>QVXC01000044.1:0-128885 GCA_003501895.1 Phaeosphaeria sp. A1 3.1a
GTTGTTGGGGGCGTGATCGTACGCAAATCCCTTGTCCCAACTGCATGTGAGACAAACGCTGACTTTCCATACCTGCTTTTAGTTCCAGAATCAGATGAATGCTGCCAACTACGGTCTTGTGGACATGATTGGTAAAGAACTAGCGAGCATGTTTGGTGGCGATCAGGCATCAGCGAGTGTAGAGGTGATCAAGACGTTGTCGGATGCTCAACAGTTGGTTGTCAAGGATACATACTATCACTCGTTGAAATCTGTCTGGATTATGGTAGGTTTGCTTGCAATTTTTCAGAATTGATCTCGCTAACGGCTACAGTTCGTGGTGGCTGCAGGCGTGTCGTTAATCGCCAATTTCTTTCTACGCGCGCACCATCTGAGTGATACGTCCAAAGCCCCAGTCCTTGGAGCCAATAGAACGAAAGGCTCACAACAGGAGTCAGTAGGAAATGATGGTATACATATGACAGTATTGAACAGCAGATCCGAAGGCAATTAGATGGCATCTCAGTGTTGCGAGCAGTTCCGGATGATCTGATGACTGAGTAGGGTAGGAAGTATGCAAGAAAGTCGAGAGAAGAGGTAGGAAGGCGATGAGGAAATGCTTTTGCTTAAAAAACTGCCCTTGAATAAATCAACAGTGAGATGTATAATTGCGTTGTCCAGACCAGGGCAGCAATTGAGAGGATACTGCCGGGTCAGATTGACAGATTACTCGATATCCCGATCGCGTGAGTCACCCTATATCGAATTTCTTCATGATGTTACAATTGTCACTACCCCATTCGCGTCGTCTCCAATCATTCCCCATCCCGCAACCCCCTCTCAACTCGCATAATTCGAACAAGAACATCCCATAAACGGACACCCTGACGCAGGCATCAGCATCAAAACCCACCACCATATAGCATATCTTACCTATCGCCGGATACCCAACACAATTCGACATAGCAGGAACCTGCTTCAAGCAATTTATCCTTCCCGCCCCACAATCTGTCTCTCCATCAGCACCATCCCCCACACTTCCCACACAACCATAAACTACTCACTTGTAACCGTACACGACCCCTTATACTCGGGATACGTCCCAAACTGCTCGCAATCCGACTGCCGCGCCACCATCGCGCCCTGCACCTGCGTCGCCCATACAACTGCGAAAATCGACACCACCCCACGCATCAGCATGTCGTTTGTTTCTTAGTGGGATTCGGGAGATCGCCTCGGCTCGACTAGGGAGAATTATGATGGCTGGGGAAATTGGAATTGTTCGAAAAGATGGATGCCGAATCGAAACGCGCGCGCGCCGGGATAGGGCGTGGTTTACTTATACAGTGGGTGTTTGGTTTAGCCGGATAGAGCAAATTGCGGGCGCCGGGTCGAGATAGATTGGGGGGTTGCCACTGGGGCGGCACGGGCACGTGGGAGCGAAGTTTCGGTTGCGGGGGTCTAGAAGAAATGGATCGGGTTCGGGGGGTTCTGGAACCAAGGTGGTATATTGGGTGTACGGGGAGGCGTGCGCTATTGTGGCACATGATGGAGGGTGTAGGAAGATTGTTGTAGTCATGCATCTATAATTGGGCTCGCATGGTGGCTTCTGCTTCGCGTACAAGGTGGCTGAGACATATAGCAGATACGATCGAGGAAACCATACAAGGGACCACTGTAAATGAGTGTAGATTGTTTAAAGATCACTAAAGAACGTGTAGTTAGCTTCTCAATCCGGCTGCCCGACGTCCGATATCCGACCCTCAACACCAGCTTGTGTCCTCTTAGATACGATTGCGACGGCACTGCTCGCAGACATTGATGAAGCAAAGGCGACACTGCAAAATGTACTTGTAGTGTCGAGCATCGCACATCTCGCAGCGGAATCCTCGGCGAGGCGCGCCATCAAATATGCGCTGGAATCGCCTGGAATGCTCACACTCGTGATTGTGTTGCAACTCAGCGAAGACACGGTTGAAGCGCTCTAATCTCAACTCCGGGAGGAGATCCGGTGGCGTATCCCGGTCCACGATCTCTTCTGCTCGTTCTTCGATACGGTCGATGTCGGCTGGTGCACAGTCACAGCGCTTCCATTCAACGCCACAGACATAGCAAAACTCTGCTCCGCAAAGGCACCTACTCCAGTGTAAGCAAAAACACCTGGAACTCTGTGCGGACTGAAACTCACGTGATATGATTGCAACCACTTCGAAGTTGAACGACTCGCTTGCAGGTTTGGCAAGTTTGCCAACCCTGGTTCCTTATCAACTCTTGGGCCTGACGCAACGAAGGATCGTCCGGGCAGCCTCCACTCGTATGGTATGCATTGAGACAAATGGAGCAGGTCTCTGATCCACAATTCGAGCACATCGCGCGCTTGACGTCGCGCTCGACCTCAGTGGGTGGAATGAACATGCCACAGGAGCGGTTGCTACAGTAAACCCTGTCGCGAGTGGCAAATTCCACGACAGCAAGTTGGAAGATAGCAAGTTCTTCAGCAGTCATGTGTCGCGCCACATGTTCCAAAGCAATGGGTTGCTTGCAGCATCTCGGAGGGTAGAGGCTCTGGTCCTTGATTGAACGCATAAACAAGTCTCGGACACATGTGGCGCAGTAGCGATGATTGCACTTGGTTGTGACCATCCTAGAGCGCGGGAAACGATCGGTACAGGCGACGCAATTGAACTCCATGGTCAACTTCCTGATAGTGTCAGCCTGTCGCTCCGCGTAGGTCATGGACGGGCCGGCTGAAGTCTCCTCGTCCAAAAAGTCAATGACAGACTGAATCGCCATAGTTTCATTTACAGCCGACATCCAGTCTTCGATCTCGCCTTGTCCATCAACAGCTGTGTTATGAGGTGGTGCCTCAATTTCGGGATCAGTGTTGCTCAGCTGCAAAACATAGCGATGGTCTTCGTGGGACTGAATTTCTTGCGCGGTGAAGTCCACAATAACGGCCCCATCGGTATGCACAGCAGTTCCAATGCTTTGAGCTAGCTTTTGATCTCTCAAGAACGTGGTGTACTGTTCTAGCTCAGTCTGGAAGCTTGCGAAGGCGACTTCGAAGTCAGGAGGCTGATCAATTGGATGCTTTCCTTTCACCGTCTCCGCTGTCAGGCCGAGCTCCTCGAGTTGGAAGGCCAAAGCAGCAAGCTTATCGTCCAAGGGAGATGGATGGAAAGGCTGGATAGCGATTGCAGCTGCGCTCATCTTGGCTCGTGATGCTTTCGTTGTCTGACTAGAATATGGATGCCCAAAAACAACTATGTGTTTTGTGATACAAAGGTTCGGAGGTGATCTTGACTGACATGCACCGGCTGGATGCCCGAGCTTTATGTGAGTCTGTCCATGCGGATCTAAGCACTTTTGGGTTTACTGTTCCCAAACGTGTTACTGGATCATGGTGCATACGCGGAGGTACCCAAGTACTTGGGTGCTTTATGAGAGGTTTCCGATGCTGGCGGAACCAGTTCTCTGCTCAAGCACGCTGTAAGACGCATATTTGCGGTTCGTCCACTTCTTGCCTGCTTGTCCATAGGGCTCAATTTGGCTGACCAACTTGCTTCGAAGAGGTGGGAAGGCACCAAGGTGCATTCTCGTGGTGGTCGCACAGCGTCAATCCATGGTTGATCGCTACGCCGAAGAAGCCCTGCATCCTGTGGTAATGGATGCGCTAGGCCTGCAAGGGAGGGGAGACTGACATGTTGAGCTATTCAACTGTCGAGGGGCTACCTCGCAAGCACGCGTGATGAGACGAAAATGCAGGCGTTGTTTATCTGAATGGCAGGGAAATATGTGCGAAGACGACTGTGAGGAAGTGTCGTGTCATAAGTGAAGTTGTACCCACAAGATGACGATACAAGCATTGATGGTGTATGAACCAGTGAGATCGCCTCGGGGGTGCACCGCCACCAGGCGCCACTGAAACAAGTCTCGACGATCGATCAAGCCCGATCTGGACGAAAACACGCGGAACGGGCAACGACGTCATAGACTTACAGGGATTGCACGGTACCTGCTTATCCCTAAACAACCAACTCAAATTGAAACCTGCTGGAAGGCATCGTTAGGCCAAAGACGGGCGCAGTCATTTCCCGCGCCACAAGCTCACTCACCTCTCCTGTCTTTTCCCTCAGTCTGTCGCTGCCAATTCCTACGAGGCCTACGCGTGTATCAACGCCATCACTCTTCTTCTTCTCCTTTTCCGTCATCAAACACGGGGATTACTGACATGGCACGCGTACACTCTTCGCAGCGCTGGCTGCTGCTGAGCGCGACACTCGGGCTTGCTGGTGCCTACGCCATTCCTGAGCCCACTGCCGTACCTGCAAAGGTCGAAGTGCGCTCTCCCGTTGTTACTCCCGCCGCGATCCGCTTCGATGCTCGCCACAGCTACCTGCAGAAGAAGAACATCATCGACGACATCAAGAGCGGCGTTGATGGCATCGCGCAGTCGTGGGGAAGTGTCCTGGGAACAGACCTCCCCAGCTACTTCACCGAGGGTCAGTAGCCCACTTCCAAGGCCGCGCTAGTGTGCTTGTCAAGGCTTGTGTGCTAATGTTGCATTAGGTATTCCCGGATATTTCGAAAACCTCCCGACTGGTACCCAGGTGCTCTCCAAGCTCGGCATTGGCGATGAGCTCGCTGCGAAGCCCACCGAAGTCCTCAACATCCCGCCGTATGCCAATTGGACGGACCAGGGCTGGAACGTCCGCTTCCACGGCAATGTCTACAAGTTCCCAGACATTTCTCAAGACGAGATCGACGATAAGGCGAACGACTTCCTGATCGGCACTGAGGTCAGCAAGCTTGATGCCGAGGGTCAGGCGCAGGCTCGCAACCTCACGCGCTCCATCTACATTGTCCAGCAGGGCGACCAGAACGTCACCATGCACCTAGAGCCTGCGCCTATGCAGGGCGGCGACGGTGAGCCTGGCGGTGGCAACGCTATTACACCACCCGGCGGCAACCAGACCCTGCAGCTACCTGGGCAGACCACAAACTTGGGCGACTTTGATGTCTTTGTTCCCATTCAGCAGAACGGACTACTCGCCGGAAACGAGACCAACAACGTCCAGCGTCTTAATGTCTACACGAATGGTACGCTCACTGGAAATGCTACTGCCTTCTTGGTCCCCACCGAGGGCATCACCTTCATCTCTGACATTGACGACATTCTGCGTGTTACCAAAATTTACGATCCCAAGGAAGGCCTTCTGAACAGCTTTGCTAGGCCTTTCGTCCAGTGGGAGAACATGCCTGATGTCTACGCCAACTGGTCACGCACGCTGCCCAACAGCACCCACTTCCATTACCTGACTACCACACCCGAGCAGGCCACCCGCAACTACATGGACTTCATCTACAAGACCTACCCTGGTGGCTCCTTCGACACCCGCCCCTTAGACTTCTCCGACCCGGACATCACCCTCAAGATCCGCATGTACCTCCTCACCAAGATCTTCCAGACCTTCCCCAAGCGCAAATTTGTTCTCATTGCCGATACCTCCAACAGCGATGTCATGAAGGATTACCCACAATTGGCGCACGATTACCCCAACCAAGTCCAGTGCATCCTCCTTCGCAACACTTCTGCCACCGACTCAGATATGTGGTTTCCCTACAACACAGAAGGATTCAAGGGTCTCAACAACAAGAGCTACATGTTCTTCCGTCATGCCAATGATCTCATGGGCTTGGACATTGCAGGCGGTCAGTGCCTGAACGAGTCAATTCCTCAGAACGTCACCTTTGACAGGCAGACGGATGGACGCTTCAAGCTGGGCAGCGCTGGAAGCAAGATGCAAGGAAGTGCGACGGCTAGCTTGATTGTTGCACTTCTTGTGGCTGTCTTTATGACGTTGTAGGCTTCTTTCACGACTTTGACTTCTGATATCCACTTTCGGTACATTATGGCATGGGCGTTACTCAGCGGCATTGCTTACCCTCGTGCATTGTGTATAGCAAATGAATCACTTCTTGCCACCCTTTTTTTCTGATTTCGCGCGTTTCAACTCCATCCCTTGACCCTATTGCCCATCTGATCCATCGACACGATTGTAATCACCACCATCACCCCTTCCGCAATCAAAGCTTCTTCACCATAGTCAACACAACTCCATCCCCACTCACCCCTTTCTCCCCACTCTCCCCCCCATCCAACACCTCCCCACACACCTCAAACCCCAACCTCTCATAAAACTTCCTCGCCCCCTCATTATCCTTCACCATATCCAAATGCACCCCCACCGCCCCTTCGCCCTTGACAATCTCACACCACGCCTCAACCAACTTTCGGCCCCATCCCTGCCCCTGGAACTCGGGGAGTATGTCGATGTGTAAGTGCGCGGGGTATTCGGCGAGGAGAGAGGGAAAGGGGAGGAGTTGGGAGCAGGAGCCGGAGTGGACGGCGGAGCGGAAGTGGATGTTTTCATCTGAGTCCATATCTGGGCTGTTGTGCGTTGTGCCTGGTGGTGGGACGATGGCTAGATCGATGGTCGGTGCGAAGTCGGTGCGCCAGCGGTGCGAGAAGGGAATCGTGGAGGGGGCGCCAATTATGTAGCCGGCGATGGAGGTGGGGGTGGAGAGGACGAGGCAGGTTGAGGGGGAGAGGGTTGTGTAGGGGATGTACCCTTTTTGCTCGGTCAGATGTGATTGACGAGATAGAAGAGAGTAGAGTGCAGGATGAGTACGGACAGAGATAAGACCCGATTGTTCGCGTGGGCTCGTGGTCTAGGGCGGAATTGATTGTTTTGAAGAACTATGAGGTTCAGGAGAAGTGTATGGGGAGTATACTGGACTGCTGACGGACCACATTGAGGCCGCCTTCAAAGTCGCGGGATGGATCGTAGGGGCGGATAATGGGTGTCGACATGATGAGGGCTGTGAGCAGATCGGGCTGGGTGCATACGGCGGAAATTTCGAGGCCCTGGAAACGAAGTAAATCCGATTAAGAAGGTAGTCGACGGGGTCGAGGAGTGGATTTGATGGGTATGGTACTTAGAGGGATCCTTTCGTATGCTTATCGCAAGGATGGATTTCTGGTAATTGTGGGGAAGCGGGGTTAGCTCTCGTATGGGGGGTGAGCAGTACCAATATAGGGTGAGCAGTACCAATATAAGACTACGAGTTTATTGCGGGTCCGGAAAATTAGTTGAGACATCTGATCTGCTTCGTGCGATATCCAAGAGGTGTACAGTGATCGCCGTTAGCGTAGGTGGACCCTGGGCTAGTGAAGCTATTCTGGGGAAGCCACGAGGCATGACGTAATGGAAGGTACGTTGCGTGATCGTTCAATCCGTTGTACATTCCTACATCACGTCCCTCGATTTCAATCCATGGCTTGCCCTCATCTGCTCGGCCTTCCTCGAGAATTGCGGGATATCATATTGCAATATGTCGTTCCAGATAGAATCAAGCTGGTGCATTCGACCTATGAGGATAATGTGAACTACTTGAGCAACAACGGGATCCTACTAGCGAGCCATTCACTACGCACCGAAGCCATCGACTGTGTCTACAGAAAATCCAGTACAACTATCATCTGGTCTCGCCAAAGTCGGGTCCCAATCCTCACCTGCCCAGACTACGAACGTCTGCGCCAAACCGTTCAGAAATTCGTGATACAGACTGAATACGAGAGACGAACCCGTGTAAGGCATCTCTTGTCTTTGATACGAAATAATGATGTGGATGATGGCATTTCCTTCGCACACATCATTCGACGCATGCCTGCGCTGCGTGAAATCGTGTGCGAGATCAGGTGGACACCAAGCGTAACTGCGAGCGTCTTGCTACCCGATGCCAAGGAGATAATGTTACTGCAATTTAGGAGAGCAACTACTGGAGGGGAAGACGTTGTTGGTTGGGAGATTGAGGAGCGGGTTGTAGATCTGACGCGGTGGATGAATAGTTGGAGTGGCTTGTTGATCGCCCGGAAGATATGACATCAAGGGACATGGCCACGATCTCTTACCTGGATATGTTTTACGAAATCTTGCGTTTCCTCTTCCTTGGCTTCGGCTTCGTTATGGGTGTCTTTCCTAAAGTCTTCCTTGGTCGACCTCTCCTCGTCGCGACCGCTGATACCGTACTGCCCACGAGGTCATCGCGTAGCCTCAAGTCCCTCGTTTCGGCAAAGGCCTTCGCCAACGCTCGACATACCTTGTCGCCCGGTTTCGAATTGTCTTGCGTGTGTAAGGCGAACTGATGCGATCCATACCACCTCGTCAACTCGTTAATGAAGAACTCATCTCCGCTGGGAGCGATGCCAATATCTAATCGGCCGCCAACATCGAGCGACTGAAACCCTTTCTCGTCCAGCTCCTGCAACCGGCGATACACATGCAACGCAAACTCGACCAGCTTAGCATAGTCAAGCCGTGGATAGTTCTCCCACTGTTCGCCAGGCGAGACTTCTTTCGCATCGTAGCTGCAACCCAGTTGCTTTGCTTTGTGCACATGTTCCTCTTGTATCGATTCGTATGTCGCATCCGTCCACCACGTGCGGATCACATGTACAACGTACGGCTCTCGCGTTCCGTCTTCCCTATATCTCGTAGCAATGAACACGCGAAACTCTCCGAACGTCACCAACGATGATACGTACTCCTGATGCATCCAGCGATGAAATCCATCTGGTAGCACTTCATCCTCGTCAACGGGTAACTGCTCACAAGCAGGCTTACCCCGGCGGCTTGCTTGTACCACCTTAACTTGCATCGCAGAGCAGCTATACGATCGCTCCAGCACAGTCTTGAAGTCGCGGGCGATGTGACAGGTTTGTCCCTCCGGCATCGATAAAGGATAGCAGGTCAGCGGTCGATATGCCTCGTCCTCAGCAGCGAGGCGGTCGAACGCTTGCATATCGTGGATCTTGAAGTCTGCCCAGACAATTTCCTCCCGCCGGGGAAAGATGCTGCCGCATTCATTGGTGAGGGTGTCGTAGACAAACATCCAGTCGAGCGGATGCACGTCTTGATGCGCGTCTAGCCAGACTAAGACATCTTTCTTGTCTATGTGGTCCATGGTTGAGAGGTATTGCAGTGCTTGTTGAGGAGAGCTTTGGTACACAACACGAACGAGATATTGGTGGCGCAGTATCTCCATCGTGACGATACTCTGGTGGAGAGCGCTGAGGTCCTTGGTGGAGGAAGCGTAGTCTGTACCTAGTACCTTTTTCAGTCGTTTCACGTTACTAGATGCGAACCAAGGCGGGCAGGTAGCATGTAGTGTAGAACTGAAGTGGATGTTGGTGCTAGAGTCGCTCGTGACATGATATCCGAATCTGTCAACCTGGACCCAGATGATGAGCTTCTCACTGTGATCGTTTGACAAGCTAGTACATTTGTTTGAGATGTTCATTCCGGATGGTTGGCGAAGTGTGGTGATGTGGCGGCGGATGGCCACGAGGTGATTTATGGACTCCAGGATGCCTGCGGTTTGCTGTTTCCAGATCTGTTTGAATGTTTCAAAGATGCTTTGTCTTCTGCTATAGTTGTTTGCACGGTGGCAGCTTGTTCTCGTATATCCTGGTCAGACCCTTACGACTCGCTGTAAAGTAACTTTCTATCACCGCTCCAACATGAGGGCATGCCCATGTCTCCATGTCATGCCAGGTATGAGAACAACCATACATCGAGCCATGCATGGCAGTCTGGGTATTCTCGTAATGCTCAAAGACCCGAGCTAGGATTTGCCGTCGGGAATGAGTCATTCTGCAGTACACATTTGCCTCAAAAAGGGACTACACCGAGCGTATAGCCACAGAACCGTGTCAGGTATATATGTGTCTACGAGCGCTATCAGCTGCCTGACTTGTGACCATGCGTAATATTGTATGGTGAACTTACGAGGGCACACAAAGCTTCCGATCCCACTGTCCCAGAATTGCTTTGCGATAAAGCAGCTCTTGTTCCTACATATATGTTAGCAAGTCAGCTGACCAAAATGCTAAAAGACTCGTTGGAAGCCTGCATCCTTCGGAAGCCCATTCATCCTTTGTAAGACTACATACCTGTCCCCAGTTAGTTCCAGCTGCTGAACCTTGGTCCCTTCCGCCGAAATGTCCGCTAGAACGACCGGAGTCCCAAGAAGCACCCAGAAACTTTCTTGGTATTTGCCATGGGCGGACCCGTAACTTCAGACCCTGATATGTGGATCCATCATACTGAGCTTGCGCACGTTCTGCCTCGCCTCGAGTGGCAAATGCGACCTGCAGACCAGTGCGTACGAAGTCAGCAATATCTCAAATCTTGACTTAGTACTTCAGCAACTTACCATGCTAAATATCACCGGAATCGTCGTCTTTCCGTCTGATAAGTACTCCAATCGCTGCGGTGGCCATCCGACAGATAAGACCTTGAAATTATGAAGTAATTGGTACATATCTCTCACGACTTGCTCCATCGCTAAGGCTGGTTCTCCATCTGCATCAAAGGCTATGTTCGAAAATCCGATGGAACGTTGCTCCCTCAGAGGGGCGAACATATTTTGAGGGTACCTCAACAACACCCCTCGAGGCTTTGCAGACTTTGGACTTGGATCGGAAGAAGCATACCAACCATTACTTAAATCACGGAGTCCTCGGTTAGACAGATACAGCGACCTAAATTTCCTTTTCACTACATTTATTCGCTTATTGAAGAGCGGCGCATGGTGTAGTTACACAACCAGGATGAGTAAGCAGGTGACTAACAGAGTCACGTGAAATGTAGTTCACAGTGTACCGTGTGAACTGAGGTGCCAGGCTGACAAAATATAATCATTCAAATCTCAGCAACTGACTGGCTCTTCAACGCAACATATTATGTTCTTGTATCTGATGCCTCGGGTGAAGTACTGAGTCGACGGCGGCGCCCAAGAGATGCCACGGTGGAGCCGGGGCTTCTCAAGTCCAGCTGGCTGTGTTTTACACAACGTGTTTCGCATACTGTCTGGCGAAGGACTTGGGTTGCATTGATCCGCAGTGTGGTAGACATCATTGTTGACGATATGAAACGAATGTGTTCTGTATGAGAGGAGAGAGCTCGCATCAAGAACGAATTGCATGAACTTCAATTATGCCACTAATCCTAAACTACCACTAACGTCCCACCCATCAAAACACATTGCTGGGCTTCTTCTTTTTATCCTTCTTCTTGCTCTTTTTCGATAAATTCACCGTCTCGACTGTTGGCGAAGCTTCTGCCTTGTCGCTCAATTGCGTCTCTGCAGCGTCTTTCGCCACTTGCTCAATTTCTTTGATTGGTGCCGCCATCTCCGTGACCGAATCAGCGCGCAGCTTCGCAGGACTGTCCCCCTTGCTCTCCTGCTTGGTGTGCGCCTCTAGATCTGTATCCTTGCTCCCCATCGTCTGGTACACCTTGCTTCTCCCGTAACCCAGCTCATCAGTGAAAGGCTCGGGCGTCTTGTGGCTGGTGATCGGGGAATCCGTCTCGAGCTTCAACGAACTTACAATCGAAGCATCATCTGCTTGATTAGCCTCGGAGAGTACCCCTGGCGACGAAATGCCATTTGATGCGTCGTTGGCCACTGCGGTAGTCTGCGAGCCATCTGCGGATACGGGGCGATGATCGCTAAACTTCCCGACATGCTCCATCCTTTCATCCTCGCGAACATCAGACTGTTTGTCTTTGTCCGTATGCTTGACTTCTGATGACGCTTCGATGTCGCTGGCCTGAGTAGAGAGAGGCAGTTTTGTGTAATTACTCATCACAGTCTTCCACACTATCTGAAGCAGCCTGCTGTTGCCCTCCACCTGGGTGATGAATTCTGGACGCTTGAAAGGTTCCGGATCCTTGGCCATTGCACTCTGGATCGTGGTCTCCAAGTAAGCTGGGTACCATGTCTCGCCATCCGGTAGAAGAGGAAACGCGTGATCTCTCGCCATACATAAGACATCCGAAATGCTGACTTGCTGATCGAAAGACTTGATCTTTGCTTTCGCAAGCTCTGCGAGGCCGGGCAGCTCATAGCGCACAGCAGCACAATAGACGCAAGTGCTAGCCGCATAAGTAGAAGGGATAGACCCTACGGTAGACAATGAAGTACGCAGATCCTCGTAGTTTCCAGTATAAAGGTAATGCACAAGTGTGTGAGCGGTAGGCTTGTCTAGCTCCGGAATCGAGACATGCTGCTTCGCCATGCTTCCATTTTGGATCTTGCTTGCCAACACCGCACTCTGCACGAGGAAAGTGCTGTGTACACTGAAGGGGGTTGCATCGCGTCCGATGATCAGAGACACGATATCAGCATCTGCATACGGGCTGTGGTTTGGTAAGTCTTGTAGAAGTTCACAGGGGTTTTCGGTGGTCTTACGATTTTCCATACGACACGAGGGTTTCATCTCCCACGGTGGAATTGGCATTCTTCTCTTGCACCGGATCGGATTTGTGCGAATGGATGCCATTGGTCAATGCTTTTGACGCATGCCCGTTAGACATGATGGAACCATGCAATGATTAGAGGACATATGCAATCTATCATTACTTGTCCGTCTGAGCCCCCGATATAAACAGCATCTTCAATGATCTCGAGAATGAGGCTCAAAATGTATGCGCTGGCATTCGGAGCCATGATGCGGGGGATGTATGTGCCTCTGAGCTGGCAGTTGGACGGGATCTTCAGCCTGGTCAATTCGATCATCCTGTTGGTCAGCCTTGTAGCCTCAATCTCATCATTCACACGGCTTAACGAATTGAATTAATCGATTTACTCAGCCTTCCGGTGAGCTGATGCATGAGCTGGCTGTTATTGGGCCTTGTCGGGCCGCGGGGTCAGCCGAGTTGCTTCTGATCGGTATGCCGATGGGTGAATTGGCCAATAAGAGTTCTGAGAGAGCCTCATTACATGCTCGACGAACACGCATTCTTTGTTCGACTGGCATGGGATTCCTGGTCGGTAGACGTGTTCTTGCATGTTCAATGTTGTACTTTCGCATAGTACGAGCTGAGTTGGGGGAGAACGTCGAGCGACCAGGTCATGCATTTCTGTCGTGACTTTGCTGTTGCGATGCATGCATGAGTACCCTTTGATTGCCCCAATGTCATCACAGCGAGTTCTAATGTCCTACAGGCTGATGTCTAACGTTCAAAAACAGACATGAAAAATGGATGGTCTAGTTATAAAATTTCCAGAGTGGAATGAGTTCTTTCTTCTACACACTCTGCGCTCTCTCGGGGTTTTCTACTCGAAAGATATTGGAAGAGACTTGATGTGTTCCCGCTCTTCTACTCTTCTCTTCTCGGAAGTTCGGCATGTCTAACATACATGTTTGATGCTCTTTGTCTTGATCTTGATAGAGAATGGATGTCTATTGATGATGATGGCTATGTCGCTGTCTTCGACACATCTACTGAACCTCTCGCATTTTCGTCTATATTCTGGACTATAAAATTGCGATACATCAAGTCCTAACTCGGAGTTTTAGAAATAAGCGTTGAGCAGGCTGACGTAGACATAAATATATGATGCAAGTCTGCAAGTAGGTCACGTGCGCACTCTAGAACAGTATAAAACGACAGTAGATGAACTCCCTTCTTCACTCACACTCTACGTTTTCATCAAACCGTCTTTTCGAGAATTCGGTAGACGTCCCTAGCATTTCCTCCCTTCTCTCTCCTAAAAGCATCCCTGAAGCTGTCCATGTCTGTCCTCTGCCTTGCATTCGTAGCTCTGGATATCAAGGACGATAACGACAAGCGCTTTATGTCTTCTTCTGTCTAAAATTAAGACGGAGAGTGATATATTTGTTACTCTTCTTCATGGAGTTAGATGCATTCGAAAAGCTATTGTATCTCCCTACATAACTCATATTGCAGAACGAGGAAGTGATAACGTACCCTGAACAGGAAGCACGTTCATCGTTTCGTCTTGATGCCTGGGATACCTATCGACGCATGTCTATGAATACTGCATGACCCCTAAATCCCTTGACTTGGCTCGCAAGGCGTCGAGTCATCACCCCGTAGCGCACTTTTGGGTCATGGAACGAGAGAGGAGATGTAGTATTGTAGACAAGAAAGAAGAGGGCCAGAAAGAGGCATGTGTTGTCACGCCAGTTCTTTCGAAGTCAGAAAGAAGACATACGTGAGCTTATGGTGATCTTTTGATCCCACGCTTTTCGTGGCCGAATCGTGTGGAGAAGAAAGGAGGAAGCTGATGGAAACGAGGGTTGGGGTTTATATAGTCGCTGTAGGAGGAGGGTGCATCTCATGCCCATAGGACTTGGAATTCTCGTTTCGGGGTGATATCCCTTCTTAATTTCTTCTATGGTATGATATGCTACTTTTGAATATTATAATATCTCATACCTCCACATCCATACACTTCTCGTAAACCTGTTCAAAAGTGCTTGGGACTCAAGCATCAAGCACGACCTCCTCCACTGTAATTCCCACATTCTCTCAATCATCTCATCTCGATCAATTCAACTCAGTCATCTCATCTCGGAACCCCCAACCTCCCACCCCTCAAATCCCCCCTCTCATCCCTATTCCCATCCCTATCCACCCTCCTCTCTGTACCATCTTCCCTAACCCCCCCAATCTCCCCCTCCCCCTCCCCATCACCCCCAACCCTCTCCTCAACCATAACCCCACTCCCCGAACTCCCCCGACTCTCACTCCTCCTCCCATCCCCAGCCATTCTATTCCTCGGACTCAGACTCCTCAACCTCTCGACCGGGACTCTTTCTTGCAACCTACTTGCCGCCGTGGGGTCCAGCTCCGCGATGGCGACTGGGGTCGCTATTGTGAGTAGTTCTTCGACTGCGCCTAAGTCGGCCTTTTCTTTATGATTCTGATTATGGTTGTGGTTGTGGATATGGGTAGGGAAATTCATCTTCCCCTCAAAAGGCGCTAAATCCTCGTCCGGAACCATCGTCTCAACAGTCGTCGTCGGTAAATCAGATTCCGTAAGCACAGGTAAATCAACCAACCACCTCCTCACAAGGAATTGTTTCGCCCGACTCACCGCCCCAAACTCCATCGTCGCCGGATCATACCCCACCGCCGGGCGCACCTTATCCTCTCCAAACCAACTACTCACAAGCCGCCACTTGAGTCCATTCCACCATCCCACCGGCACGATGCCCTTTCTCGGGCCCTTTCGAGACCACAGAGCCGAGTGCGCGGTTGCGAGTTCGTGATACAGCGCCTCATACACGCCTCGTCGTAGGGGATTTTGCCGCTGCGTGGAGAGCGAGTGCTTAACGCCATACCAGAGGATCAAGACGGCAGCTAGAATGGGGCACGAGACGATGAACCACCATTTCAACGGCGGGTTCTCGGCAAACGTATCGACGTTCATGCCGAAGAAGCCAACGGTGAAGGTCAGCGGGAGGAAGATGAAGGTGATCCAGCTGAGGCGCCACATACTCAGCCCCAACTGCAAGCTATGGCGCGCGTCCCGGATCCCAACGGATTTGTACATGAGGTCGGAGAGCGCGGACGTCGGGGCGATGATGTCGCGGTCCCAGGTTCCGGTGAGCTTTTCGAGTTCGTCGGGGACGCTGCCGAGCCAGGGCTCGGAGTCTTTGGGGTCGCCGGAGGCGAGCTCGTGGAGGTGGGTGCGCATTTCTTTGATGAGGTCTGAGTGGATGTAGAGGAGGCGCTCGACTTTGAGCCAGTGGCCGCTGTTTTTCCAGAGTTCGGGGGCGCGGGATTCGTCGGCGGGGTTTTCGTAGACTGTGGATTGAGCGTTAGCCAAACACAATAGATGATAGAATGGTATCAGGGGTACGTACTCTTGTCCTCGAGAATACTAACATGCGTCTCGCATGCAGCCAGGAAGCGCGACCAATTATACGCCAGCGCCTTGACTATATCCTTCAATATAAAGTCCATGCACTCCGTCGCCAGCGTCTCATCGTCGTCCATGTCTTCCCGCGGCAGGTAGAAGGTCAGACGCCGCCATCTCGACTCGAGCTCCTGACGCGCGCCGATTAACGTGTCCTTGACCGACCCAGACTGCGAGTTCTCAAAGATGATGACGGTGTTGCTGTTGTCGAGCGTCCGCAGCTTGGGTATGTAGCGCTCCTGGTGCTCGTTGGCGTCGACGTTGCCGTACGACTTCTTCAGGCGCTGGTACTCCTCGTACGCCTCTTCGTTGTAGGGATTCGGGATGTCGGGGTCGACAGCTTGGCCGGGTCTGCCGTCGCTCAGCTGGACGTAGACGGAACAGCGCTGGACGTACACGTCGTAGCCGTAGCAGGGCTGGTCGTTCTCGTCGTAGTGGTTGAGCTCCATCATGGGCTTGACGCCGATGGGGTTGATCGACCGCTTGGGGTAGTGCTTGAGGTAGTCGTACCCAAACGCCGCCCGGCTGATGCCCCGCCATGGATCTCGCTGCGTCCTGAACGTCTTGCCATTGAGGACGGGCTTGCCTCCCCTCTGCTGCGGCCTCTCATACCTCGCCCAGCGCCCAAAGTTTGTGCCCACCAGGTCGTCGCTTGCGTCGATGTTGAACTTGCGCAGGAGGAAGCGCGTGGCCCAGCTTGCGTTTTGGACGTGTATGACCCGCAGCGCTGCCTGGCCCGAGAGGTCTTCCTTGCGGTAGAAGCGGCGTAGGCTGTCAATGTCGCTGAACTCCTGGGCAACAATCTTCTTCTTGTCCTTGCCCGCGTGCTCTTTGGCGCAGTAGTCAATCAGCAGCACGCGCCCCTGCTTCCACGCGTCCTTGCTCCATTTCGCCTTCCACTCGATGTTTGGGCTGTGTTTGCGCCGGTGCCCGAAGCCGAATGTGCCACTGCGTGGGCGGGTGTCGCCGGGGGTTGGAGGGTGGGAGGTCGGATCGCGGGAGGTCGGATGGAGTGCGTTCGGAGTGTGCGACGGCGCATTGCCAAAGGCATCGTGATTCAACCCATCGTGATTCAAGAGACGTGGAGCTGAAGTGTCGTGATTCTCTCCAACATGATTCAACCCTTCCAACCCCTCCGCCTGTTCGTTCATTCGCTGTCGCCTCATCTGCGTAGCCTGCGTAGGACTTGGACTCGGAACAGGCGGCTCTCCAGCAGCCGTGTCTTCCACGGTAATCGGCGGCGGTGGTCCACCTCTTCTCTGCATATTTCCCGCAGCTTAACGAAGCTTAAATCTTATCTCTCTTATATCCCCTTGCCAGCTCGAGCCCTCAACAAAAGTGATGCGATGTGACTGTGCGACGCGTCCAAGCAAACAAAGCAGTCGTGGCTGCGGTTGCGTCGACATGAACGTTCGTCTGCGCAGCGATGCGCGTGATTCAACGTCTCCATCATCGGTGGGCAGCCTGACGCCTCCTCGGGAAGGCAGGCAGGCGCGCTGTGGAGGTGTGGGGGCCACGGCGGAGACGGCACCAGCATCATGAGGTTTGACGATCCCGTGCGCGAGCTGCATGCCATTTCTCCACAATCTCATGCATAGCTCAGCCTTACCGGTGTGACTAAATAAGAAGCATGCTGCGATCACGGGAGCATCAGCTGACAAGGCCTTTTCTCAACTTCTACGTTCATATTCAAATGAGATGCTACTGCATGTTGCATTATATTCATATCATTGGTTGATGTCTCTACATACACTGCTCCTCACCAGCGCCGCCGCTATGTACCCCGAAATAACAAACATAGACATGTTTCCTCCCAGCGTGAGCTATTAGATCTTTGCAGACATTGTAGACTTGAACGAGAGTAAAATTATATATACCAAAGACAACCAAAGAAATCGAGAAGTTTAGTGTCGTGACTTCATGTCGGGTTGATGCGGACGCAGTAGTAAATCGCTTGATGTGGGTATTTCAACGAGATAGGAGAGATAGACGAGTAGATGGTCGGGAAAAGAGAGGCGCTAAACACCGGCGCCGTAAATCGGAAATATGTTGGGGAGGGTGTCATCATTCACAAAGGCGGCTGCGTTTGTTGATCTCATCATCGCTGAGTGCTGCTAGCCAGAGACATTTGCTGACGATGTGGGGCTCCACTTCGAAATTGTACTTGGAGCTGGCCTCGAGTAGACGGAGGAGGTTCTTGACGATCATGGCTGCTGTGTGGTGTCGTTCAAAGTTGACTAGGCGTTCGCCGTCGACGGGTGGGCCGTCGATGAACGCCGGCTTTTGGGCATTGTAGATGAGGTCGCGTGTGTAAATGCCTGTTCTTGGTTAGCTAGATTTTCGACAAACCGACACGTCACGTACCAATGAACGGAATGCAGCCATCATCGACCGTCGCAGTCTCCATCTCCAGCCGGAGGTTGTGGAAGTTCTTCAGAGGCTGCACAAGCGCCTCAAGCTCTTTCATGACTTGCAACTCCCCGGCAGGTACTAGCATCCATGTCCGTCGAAGCCGTGAAACATCGTTCGAGATCAGTGCGATCGCAATCTGGTACATGGTCGCGTAGTTTCGCAGGCGACGGGCGTGTGTCGCGATGTGGATGTACTTGACGATGCATCGGGCACGTTCGTTGATGTCCTCGGTCAAGACACACTCGGACACCACCCACTTGACGACCAGATTGAAGCGTGCAATAACAACATCAACGCCTCGAGCTTCCTCTGTTCGGAGATACTGGACCCAGTCGCGGATCTGAGCCGAGGATTGCTTCCAGCGCAATTCGATCAGCTCTTTCCAGTCAATCTCGTCCAGTGCATCCTTCTCGACAATCGTAAACTGCTGAGCGAGGACCTCGGAGTCGTATGCAAGGACGAACGGCATGTGAGTAGCACTGGCTGTCGTTTTCTCCTGCCCAACGCGATCTTCCATTGGCGATTCTGCCAGGTGAATGGGGGATCCAAAAGACTGATTGTTGGGTCGCGAGGCAGTGGGCGTCAGACCAGGGGTGGGCAGACCGCGTTCGAAGGTTGTAGGGTTAGACGCATTCTGTTTGAGCCGGTCGGCAGTAAGTGGTGGGGTGGGTGGATGACGCATAGGATGTGTCATGGGATCATTTGATGCTCGGTCCATCGTTGCAGGTTCGTCCTCGAAGAAGCTCCTCACTCCGTGGCTCGTATTATCAGACCTTCCACCTATTGTGTCCATGTCACTGAGTTCCTCGTCGTCATCCAGCAAGAATGATTCGCGTGCCAAAGACGATCGCGGTCGTAACGAGCCGTTTCGTAATCTCTTCATGCTATCTGTCTCCATGACATGTTCGAGCGACGAGTTTGGTGACTTGGATGCATTCGTACGTGGAGGTTGAGACGGCAAAGTAGTGGCCAGCTGCAGTGGAGATGGTTTTGCCGAGGATCGCATAGAGTCCAGCGTGCCTGTTCCTTGTGTGTCTGTGAAGGCACTGAGACCACGATCGAGCAAGGGTACCGACGAGTATGAGTCTTCAGACCCTCCTTGCGAGTTGACAACAGGCACGCGACCATTGAAGTTCTCGGCTGAAAGGCGATACATGCCTGGATCCTGGTTTGGAGGAGCGAGTGGTCGATGCAGAACATCGTCTGTGCTGTCATGGGTGGCGTGCTGCCTAGAATTTTCTTCATACTCTGCCCGGTTCTTCGGTGCGCCTGTGGGCCTGTAGAAATCGACTTCGGTGTCCTGCGATGAGCCGTTGCTTGAGGATCGCTTTTCATAACGTCCTTCCAGCTTCATCAGGGCGGACTCGACTCCACCCTCGTCATCTGTGTCGTCTGGCAACGCCGCCAGTTTCGCCACTTCGGCCTCAAATGAGGGTCTTAGATTGGGCTGTGATGAGTGCGTGGCTACCAGAGAGATTGGCTTCTTGACAGGAGTCTCCGGCTCGGGTGGATCTGCTCGGTTGCCCGGTTCTGGTGATGGATCGATGAAGCGTTCTGTGCGGAGTATGACCGAGTTCGTAACCGAGTGTGTGCGGTTTGACACAGATCCAGTAGAATGTGGGCGTGGCATGTGTTCGAGATCATGAATGTTGTCTACAGCGCGGAGATCCCCTCCTGGCCGCCGTCGTAGCTGCCGTGTAGGAGCAGCAGGTGCTTCCGCCTGATTGTCGAGGAAGAAGGGATCGTTGTTGGACGACATGGTCTGGAAGGTGGCGACACTATCAGGGCCCCGACGCTTGCTTAGCAGGCTGTTATATGATGCGTGTCGTCGTAGTGATCCTCCACGGGCAATCGACGTCTTGGTAGAACCTCGACGTCTGAAAGAGTGCATCTGCTCCGGTTCGCGGCCCTCCGACATAGATCTCCTCTGTCGAGCAGGCGGACGCTGAATGGTGCCGCGAGAAATGCGCTGTTCATCTTTGGTCGTTGTCGACGTCGGGTCTTCGTAAAGCTCGGATTGTCGAACTGCCTCGGGCTTGGGTCCATCCGTTCGCTCGTCGATTGAAATGTTTCGTTCATGCACTTCACCAGCAACATTGTCGTCCGTCTCCCCAGGAATTTGAGTAGCCAGAGCTCCGGACATGACTGGCATTGGTGGTCGGTCGGTATCGTCGATGATGAGAATCGACTTGCTGCCACTCGTGATATTGCTGTGCACTCTGGGATCAAGATTTCGGTTCGATGGACCTGCTTCATCTGAGTTGGATGTACTGCCCTTCTCAAATTCGAATTCGAATCCTCCCAACTCTGGTGGCTGGGTGCTGTGCCGGTATTGTCCCTCGTTCTCCAGCTGCTCCTTGACAGCTGTCTTGAAGCTTTCGGCAACTCGTGATGCGAGAACATCGATGCGTACTTGCGGTCGTCCGCGTGTAGTCCGGCGCTTCTGCACTGATGCTGTCGAGATTGGGCCGGAATTGGATGATCGTGCCGACTGTGGTTGACGGTGAGATGTAAGACTGCCGAGGTATGGAGTCGATCCTGGGGCTTGTCTGGTGCTCAACGCGCGCCGTACACTACCAAAAATCTTCTTCATGCCTGGACTTGGGGGGTTCAACGGTCTCTCGGCATCTTCCTTAGTGGCAGATTCTTTCTCGAGTACCGCATGAGAGCGCGCATGTCGCAGGCTCTTCGTCTCGATGTATGGCGAACCAGGCTGGAACAGTCCTCCTCGCACAAGGCTTCCTGGCAAGTTTGAAACCACGGATGCTGCCGTTTCTGGGGACGGGTGCTTCGGTATGGAAAGTGGCGCCCGGCTGTCTCTTAATGCATCAGAAAAGCTGCCACTGCGTTTGTGGGCGTGGTTGGGACGAGTCATCTTCTTGGCAGAATTCGGCAGCTGTGGACTTGCTGCCAGTCGCGCGGTGCCTGCAGGTACTGGATGGGGGTAGAGAGGCAGATCAATGGGCTGCTCTGATCGAAGTAGACCTCGCATCGGAATAGAACACGACAAGACATGCATGCTTTGCTCACTGGCTGGGGAGAGGGGCACCGCAGCGGTTTCATAGTCGTGCGAGGGCACATATGGCGAGCTCAGCGAGTTCTGCGGTGTGTGGCGAGCACGCTGCGCCCAGTCCATGTGACGGCTGGCGAACTGGTCACTTGGGTTCGAGCCTGTCGTTTCCTTGGTATCTCGAACGCCCTGTCGCTTGGGGGTCGTTGGCGTGGGCACAGCGTGCGCCGGTTCTTCCTCCTCTTGAATAGAAGCCTGGGAGTCAGGCAGCCCACCCGGAAGCAGCTCTTCGTCTGCGGAGCTTTGCCCAATACCATCCTCAGATTCCCAGTACATTGCGCACGTCCTCTTCCAGCACTTTTTCAGCTCGCCAACAATCTTGATGTCCCCGGCTCCGCCATCCTCCCTGTTCCGCAGATCGAGGTAGAGTTGGTTGACCAGATCGCAGAAATATGACCGAAGCCTGTAACCAGGCACAAAGTCGTCTACAAAGTAATTCAGGATCCAATGGCGGAGGGCCACAAAAGTGCGAACGCGGACAATGCGGCCGAAATCGTCCTGTCGATCGACTGCCCATCGCAGGCGTGAGATGAGATACGCCACAAGGTCCCTGGTCGTCAGAAATGCGCGGAAGGTGAGGAAGAAGTCGGAGAGGAGCTCGTAGTCGAGAAAGCTGGGCGAGGTGATGTGGGCGATGAGGCGGGAGGGCGTGGCAGCCAGAATCTCGCCGGTCGCAGAGAAGCGCACGATTGCGTCGTTGTCTGGGTTCGCGGTGAGGGCATCGTACAGGCGCGGCCCAATTGGCATGTGGGAGACGCGCGAGGAGGACGGCGCCGACGTGGGCATGGGCGGGCGGTCCATGGTGGCGCGGTAGCGGTGCGGGATGGGCGAGTAGGCGTCTGAGCGGGGTCGGGACGAGAGGAAGGAGTGGGTGCCGGCGCGCTGGGGCGTGAGGAGCGAGTTGGCGAAGTCGTCGGCAACAGAGGTGCGCGTGTAGATGGAGCTGCGCAGGTCCAGCGTGCCGCGCTGGCTGAAGCGTGGCGTGCCCAGGCGGTAGTTGGGGATGGGCACCTGCAGCAGCGGGAACGACGACGTGTCGGCCGTCTTGGGGCGGCCGTACGAGGGGCGCTCAATGACGACCTTGAAGGTGCCGGGCTCGGTGCTGAGCGACGTCACCGTGTGCTCGTCGATGGTCGAGAACGAGTGCGAGCGGACGTGGGCGAGGGCAGCAGGCGGAGGGCCGGCGGAGACGTCTGCGCGTGGCTGCTGCTGTCCAGCGGCATCGTCTGCGCCGAGGAGAGGCAGCGGTGGTGGTGGAGTGGGCTCGGAGCGCGGAGTGGTGGCGCCGTACAGACTCTGCTCCCACTCATTGCTCGTGGGACGCAGATACGAGTCGAGGGTTGCGCTGTCTGGGGGCGTCTGTGGCGGAAAGATGAAGGGCTCTGGGTTGGACGGGCGCGTTCGGTGGTTGCCCGGGCGGATCACGGGTCTGTGTGCGCAAAGTTAGTGGTGTTGTGGATTGCAGCGGGTCTCTGTCGTGTCGGCCGTGTGTGTGCGTCTGGCTGCAAGGCTCCTTCCCTGCAGACCGTTGACATGTCGTCGAGTCGTCGACGTTGGTGTTCTGCAGTGCACGTGACGACAACAACAAATATACACACACACCACTCGACACGAGAGCGTATAGTGCCTACCTCAGGTAGATGACGCCGTTGTGCACGTTGGCCACGGTGTAGGACCGGCCCGCCGCCGTCGAGCTGGTCGTCGAGCTCTCAATGGTCCCGTTGCTCGCAGCGCGCGCGCGTGTCCTGCTCTTCAGCTGCTCGCGCGAGTCCTTGACCCGTCGAAGGCGGCGCTGGTCGTCGGCGCGTCGTTTGGTGATGTCTGCGCTGGTGACGGCGGGCCCAAAATCACCGCGATTCGAAGTGCCAGGGGAGCCAGGCAGGTCCTGGTCCGGCGCAGGGGACGCATTCTGCATCAGGGCCGGCAACGACATCGCAACCCATGTTGTGGTGGCCAGGAGGACGTCAGCAAGTTCGCGGGCGCTGCATGTTCAGAGTCGCAAGCTGCACCGTCGACGCCGGTATGGACTGCGCTGGACGAGAAAAAGCGACGACGACTTGGTGGTGCGCGGGCGAATAGCGACGCCTTGCACCATAACATGAACTCACCACTGAGCGCCCAGGCCGAACTGTGCATTTGCGCCCAAGCATCACCACACTATGCCGCTTTGGCGCCCTCCGCCCTGGCCCGCTGCTGCTGCAACCTTGCAAACCTGTTCGCATCGTGGCCGCGACGCCAATAGCGGTACGTGCATACAGTGCCTGCCGGCATGCTCTCTCCGAGTCTCTCGCCCGTCGAGCACAACCCTCGCCAGCGCTGACCACCACGCGCAACGGCGACGGGACACCCGTTGCGTGCCCGCTGTCCATCACACTGAGCCCATGGCATGCTGCCCAACACGACTGATTAGCTGCAGCGTCACGTCGCCGACGTCGATAAACTTTGGCGCAGTTGGCCGGCACGCGCGTTGCCTTCCGACAAGCGCTGCTCCGTCACGTTATCTCGAGGGTTCATCCCTCCACATCGCGAACCACTCGCGGTTGTTATCGATAGACCCGCTGGTAATACCCGTCGTATTCAGCGCTGCAAATGTCGGCTTGTTGCATGCCGCATACACTCGCGCACCACAGAATGAACAATTACAGCTACACAGTATCACGGGACTGTCTCTATGCATTATCTGCCCCACTGCTCTCTCAAAAACACACCCTCGACTAACTCGCCCTACGCATCGCCATGCAAAAGGCAAGCAAACCGGCGTCACATGCCTGCTTGCATCTAGCCCGCGACTAAGTGACGAATAGCATGAAACACGGCTACCCTCTGCCTCTGCCTCCGCGCACCCAATTTGCCAGAGCTTATTCAATCGTCGTTCAACGGCTCCATCTGCAGCTGCACGACAATGGCGCACCTTCCCTCTTGTCGTGACCTGACATCCACCAGCGCACGTGGCCTGGACCGCTGCGGGGCAACTCCAGCCGCGACCTTTCTTGACTTGCCCCATCGAGCCATGGGGCGAAGCGAGCTGCATGACATTATCACGACTCCATGTCCGCCGCTCCGCGCTGCAAGCAAACTGAGTCGTGGACGATGCGTGTGTTGTCGACGCATGCAATTGTCACGCTGCATTGGCTGTCTTGGATGCGCAGGGATGGTGAGGCGAGCACACGATCGTCAGGAGGATTGCATTGTTGTGGGCTGCCGAGTATTGTCTTGAGCCGCACGGACGACGCGAGTATCTTCGCGTGGTTAAGCGATGTAGATTATTGCTGGGGATCACGACGCTTGAGCCAGGTGCGGTGGCTGGATGGGGTGATGTGCAGGTATACTTGACTTGGGATATTCACAAACGGCTGGTAATTTGATGGGTTTATGGAAGTACAGCTCCGAATAAGGACCGTGTGTGTATTCAACAGTTTCGAATCCAACTTCAATATTCGAGTAATCGAGACAAATCGGTCTTTCTCTTCTTTATCATGGTTCAATCAGCAAACCGTATCCTGGCCCCGGATATGAAGAACTCGCACCCTAGTTCCCATCAACATATCTGCACGAGCGACAACGTACCCCCAAATCCCTACATTGCAACGACATGTAACCCATAAAACACAGCACAAGACCACACCATCCTTCTCACCAGATCTCCACCCGAGCAATGCGACTTCTCCCTCCTCCAACAGACATGTTTCCTCTTGTGGTTGACTTTCTAGAATCCGCACACATGTCGCAGTCCTATGATCTTTGGAGTATCGAGGACTCGAGGATGAGGATAAGGATGGAAATGAGGATGGAAAAGAGAAGGGAAAGAAGGGGGTTATAGGGGGGGATATATATAGTTGTCGCTACTTGTTCTGCTCAAATAGTCAATAATCTCACATATTTAGAGAATTTCAGCTCCGGATAAGTGCAGCTCATATGTGTAGCAAAGATGTTTAGGCCTTGATTTAGTCAGTTAGTGTCTTCTAGCATACAAAGAAGATACTTACTCGTTCATTCATTCATGCACGAGGAGTAAGATCAGTTGCGAGAACACCCGCGCCTGCTTTTTTATACACAGCCGAGTAGCCTGGAAAAGGACATCTCCCGAGAATATGGGATGCAGACATACGTGCTGTACTTCTTCCCGACGTCTCGCAAAAAGCAACATATGAATGGGATTAATCACTATCAAAGCAAGAATCTCAGGTGTGGGTTGCGGGATTGCTGTCGAACAGACATCAATGCTCTCTGATTGGTTTTTAGGACCCCGCGACATGGTACGATAATGTGGGTATTTTTGGAAACTTTGAGGATCGAGGTAGTGGGGATGAAGGAATAAGGGGAGGTTGTGAGTGGCATATATACTTCTCCGATACCTGGCCCAGCGGCACATCTCCTGTCCCTTCCATTTCCCAAAAGACATAGCTCGACGAAGTTGCAATTTCTCCAAACTCCCCTTCATAATCACGTGTGCCATGCTGTCCATATCGAGGACGCAAAGTCGTGCTGTTGACGCGATGAGTGATATCCATATCACTACCAGACTTCATCGTTGGATCCGCGTGTGAAACAGCAGGGTAATATCATGATGTTGATAATCTCCTCGACAACGGCACGCGAACATGGTTGTTCTTCAATCATCTTTTTGGAAGATGAAGGGAATTTGTGATGGTATTTTTGGCAGTCGGTGACCTTCGAAGATTGGTCTGGAGATCAGGGGAAGAGGAGCTAAGGTGTTGATTATAAGAGATAAGAGAGGAAGCTGGGGTTATAATGGGTGGACTTCATAGTTTTCATTCGTTAGATACCCCTTTTCGACGCTCGCAGAATACACTTGAAGTGTTGGAAACCCCAAGGCCGCCGCGACTGTAGCGGCACACGAGCATGATAACTTTTCTCCTCTATCTCTGGAAACACGCTCGTTTAGTAAGGATGGTGGGCGATACCCAGCAACATAATAGTTCGATCCTATGATTTTAGGAAGAGAATTTGAGGTCATAGATAGAGGAAGAAGAGGGGGTCTGTCAAGGGAGGTATTTATATCCCATCCTTACTCACTCATATCTCCCTGGAAGCACCGCAGTGCAAAGCTAAGATGGGATGTTTTCCACACCAAAAATAGCCATAGTAATGGCGATATCAGAATTCTCTTCTCGAGGACAGGAGGACATGATATTTTGCATATCCAGATTTTGACACACAGCGACATGTCGCGTTGTTCGTCAAATTTTGGAAAAGGAGATTGAGGTCATGGATTAAGGAAGAAGGGTCTGTCAAGGGGGGTATTTATATCCCATCCTCTCTCACGCACATCTTCCAGCAAGCGATTAAGTGCAAAGCTAAGACAGCATTTTCGCCACACGGAACAAACATAGTGTGTGCGGGCAAGGGCAGGAGCAGAAAAGAGGGACTAGGTTGATTCCTATCTAATGAGGGAAACAGGGAATATATACCCTACGAGTGATTATGTAACAGAGCACGTGATGCTGGCTAACACATAGTAATAACAATAGTTATCAGGGTTCTCTGCTCAAGAACAGGAGGACATGACATTTTGCATATCCAGATTTTGACACACAGCGACATGTTGCATAGCGTTGTAATCTTCGGTAAAAGAATTTGAGGGTATGGAGTAAGGAAGATGGAGGTCTCAACGGGCGTTATTGATACCCACCCTCACTGAATCATATCTGCCCGCAAACAACGCAGTAGCAAAGCTAAGACAGGGTGTTGTCAACACGAGACTTGCATAACGATGGCGGAAGTGATTTTTCCTCTCGAGAACAGGAGGACATACCGTCGTCATCTCTGATTTTTAACACTCAGCAACATATTGCGCAATGCTTGAACTTTTGAAGAAAGAATTTAAAGGTATGTATAAGAAGAGAAGAATAGAACCTTAGATAGCATTTATGTTATACACATTCTTCAGATTGCGCTACACTCGATGTGGTGAAAAGTGATGCAGGGCGAGGAATATAGGATTTTATTGTAATCTTTAGCTGCACACAAGCATAGCGTCCATACTTCCTTATTTTTAGCACAAACATATCGTGCTTGATTATCGCCTTTCCAACACGCAGCGACATGTCTCGCGATCTGCGAGATTTTGGTAAAAAGAATTTCAGTTTATTGATGAAGAGGGAAGATTAAGGTCGTAAACGGAGTATTTATACTCCTTGCTCGCTCATGTTATCTTAACAGGGGCTTTTTTTAATCAGAAATATGCGCGAGATTGAGATATGATTTTTTCACGTCGATAGGACGCGAGCATGGCAGCATTAATCTCTTTTCTTTACACAGACATAGTCATGCTGTAATGAGGTTTGTAACACCCGGAGACATATCTTAGTATGGTCGGCTTTTGAGAAAGAAATGTTTTAGATTATGCATGTTAGAGAAAGGAGTTGAAAGCTGGCGAGACGGGAACTTTTAGTTCTCTCTCTAATCAGATAAGCGCGGGCCCATGAGTTAACGAAAAGAGCGTAGAGCCGTGCGATGCACGCTGCACTTCGATAGGATACGAACAGTGTAACCTCGCTGGAAATTTTCTGGCAAGAACATGCGTAGCTTTGCTGTTTATTTAATAGTTCACAACATGATCGTACTTCTTGCACATTTTAGTCATAAATATCCAGCTTGGTAATGAAGCGAGGAGCGTGCGTCGCGAATGACAATATTTATACCATCTATCAGCCAAGCGCGCTTGTTTCACGTTCCAAAGTAATCAAAGGTGCTCGTCACATGACAAGCTCAGTCTTATACCCACACGCATGAAGCGACCTCAGCTCTCTCATCCCAGGACACACTCTTTTAGGTAGGCCGTTTTGGACACTGCGAAACCATGACGCAGCTGCTCAATTGTTTCGATGCAAGATATTCGTATGCCGATTGGAGTAAGATGAGAATGGGAGAGCAGGATATATTGCACGATGTAGATAGCCGAATATGCCGAATCTGGCCTCACGGGGTGGGGCAGGGTGATGTGGTATTTTGTTACCATTAATTTCAAAGGTGCACTCATATCTTGTTCGTATTCTTCTCCTAGAGACATAAAAAGTTTCGATATTTGTTTTGGCACTCCGCGACATGTTGACAGGATAGCGTTTCTTTGGACCAAGATGATTCAGATTTGTGATGGGGAAGGACGATGAGGAGGGACTCACCATTATTCATAGTACTCGTTCGCAAAATGCGATAGCTCGAGCGTCGGAAAGAGATGTGATAAGATCATGGGAAATGACTTTCCGTGTCAACAGCAAGTACTTGTGCGATGTTGCTTGTTCGTCTCACGCAGACATAAGATGGCACCCAAGAAGTTTCGGCACTCAGCGACATGTAATTGTGTGTGAGAAATTGTAGACATAAAATATTGAGATTGGTGAGGAAGGCAGAATAGTAAAGCTATGAGTCAGCGGAATATACAGCCGCAGTTTCATACCAACCCACAGTCCTCTCACAAAAAGCAAGGTAGCCAAGGTCATGATACTCAGCCATCTGAACTTTAGCTGCGCGCGTTCATGGAGCTCAGTAATAACTCCTTCGAAAGACATGATCGTACCGTAATGTGGTCGTCTTCCGACGGCCGGCGTTATGAAGGTTACCAGTGTCCATTTTCGCTACGAGATATTTCGTCAGATAAGGGATAGAGAAAGAGCTTGTCGGGCGGGGTGAGATTCAATACCTCTCTTCTCACTCAGCGCCTCCACAGAAATCCATTCCTGGAACATGATTTGCTGCAAATTCTCAACCCCACACATTATTGCGATTTCCTCCTCTACCGGTGGACATAAGAATGCTCGTACCGTGAGTCTTGACGCTCCTCTGCGACATCATTGTCTTCCTCCATTACTTTTGAACGTACCAGGATCGCGTCGTGGAAGGAATAAAGATGGAAGAGCTCGTGAAGAGCGTACTTATACTGCTCCAGCCTGTGATCGCCCAAAATGAGCAGAGCACTAAATCATCAAATACTTTCTCCAATCCAGTAACTCCCAATCATGGGGTTTAGGAAGTGCTCCTTCGAAGAATCTGTGCAGGCAGCTTGATCACAACCAGCGACATTCGTCTTTCCCGTGTTGGTTTTGAATCGGCAGACCTCAAGTTATAGACCAAAGAAGACGGGGAGAAGCAACGGTGAGAAATATTTATGTGCCATCATCTCAATTCACTCTTGTCCTCAGCACCTCGTCAGACACGCAGCGCCGCACCCATGACCAGATCCCCTCTTCATTGATTGTAAAAGATCATGGTGAAGAAAAGAGTCCCTCTCGACGGCATGTGCTTCTTCAACAGGAGTTTTCAGCCTCAGCCATATAGTAACCGTAACCATCTTCTTGGAGAAATAATGTTCAAGTCGGGAATAAAGGAAGGAGGGATGAACAAATCGCGAACGTGAGAGATTATATATGTTCATTCAGTCCCAACAGGTGCAGGCCTTGAACCAAAAGAAGCGCAACATAATGGTATGACTAGATGCTACCTTGATTGATCGCGCAAGGCCTTGAATTGTGAGAGTCTGATTCTGAGATCTTGAAGCTTTCATTCTCTCCAGGAGCATGGATGATTCAAAGTTGGCTTTCTGAAAGCCTGGGAGCATGAGTATGACACGGGGAATTTGTACTATCATAAGTACAAAGCGAGTTGATGAAAAAACGGGAGGCGGAATGGACGATGTTTATAACTCTCTCATCTTTGACACGCTTCAGCAGCCATGGCAAGCTGTCATTGTCGCGAAAATGATATAACTTTGGTTGGTGTACGCTTCAAATTAAAACAGAGGAACTCTCTCGCCCAGGCACACGCATAACCGCGTCGGCCACATGTTATTGAACTTCACCAAGGTGAGATGCAGCCAGTGTTCCTCTAGCTCAATTTTATAGGTGTTCCTTAGAAGCAAGAGGAAGGAGGTCGCAAAGGGTGGTAGTTTTGTCTCTTCTCGACCATGGAGAACAAGATCTTGCGTCTCGAAAAAGGCTCAGCGCGAGAAAATGATCAGATATCGTCTGCTTTAAGCACGCAGGGTCATTATCTTTTAGTGGTCAAATTTCCAGTCCTTGAAGCCTCTCCCCTCTCCAAGCACATGGGCAGCTGTGTTTTTTGGTTTTAGAGAGGCACAATCATTGTATAACCTCGAGGATAATTTTCGGAACACAAACAGGAAAGGATGTTGATGAAGGAGGATGCAGGAGGCGGAGACAGGAGTGACATTTATACCATATCTCTCGATGCACTAGTGTAGTATTTCGAAAACGATGTACTGCAAAAGCATGACATCAAATCTAATCTCTCTTCCAGCGCGATAACGATCATTCTGGGAGCAAGCCGGAGACTTGAAGGCTTTTGCAATGTTTGAGAACATGTCAAGCTCGGAGTCCACCTTTGAATCGCACAAACATGACATCGCAGGCTGAGAGTTTCAGATCGAGCAGAACAAAGAATCAGAGCAAACTATGTTCCATTCGAGCTATTCCACAGCAAAGTCTTGAGAATAAGCAACAATCGAAGAGCATGAGCATGATATGGACTTTCCACCACACCGCTCAAAAACATTGATGGGACGTGCTGCTTGCCGGGAGCAACATGCTTGGAGAAAAGATACCGTTCTGGTTCTCAGAAGACATGGGAAGACGGTTTCTTTGTTTTGAGATATTCGATAGCTGCCTAGTCTGGGAGGATATGAGGGAGAGATTGGAACCCCGGAGGATTATATTGCTGACATTGCAAAAGCGGCGCACATGATCCATAGCAAATCAGGAGTTTTGAAGCACATTTGTCCGCTGCTAAACTGTTTTTCGTGGCTCTGAAAGAAGACATCAAGCTCGTCAGCGTCTCTTTTGGAACGCAAGACATACTGTGTCGGGTTTCTGAATAGCACAGCACATAAGCAGGCTGCTTTACCATTTGAGGTTGAGTGCAGACGAGAGCACTGAAGAACGGAAATAATCGCAAGCCGGGTCTTATAAAAGTTCGTAGTCTCAGTCACGTGGAAAACATGGACCAGCAGGTGGGCGATTTTGAGAACATTGATGATTGTTGCACTTCCAGCATACACACATTCCTTTCGCCTTCAATCAAGCTTCTGGAAACTACGGGATGAGTCATGCGAACTCGGGCACCTTGTTTTTGGTAATGGCCAACATGAAAGTGAGGAAAAGAAGGAAAAAACAAAGATTTCAGGTTAAGAAGACAATTAAGCCCACAGGAAGACATGGAGTCACCCCTTTTGTGTTTGACGATTTGCAACAGATACCAGCTTGAAGACGAGGAGAAACAGATTCGGACCATCATATCGGCCTTGGGCACCCACAAAACGAATTCTCGAGCACATAACTTATCTGACTTTTGGATTCGGGTACTGAAGAAACGGCGAGAATGAACAAGTAAAGAAATCAGAGAGTCGCATCAAGTGCGAAATTTATAATCAGCAAGAATTTTGTTTGCCCAGTAATTAATGCATTGAGCAGCATGTCGCGCGAGGTAGGACATCCATACATATCGCAAAACTTTATTTTAGAGCTTCAACAGTCCTTTCACGATACATGAATTCTTCCGTTCCATGTTTAGTGGCATCATGGCAGTGGTCCTTCATTCGGGCCTCGCTATGCAACACATGGAAAAACTCGAAGACGAACGCATGTGTTGTGAATTGGGAATTCGTTCCCTGCCTCCGCAACATGAGACACCTACTGGTGTTCTTTGTTGAACGATAGAGCTAGAAGTGCTTTGGGATACAGGGAAGAGGAAGAGACAGCGTTCTGTCAGGTTGGAACATGTACATAACGAAGTCAGTCAGGCGACATCAAAAAGACTGGTCCATGTTTGGACAAAGCAGCGAGCTGAGGAGCAGCATGTACCAGCTCATCGTATCTTTTGGATGAATTATCACCAGGGCCGGAGAGCAGAAGGAAGAGCATTGTAGGCTTGGACGACTGTTTTGAGGAACGCAGGACATTCTGGAGTCGACTGAGCGTTTTGGATATCGATAGAAAAAAGAATAGACTTTGAAGGAAGGAGGAAAGAGCAGTGGGCGTCGAAGTATATATACCCTCACTTTCCTCATATCCATATCTTTCGTTGATCGCAACATAAACCATTGCCAGAATGCAGAAACCGCGTCTGTGAGTTCAGTGATTCCGAGTCTAGGCGACATATGCCTCTTGTGTGAACTTTTCCGAACACCAACCACATACGAGGTCATTTCCACATCTTTTCATGATAAGGGGAGAATGGTAAAGATTTGGAAAGTAAGGAGTGGGGCAGACAGGAGATTTTATACTTCATTCCTTGCCTAACCCAGACGCGAAAGAACATGAGTTGATAGTATGCCCATTTCAGAAGAGTATTCGGACTTCCTGAGCTCAAAAGAGATGTTGCTTTCGAAAAATGCTTTTCAGGAACAGAGAACAGAAACATGTCTTGTATCTATGTCTTTTTGGAATGAGGAAAGATTTCTTATGGAGCAGAAAAGAAGCGCTCAAAGATGCGAAAGATATTTATACTTCGCGCCTCGCGCACTGACACGCACTCGCACGAGCAGCAGGACATGCCATGCTCTTCGTCGGTTTTCGAAACTTAAAGCTTGGAATGGTTAAGCTCAGAAGGAAAACATCGATTTCGTTGAATCGAGTTTCTCGAACACAGCAAAACATATGTTTTAGGGTTGATCCTTTTCTAAAGAGGGGAATTGGGAATTGTGAGATGTAAGACATGAAGAGGGCGCAGGCCGAAGAATTTATATTCGTGAGACGTCGGGACTCGGCTCGTCTCTCAGAAAATATGAGATTGAATGTGGACATTTTGGGGAGATCAGGTCCTCCGAATTCAGAGGAAACATGCGGTGTTTATCACCACTTTTCCGAACGTTACTACACATGAACATGTCGTAGTTTTCTTTTGGAAATGCAGGAAACAAAGGAACTGATGGAAGAGCGATGTTTCCAGAAGTGGAAGAATTTATATGCCTCGTTCCAAACCCCTACCTCGGCTCGCCAATGCCTTGCGCTCAACCCTCCACCTCTCATCTCATCTTCCCGCCCCTCCCCTCAATAAGGATACCTACTCTCCTCCTTCTCCTCCCCGACCACCCCTTCCTCCACCTGCTCCCTATGCCTCTGATCCAAATACCCCAACAACACATCCCCATACCTCTCCTTGCCCTTATATCTACTCATATCATCGCCCCAACTGCGGACCGCACTCGCCAGACGCCCCGGTACATGAGGCTCGGCGCAGATCTCAGTGACGGGCTGGAAGTATGTGCGGATGGTGAAGACTATGCCGCCGGATTGGGGGAGGCGGCGGAGGGACTGCCGTTCGGTGCGGAAGTAGTGGTGGTGGATTGCTTTGTCTTTTTCCTGGGGGCATGTTAGTCACGAAGCGAGAAGTGAGGATGATAGAGTGTTGGGTTTGGAAGTGGGGTGTCGTTAGGGTGATACGTACAGCAGTGTCCCATCCTACTTTCTCGCCATCTTCGGATCCTATGCTCTCGCTCCACGCAAGCTTGTCATCCACTTGGACGAAGTAGTTGTGCCTCACGACTGGACTCTGCGGCTGCAGTCGGCGGAAGAAGTTCGTCATTGGCTGTGCACGCATCGTTAGCATGATCTCGAGTCTTCTTCCTTGCTCGACAAGACCATTTTCGTGAGAATGGGAGTCTCCGCACCTTCTCTAGCTTCTCCTTGAACCCTGGTACGTCACCACTCGTGTGTATCTCCGGAAGCGGCATCCCGAATTTCTCTTCGAGTCTCCAGAATCCTGCCAACAGTATTGCTCCAGCGAGTAAATAAACCTGCCCATCTTCCTTTTCAATCATGATAGCCACGTCATCCTGAATGAGCCTAGCAACGGTGCGCATTGGGTCCTCGCTCAATTCTGTCGGAGGAAGTGAAAACGTCTCGTTCGTGGCTAAATTATGCACCGCGTGAGGATCCTCGGATATTCGAAACATGTCAGGATACCGCTCCGACAAGTATTTCGCCAGATCAACAAGAAACTCGACGGCAGCAGGATATGCTTCTGGTGCTGTTCTGCAGCACTTCTCGCCCCGCTCTTCGATCCTAGCTTTCTTCAGGTCATGAAACTTCATATATTCGTTGTCAAGTTCGACCCATCGATCCCAGCCCATGCTGCGAATACCCATGTTGATGTTATATTTCGGACCGTAACGAAAGGGGCGATACGGCTGTGGGGGAGTGTCGCTTATCGAAAAGTTGGGAAGAGGAGGTGCAGAAGGACGTGTGAAAGATGACGGTGGCCATGCTAAAAGATGCTGTCAGTTAATTCAAAAGCGCGATGTTTAAGAGGATGGTTTACCTCCTGGAAGTCGTTCAGGTGCTTTGAACGACGAGGCTTTCTCAGCCTGTGTGGGTGTCTGTGGTGGTGTGAAGTCATTGCGGGTGCAGTATCGTTGTGCAAGTTTGACAGTCAACCAGACAAGTGTTATAACGAGGCCGCCAGCGTAAAGAACTGCCTTTGGATAGATGTTGGCTTGCTGAACGTTGCCGTGTAAGTTCGCATATGCATCTTTGAAGTGCAATTGCACATTGCTGCAATGGTGTCTAAATACATTGTGAAACTGCTCTATATGTTCTGCAAAGCGTGGCGCGAGGTTTGACATGGTCGAGAGACCTCAGGATGTCAAATTGGTAGCGATCAACGGGACAATGAGGGTCGTCAAGTGAAGTTAGGACAAACGGAAAAGCGAGGCAAGCCCCTCGAATGAGAATGAGTTGCATTATATAACACTCCTCCGCGGTCACGCACCGCGCGTCAAAACGCGATAGAACCCTCCAAATGTCGGCCAGGCTTCATGTGGGGTTGACATGTCCGGTGTCGTCAATTTTGTGAGGCGGGGGATAAGACTGCCCCACTTGGCTAGTCAAGAAAACCATATCAAGCAGCCAAGCATCTCCAGTCGCATGACACTAATACAGCGTACAGGGCTATATCTCGGTGGTACTTTACATGCATTGATAGGTGAAGATAGTGCGGGTAGTAAACAGCATCGGTGGAGCCAGATGGTCATCGCGATCAAGGTAGCCAAAAGATAAGAGGAATGGTGTCAATGGTCGGATGATATCCTGCTCAGCTATTGGTCTACGAGACATAACCGTTATCTTGGGTCGTGGATTCCTTTCGGTCACGCCCTGCATACCACGTCGTGCTCAAGCGCGCTCGTGTCGTCTCTCAAGCATCCACATCGACCTTTACCGACCGTCTGCGACGTAACAGGCAATAGTCTCCCCACTTGCGGCGAAGTCTTTCTGGAACAAACGGTAGATCGGGAATGAAGAGTAGACGACCCAAGAAATGCGTGTGCGAGGCGTCGAGAAAGGACACGCACTTCAACTCCTCCCAGTGCGACGAATCTGAAATGTAGTCTGGTTCTAATGTCGTGGGTACGGCTGATGGCAGACGAGAGTCTACGAGAAAGTCGCAATGGTCGATGTCCGTATACTTACCAACGTCTTCGAGATTCTCGTCATTCATGCCAGATGGAACAAGCCAAGTGCCAGGGAAGAGGCCAAAGCCCGTACGAGCCTCACTGAACTCACCAGGTAGCAGGCCGGAAAATTCGCTTTTGATGAATTTTGCATGCACTCCGTGGGGTAAAGAGAACGAAGATGGAAAACGATACCATTCCTTGCCGAGACATACGGTGTCGCTCGGCTGGGCAACTCCAGGATTGTGCAAAGGCTGATATACGTTCAAAGGGGCCGAGTACGCAGTCAAGGTGCCGACAGTACGTAGCATGCCCACATTAAACGATAAGAGCATGGAAACGGCGACGACAGCTAGCTTGATCGGAGCCGGAATCTTGCTGACCAGGTGCTGTGGGTCGGTGGAACCGAAATTTGCCAGGAGGATATGCAGAGAGATGGCTGCGTTGAGGGCTAAAGCTGGATACACTGGGTACATGAAGCGCTCCTCCTTGTGTGGTTGTGCCGTGAAGATCGCCAGCCATAGGTAGAAGGGGCTGACAAAGACGACGCTGCGGAGGAGTGTCTGCTTCGAGACTGCCTTTTGGATGATGAAATGCTGAACGGCCAGAAGTGGGAACGCGGCAAGAGCCAGAAAGAACCAAATATTGAAATTCAGCGCCAGGTTACGGATGTAAAAGTGCCATGGTTCCACGCCATAGATGTCCGGACCGCGGCTGCCACCACTGAATACATTGTAAAGAACAATGTTGAGTGGTACGCATGTGAATGTCTTGTAGAAGAATGAGTCGAGTCCGGTCTGGATGCCCAATGCAAGAAGCGATTGCATTCCTCCTTGGAGAAGCCTCATGGCGGCGTCGAACATCTCACCAGTGGATGAGGCCAGAACGACCTCTTCCGCGACAAATGGTAGGACTAGTGCGCCAGCGAAAGGCCATCCAAGCGTGGCACCGAGACCAAACCACATGACCCCCTGAGTCGTCTTCATGCCCTTGGTCCAGTCCATGAAAGCCGAAAACCCAAGCATCGTGGTGTACATGGCGAAGGCTGACGGAAGATATGCTGGGGCAGCGTGATACATGCCAGGGCTAAAAAGAAGTGCCATCGCGAAGAAGATTGCGACCCTCGGGTTGATGGTCCTTGAGATGACGGAGTAGAGGCGGGATTGACACAGTGCACAGACGGTAGCGAGCGTGACGCGGAGGAAGTAGAACTCAACGACTTTGGGTTTTGCAAGGGGCAGAGTCTTCAGGGGTGAGGCGCCGATCCATATAACCAGGGAATGGAGGGCAGAGTACGTCCAGCTTCTGATAGCATACTCGGGTGAGTACTCCCATGTCTGCAGGCCATAGCCATGATTGAGGTAATGAGTGGGTTCCCAGTAGTTGAACACCTCATCGCAGTCTTGGATGGGCGCGAAGAAAGCTGCGATGATGTTGGCGATGGCGAATACTGCGAATGCCGAGCGCGCCTGGAGTTCTGGCGGCTTGCTGCGATGTGTTGTTAGCCAACTGAGGACACGATTGAAATTTGTGGCTCAAGTTGTTTGGAGTTTCAATCACGGGTCAGAAATTTGAGCGAGCGATAGTAGCTATTGCAACTGTAAATTTCATAACTCACCTGCCTGCTACTCTTGGTGGCGCCATTGTAAGAGTTATGTTGAGGTGTCGGCCAAAGTTGACGATGGGAAACTGTCGAAGGGGGTGCACAGGCCTGCTCACCAAGATGGTCCCTGCCTGCAGGTCTCGATAACAGAACTACCAAATTTTATACATAGCCCTGTAGTGCGTCGTTTACCTTCTGCAAAGATCGTATGCAAATTGATACTTGTGAATTAAGTCCGCCGTGTAGTGAATGCAGTAGTGCATGACCCAAACCAATTCTTTGGTAGGGCTGCATAGCACGATCTCGGCCAGTGCCAAGGCGCGCTAGCCGGATCGAAAAAAGGCGACGTCGTTCTCGCAGGTGCTCTCGCTCGCTCCTTAGAACTGATCATCACGGCACAATAAGCAAAACAGTGCATACCGCAGTTGGCATTACAACAGTCGCGAGCGCGCGCGTGTCATACATAACACTGCCAGGAGAAGACAAGCATGTCAGACTCGGTAGAACCGCCTGCCAAAAGGGCGCGGCTGGACGCGGGTGCCTCGATGTATGCATCGCTCGACGCGCCTGGCTCTCCTGTCGATGACATGGACGACGACTTCTACGACACTACGCCCGTCAAGCCTGCGGCGCAGCCGGCGGTGGAGGGGAGCGCGTCGTCGATGCATGCTGCTGCGGCGGCCGCATCAGGGCCTGCTAGCTTTCACCTCCCTGGACTCGGCCAGCCAACAACACAAAGCGGCGCGAAGGATGACGCGCCCCCGCAAGAGGCTTCTGAAGACGGAGAAGTGTCTGACTCCGAGGTTTTCTACCACGAGCAGAGCGCTGTAATGCTCGGCCAGGCGCAGGCTCAAGACGCATCTGCACAGCATGATGAGCTGTCGCATCCATCGCTGCACCCTGTATCGTCGGCTGTTGCCCAAGACGCTCCTCCTGTTCATGTCGCGGCGCCCGAAGCTGGCAAAGTAGAGACCGCAGCTGATGGGGATGCCATGGCGCAAGAAGAGAGCGACGGAGATGACCTCGCGCTGGCCATAGCGAACGGCTTGGCTGAGGAGGATGGCAAAGCGGATTTTCTGCAGGCTGCGGAGGCGAACAAGGACAACAAAGATGCAGAGTGGCAGCTCGACTCGGAGGCCTCAGAGTCAGGCTCCTCGTCAGACTCCAGCTCGGATGACAGCTCGGACGAAGAGGGCTCAGACGACGGCGAGCTACTCGACCCCGAGGAGCAGGTCCGTCTCCTGATGGCCGAGTCCCTCGATGAGCCTGGCGCCACCAAGGCGAAGGTGAAGACGCTCAACGAAGTCGAGGAGCAGTACGAGAAGCCCGACATTACCATGACAGCAGAAACGAAGATCACAGAACTCGGCAAGGTTGAGTCAGTTGTCGACAACATTGTGGTTGTCAAAGGCAAGGTATCGGGTGACCTCCAAGTCCTCGAATCTGGCTCAGCTCTCTGCACACAAGACCGCACCGTGATTGGCAAGATTTCTGAGCAGATTGGCCGCGTGGAGGAGCCCAGATATGCGCTTGGATTCAACGATGCGGCTGAGATTACGACTCTAGGTATCGCCAAAGATACGCCTATCTACTACGTCGACGACCACTCCACCTTTGTCTTCACCGAGCCCTTGCGCGCACAGAAGCACACAGACGCCTCGAACCTCCACGACGAGGAGACCAACGACGTCGACTTTTCAGACGACGAGAAGGAGGCTGAATACAAGCGCGAGCAGAAAGCGAAGAAGAGAGCCAGGCAGGATGACGAACAAGATCCTGCCCCTGTCGCAAAGAAGATACCAACGGGTCCAAAGGGTCACGTCGACGTCCCGAACTACTACCAGCCCGTCGAATACCAAGGTGGCGGCCTCAAATACAGCGACGACGAGGACGAGGATCTCGGCATGTACAAGCCCCTTGCCCGTCCAGACCACTTCGAGCAGATTGTCGGGCACGGCGCACCGCTGGAGGACCGCAGCCACGTACGCCGCGGCATGATGCGAGGCAAGGGTCAGTGGGGCGATCGCGGCCGTGGCTTCCGTGGAAGAGGAGGCTTCGGTGGACGAGGTGACTTTGGTGGCGCTCAAGCTGACAGGGGTGGACATGGAGCGGGCCGAGGTGACAGAGGAGGCCACAGTGGTCGTGGCGATCAAGGAGACCGAGGTGGTGCACAAGGCGGCCGCACGGATAGGACGTGCTATGCTTGCGGGCAGGTTGGACATCAGAAACGCGAATGCCCGACCCTCAAGCCCCAGTTGGATCGAGGCAGACAGCAAAACCAGGGTGGCCAGCAGCAAGACAACCGCCAGAACAATGGACCCTACCAGGACCAGCGTTCGGCAACATCTGCGTCGCCAAATCGGAACCAGCGTGGACAGTCGCAGCAATCGTCTCAACCACAGCACTCTCCACCTGCGAAGAGCAAGAACAAGAACCGAAAGCAACGGGCGCGAGAAAAGAAGGAGAAGGAGCGCGAACAGCAGCAGCAGCAAGCAGCGCAACAACAACAGCAGCATCAACAGCACCAGCAGCGATCACAGCAACACGCCTCGCCTGCTCCGAGTGCTCCAGCAGCGCCAGCGAATACGAACGCATACGCCAACAACAGTGCTGCAGGCTGGCCTCAACAATACTCACACTCTCCGCAACCCGCAGCAGCATACGCTCCTCCACCTCCTCCCCCAGCGGCAGCAGCTTCTTATGCACCACAAATGCCTTATGCTCAAGCTCCTGCTCCGGCTCCTGCTCTTGCGCAAGCCGCCGCGCCAGCACAACAGCAAGCTAACTGGGCAGCGTGGGCACAATGGATCCAAGTCGTGCAGACCATGCAGCAGCAGCAACAGCAAGCAGTACCTGCTCCTCCACAACCGCCCCAGCCTCAACCCCAAGCACAACCTCCGCCGCAGTACCCATATCAGTACCAGCAGTATGCACAGCCTCCGCAGCCACCGGCCAACCCGCATTCCCAGGCAGATGCCCAGAGCGCACAGTCTTTGCAGGATATCCTGCGTGCGTTGGGAGGTGGTGGCCAGCGGTAAGAGAAGAGTTCGGGGATCTCGAGTTGTTTCCAGTCACAGTGTTTCCACAGTCGCTTTTAGAAGTACGATGCATGTATGATTATCGAGTTGGCACAATATCGGCGTTTTCATTATCTTAGAACAGGGATGGGCGAATGTCAACTTGTAGCAGCTTTATAAAGCACGTGCAAAGGGTGCGTTTGAATGCCGGCGGCGATGCACCGAGTGTATGTTTAATGTTTAAGCTTACTTGAGGCTATCCACTAGCCTTGCGCTAGCAGTAGTTTACACGTACATCGATCGGTACGTTGAGTACGTCAATGGATGCACGATGAAGCCGCGCCTTGATCATCAAATTGCGGATCAATCCACGAATCGTTGCGTGTAATACATGTGCGGAACCATGAGTCGATACTGTGGACATTTCTGGTGAGCCGGCAATGGAGCACGGGGTTGAGCGAGCCAACACAGACCCCAGACGTCGGAGAATATGCAGCACGCGCTGGCGGGGTACAGACTGCTTCAGATACAAATGAAAGAGTTAATTTAGGATTGCCTTGACACTGCGAAAACATAAAACCGGTGAAGTGCACAAGTCTGAATCCTCCATCTCAAGCGATGCACGGCGGGCGGATGGAGCCGCGAGAGGGAGCTCGAGCTTGGAGTTGTGGCGGCTTGGAGCGGGGGAACTGCTGCAACTTGATACACGGCACGCAGCGCCGAGCTGAGCGTTGACGATGGCTCATAGCAAGGGCTGCTGTCGTCACCCGTCGCGCCAGCTGAGCAATCCGTAGCTGCTTCCGGGCAGAGTCAGTGGCGCGCAGCGAGACAAAGCGCGAGACTTTTCGGTGGTTGTGTGTGCTGTTCTAGGCTGCGAAGCCTGGGGGCGGATCGTGGCAGACGCCCCGAAGCATGCAGGTGGCGCCGGTGGGCCCGAGACAGGTGAGCATATCCGCTCTCCAGCCTGCGAGGGCGAGTGGAGCCCATGTCCAAGAGCACATGGACCCGACCTTTGTCTCGACGACATCCATCACCGCGCTGTCTGCCTGTAGTTATTGCGCATCGTCGACTGCCTGTTCCGCCATCCTGCCATTCCGTCCGCGCACGCTGAGTGCCCGCCCGCCCCCCGTCTGATAGTCGGCCTTTCGCATTACCCCATGCGCATCCATCGACGCCGCGTCCCGCCTCGATGAAGCAGCCGTCCTAGGCTCTTCTGCGCAAGCAGCCCACCAACACCCCATCCCCTCTCCTCCCAGCGACATTCACTGCGCCTGCACGCTGCGGGCGCGCATTGCGTCTTCCCGTCGTGTCTTGTAGCCCGTGATAATGACGAGGAACGAAGCCGTCGCCCGCCACCCGTCCTCTGAGAGCAGCTGGAGCTCGCGCTCTGGCGACACGATACGGCCATATGGGCGCCAAGGCTCGCTGCGCGGCACGCCCGTGACGGTCAAGACGACCAAGGACATAGGCCAGTACGTATAGCCCGGGCACTGCAGGCGCATGTTGCAAGAGCTGCAGCTGTGGCCGCCCGCCTGTGCGCCTCGACAACGGCGCCATGCTGCGGCTACGCGACTCGCTGTCGGTGAGGACGCAGAGCTTCGACGTGCTCACAGACCGTGTCTCGCGCTGCCGTCTGGGACTGCGACTACATGAAGCCCCCATCGCCCACATGCGCCGGCCGGACTGCCAGAGACAAGACGTGCTAACGCCGTGATGCAGCATCGAAAAGGAGTCGGACATCTCGCCCGGCACTGTCCCGCCAGCTCCTCCCCCCAAAGACCCCTCCCATCGACCGCGCCGGCCCTCTGGCTGGGAAGGTAACCAATCGAGTTTCGGCGACCACAGACGACAGCTGGCTGTGCTGGAGACGTCGGGCGGACGAGTGCCCTCAATATCGCGTAACCCGCCCACCGCAACGAGCACCCATTCCCAAATCGCCCCGTGGTCCGCTGGCAGTAACGGCACGCCTGTCGCCACGAACCCCGCATGGAGCACTTTCTACAACGACTCCAACGAAGACCTCGCGCAGCTGTCGCCCGGCTTTGCGCGTCCCAGCACTGGAGGCCGGGAAGACAGCATGGGCTTCCCTCTGAAAGACGACCGGCGGCCGTCGGTGGCCAGCGCCACGACTGTCGGCAGTTCAGGCTCCAAGTCGAGCTTCAAGTCGGTCCGAGGCTTCCACAAAAGGCTGCCGAATTTCTTTGGAGAGGACTTCCCAGCCGACGGACGCCTGGATTCCGAGACCAGCCTGAGCACGCCGTTCGCGCAAGATGCGCGGTCGGTGCGAACTCGGAATCGCGGAAATTCGTTGAACGACACCAGCTACCACTCCAGGCCCGCTTCGCCAACAAGCTCGCGCCCACGGACCCCGCAGCCGAGCTCGGAAGTCACGCCTTGGGAATTCCAAGACTCAAAGGTAAGCATCCCCGCGTGAAAGGAAGTCGCCGTCTGCATCCTTGGCATTGTCTCTTTTGCAATATCGCACTTCATGCATACTGACCCTGCAGGACGTCACCCCTGCTGAGAATGGCCGACGGCGCTCATCCGAACAGCATTCGAGCAAATCTGGTGGGCGTTCGCACCACAAGCTTCACATGCGGCTGCCTGGCCACAACCACCGCCATAAAAACAGCAAAGAGGACAACATCCCGCCCGAATCGCAGTCGCGTACCGACATCAGCCAGCCATATCCCCTGCGGCCTGTCACCAGTCGCGAAGACTCGACATACAGCACTCGTCCATCTGCAATGAGTTCCGCTCTCAATTCGAAAACCAACCTTGCTGCTCGACCGTCAAGTCCCACTCCAAGCTCTTTCTCTGAGATGACACGAGATCCTGGCGCGTCACAGCGTTCACCAAGCACCACAAAGTCACATGGTCTATTCGCACGACTGCGAGGTAAGGACAAGAAGGATCGCTCGGGGCCCCCAGACAATCTCAACAACCTCGGGGTCAAGAATAACACCTCGGTCACGTCACTGAACCCCTCGCTCAACTCCGCCAAGTTCGCTCGCGCAGAGCCGTCCCCACAGACGCAATCGACACGAGGGAATGGCAACAATGGCGTGGCGGAAAAGACGGGGGGGAAGGACACGAGGAAGGGACATCACGCACCACGCCTGCCGACTTTTCGAAAAGACAAGCGTGTTCCGACGAATGAGTTGCCAGTCGGCAAGGATCCCAATGATGATATCACAACTAACATCGGCAACGATGCGGTATTCTTCTTGGACCGGGATCTGAACAACATGGAGGGCATTGTCAACCCGCAGCATCCTCCGATGACACCCCCAATTGGCGAGATCGTGAAGCAGCCGACATTCCCCGGGGAGCAACCACCAAATCCTGCGCAGGATGAGGATGATGCTGCCTGGGATGCACCTGACTCGTGGGCCGTCAAGCGCATGAGAGAGGATGGATCCATGAACGGTGAAGTCGACGAATCGGGAGACACGACTTTGGAGCAAAATGATTCAAAGACATATTGCCTGCGTATCTTCCGCGTCGATTCAACGTTTGCGACCCTATCCGCGACACTCAACACAACAGTACAAGAGATCATTCAAATACTGGGAAAGAAGACAGTGCTTCAGGATGAGCTCGACAACTACCACATCGTGATGCGCAAGCATGAGGTTTCACGGCAGCTTGAGAGCAACGAGCGACCATTGTTGATACAGAAGCGCCTCCTCGAGCAAGCTGGATATACGGACCTCGATCGCCTCGAAGACGTTGGGCGCGAAGACAACAGTTATTTGTGCAGATTCACATTCTTACCTTCGAAGATGAGTGGATATTCGAGTCTCGAACGCGATCCAGGTTTCAGCAAGATGCAAAAGTTCAGCCACATCGATTTGCAGGGCCGGAATCTTATCACTATCCCCATCACCCTATACCAGAAAGCGACAGAGATCATTTCCCTCAATCTCTCAAGAAATTTGTCTCTTGACGTACCTAAGGATTTCATTCAAGCGTGTACAAATCTTAGAGAGATCAAGTACACCAGTAATGATTCTCGAAAGCTACCGCCAAGTCTGAGCTTAGCAAGTCGCTTGACGATGTTGGACATCTCGAACAATCGTCTACAGTCCCTGGATCGATCGGATCTACACAAGTTGCAGAGTCTGCAAGGTCTCCGATTGTCGAACAATGGGTTAACTCGATTGCCCTCATACTTTGGCCACTATCGTGCATTGCGAAGTCTCAATCTCAGTTCGAATGCGCTGAGCGAGTTTCCCGATTTCTTGTGCGAGGTCAGGACGCTGGTAGACCTCGACATCAGTTTCAACTCCATAACCAGTCTGCCCAAGATTGGGCAATTGACTTGCCTCGAGAGGCTGTGGGCGACTAACAACAAGCTGAGCGGTAGCTTTCCTTCAGGTCTCAGCAATCTCGTCAACCTTCGCGAAATTGATGTCCGCTTCAACGCACTCAACAGTATGGACGTCATGTCTCAGCTGCCACGGCTGGAGTATTTGACCATTGGACACAACAATATCTCGTCGTTTGAAGGATACTTCCCCCGCATTCGCCTCCTACACATGAACCACAACCCAGTAACTCGATTCGGCATGACCCAAGCAGTACCATCGCTCACTGCACTCAACCTGGCATCTGCGAAATTGGCTCAGCTGCCAGAGGATCTGTTCTCGAAACTCACCGGCTTGACTAAGCTCATTCTCGACAAGAACCACTTCACTTCCTTGTCGAACAACATTGGGAGACTGTACAGGCTAGAGCATCTGAGTGTCGCTCGCAATGCTCTCGATGTGCTGCCGGCGGAAATTGGCCGGCTTATTGAGCTTCGGTATCTTGATGTACGAGAGAACAACCTAAGTCATCTGCCGTCCGAGATCTGGTATGCGCGACGCCTGGAGACGCTCAATGTGTCCTCCAACGTGCTCGACGCATTTCCCAAACCGGGCTTGGCCCCACCTCCAGCAACGACGAACGGCGATTCTTCAAATATGGATGGAGCGCTGCCTGTGCCCACACCGGGTCTAGGTCCGAGTCCCAGCTTCGAGGAGCTCGGAAAGCTCGAAGACTTCCAAAATAGACGCCCAAGCCAGGCGTCGAGTGGTCTCAGCTCTGCTGCATCACCTGCCTCGTCACAACGAAAGGGCTCAATGGCTTCGTACAGCACTACAAGCACGGCCCGAAAGCCATCAGTGGCATCTCGCGCACCGACCGAGGGGACGCTAACTCCAATGTCGCGCAAAGACTCCAGCCTCTCAAGCAGGCTAGTCACTACTTTTGCTGGCTCGCTACGGCACGTTTTCTTGGCGGACAATCGGCTCACAGACGACGTGTTCGACGAACTTTGCTTATTACCCGAATTACGAATCGTGAATTTGGCGTACAACCTTATCTATGACGTACCTTCACGCACGATTAGGCGATGGCAACACCTCGCCGAATTGTACCTGTCGGGCAACGACTTGACATCCTTGCCTTCAGAAGACTTAGAAGAGGTAGGCTCCCTGAAGGTGCTGCACATCAACAACAATAAATTCCAAGTCCTTCCTGCCGAATTAGGCAAAGTCGCACAGCTCGCCGTCCTCGATGTAGCGAGCAACTCGCTCAAATACAATGTATCCAACTGGCCCTATGATTGGAACTGGAATTGGAATCACAAGCTCCGGTACCTCAACTTGTCCGGCAACAAGCGACTAGAGATCAAGCCCAGTGGATCCTACAGTGGCAGTGGTGTTCACATGCGTGAAGGCCGTGACTTGACGGACTTCAGCTCGCTCACCAATCTGCGAGTGCTGGGTCTTATGGATGTCACGATGATGGTGCCTTCCGTACCTGAGCAGTCAGAAGACCGAAGAGTACGCACAGCTGGTTCCGCCGTGGGTAGTATGGCGTACGGAATGGCAGATAGTCTGGGTCGCAACGAGCATATCTCGACCATGGATATGGTTGTGCCTCGCTTCCGCAGCCACGACGATGAGCAGGTCCTAGGACTATTCGACGCACAGCCTCTTGCTGGGGGCGGATCTAAGATCGCCAAGTACCTGTACGACAACTTCAAAAATCGGTTCGCTGACGAGTTGGAGCGACTTCGGCCTCAAGAAAACCCTATGGACGCACTGCGGCGGACGTATCTCGGTCTGAACAAGGAACTTGCCACAGTCGCGAGCCAGAGCCTCGAGAAGAATGCCTATTCGGCGCCGCAAGGGCAGCGCCCGTCCGTGCCCGATCTTGGCGACGACGATTTGACATCCGGAAGTGTTGCCACAGTACTCTACTTGAAAGAGATGGATCTCTATGTATCCAACGTGGGTGATGCGCAAGCACTTCTCATCCGATCAGAAGGAGGACACAAGATCCTGACCACGAAGCACGACCCTGCCGAGCCCAGCGAAAGAGCCCGAATACGGGAAGCCGGCGGCTTCGTGTCTCGTCAAGGTAAGCTCAATGACGCCCTCGAGGTCTCAAGAGCTTTCGGTTATGTTCAAATGTCGCCATCAGTCATCGCCAATCCACACCTGGATAAGGTCACTCTTGGCGATACGGACGAAATGGTTATGGTTGCGTCTCGAGAGCTGTGGGATTACCTCACTCCTGACTTTGCTGTTGATGTGGCACGCTCAGAGCGCAACGACCTCATGCGTGCTGCCCAGAAATTGCGCGATCTTGCCATCGCCTTTGGTGCAACCAACAAAATCATGGTCATGTTGATTGGTGTCAGCGACCTGAAGAGCAAACATCGTGCTCGATTTCGAACACCAAGCATGTCGCTGGGTCCATCAGGTACAGCAGATGACTTCTTCTCAGCACGCAGAACTGGCAAGAAAAGAGGCAATCTGGTCGGCGACTCGAAACTTGCTCGTCTCGATAACGAAGTCGATGCGCCGACGGGCGAAGTCAGTCTGGTGTTCACGGACATCAAGAACTCCACGCTGCTCTGGGAAACATATCCCATTGCTATGAGATCGGCTATCAAGATGCACAACGAGGTCATGCGTCGACAACTACGCATTATTGGTGGATACGAAGTCAAGACTGAAGGTGATGCTTTCATGGTCGCCTTCCGTACTGTTACATCGGCGTTACTGTGGTGCTTCACCGTCCAGAGTCAGCTACTCACAGTGCAATGGCCGCAAGAAATTCTAAGCAGTATCAACGGGCAAGAGGTCTTCGACTCAGACAATAATCTCATCTTCCGAGGTCTCTCCGTGCGCATGGGTATCCATTGGGGCACGCCAGTGTGCGAAGTCGACCCTGTCACCAGGCGTATGGACTACTTTGGTCCCATGGTCAATCGCGCCTCGCGTATCTCGTCCGTTGCCGATGGAGGCCAAATCACGGTGTCATCCGACTTCATTGCCGAAATCCAACGCCTACTCGAAACGCACATTGAAGGCGACCGCAGTAACTCGGCTGGCTCCGATGACGCTTTCAGCGAAGACTCGAACAGCCAGCTCATCCGCCAGGAACTGCGCTCCCTCAGCTCCCAAGGTTTCGAAGTCAAAGACCTTGGCGAGCGCCGGCTCAAGGGTCTCGAGAACCCCGAATACATCTACCTCATGTACCCTCACTCCCTCGCTAGTCGACTCGCTGTCCAGCGCCAGACGAACGAGGAAAAGAAGCCGCAAGGCAACGAGGCGCAGGTCGGACAGAAGATGGCCAACAGCCAGCTCACGATCGACACCGAGGACGTGTGGGATCTTTGGAACATCAGTCTGCGACTTGAGATGCTCTGTAGTTCGCTTGAGAGCCCTGGATGCTCGGAGCTTAAGCCGCCTGAGACGGCGCTGCTGGAGCGTATGAAGAGTCGCGGAGGCGAGATCACGGATCGGTTCTTGTTGAACTTTGTGGAGCATCAGATTAGTCGGATTGAGGTGAGCAATACCCGAAACCCCGAAACCGTGTTGTTGCTAGAACGGATTTACTAACGCGATGACAGACTTGTGCAACGACACTTACTCTCCGGCACATGATGCGGCCCTTTGGATCCGCACCCCTGCTCGAGCAGGCGTGTCATATGGGCGATATATTCACGGAGCTAGAGGCGAAGCTGGCACGGCTGGAGCAGTTTGAGAAGGAGTCGATTGTGGATATGGCGCCTTCTTGAAAAGGCGGATGGTCAGATCAGATGTACTTCGTTATTCCTTCATGTGGACGCATCCCTCACGCGCAGAATCATTGCGCACAGCTCAACTGGCACATGAGGGCCACGGCATTGAGATGCTGTCCAGCCTATCAGCGCTTATGTTGGCCATGACTTGTTGGTCCTCCCAACTCGTGTATCGTTCTACGGGCGTCAGGCGTTGCGCGGATTTTCCTCGGCGAAGGAATATGCTAGGAAAGGCACTGGGAATGGAAACGCGCGTTCTTGGGTCTTTGTCTATGTCTCATGTTCGTATGGAGAAAGCAGGAAGGCATGGGGTTATGTTATCTGAGCTTTATTTTCAATGTTCAAATTCACTGTGGTTGATACTATGGATTTTTTTTTGTGGGTGAGATGAGGGTATGAATTTATTTGGGATGTGTTTGTGCGACTGAGTTGCTTTTGGGTGTGGTGATGCTGGATCTTTTGGGTGTGTGTGCTTGAGATTTGGGTATTTCGGTTGAGCTGGGGGGTATGTGTTGTTGGCGAGATTACGGGGAGTTTTGTGGAGAAGAGCATTTCGGACATGGCCTATGTCTTATAGATCTAATACTCCTCTCATGTCTTGAACCACCTAGCGTTGCTGTCGTCTCGTCTTTCAGGTCATAAAGTCGCGTTGTAATTTCCATGATATCTCACAACCTAGCATTGCTGTGTCCCGTGTGAAGGGGGTGAACACCAACACGTGATCATAGACAAAGCTCGGTGAGTTTAAATTGTACGCCATGACACTCTTCCTGTCTTCTCCCATCAACATTTCTTCTCTAAATTGTTTCAAAAAGAAATCTGGGTAAACTACAATGACTCGTCTGGCAGAAAGTCCAAAAACTACCTATGTCTCCCGTATGTCTTCTGCCTGTCTCCGAGTGCGAGTGTGAGACTATGTTCGTGTTGGTACGGCAAAGGTGTGGGTGGTGAATCAAACATACAATCACGATCGTTGCAACGAGGGTTGAGTGTACTGGCTTGGATTGATTGTCTTTGCTATCGCTACGCGCGTTAGGTTTTTGACTGTTCGTGGTGTTACACGCGAGGTTTGTGTTACTCGACTATCCTACATCGACACTGTCGTGACGTGTCGCGGATCCTGCCTCAGAACGCTCGGATCCAACACCAGTATACAGTACGTCAACTATAGCTCCCAACAGTTCGGTTCATTTCAAATTTAGAAAACTTCCGGACATGTGTTTTGCTGCGAGATCTTCTGCTGAAGGATATAAATACTGGGTTCATGCTCTCTCCTATCTTCTCAACATCATTTGTTGCCGAACTTGAATCAAAATTTCGATGAACAAGCTGATATGAGTTGTGCCTTTCTGAAACATACAAAAGAAAAAGTCAATGTCCTTTGCCGAGCTGAGATCGCGCGTTCGGCGTACTTGGAACATGAAAATCGATTTCAACATGTTAAGTGGCGGCTTTTCCTCTGAGAACATGAGTCGTGTCGGAGAGAGGGTATAAATTCTTCGATCTCGACCGATGCTTCTTTCCACCTCTACACCTCCATTGGGTATCTTTTCTCAAATCAATTACACGCAGTCAACATGTTTTCTGTGTCTCGAGAACAACGCCGAGAAGTTGGACATGTTCTGTGGATCTTCGAGAACAACTTCGGCAAAATGGACATGTTCCTGTGGAGCTTCGAGGAAGCACATCAAAAGTTTCGAAAGCGACGACTGGCACGTTCATGCTGCGCTGTGAGCTTGAGGACTAGAGGACCGGATGCACGTGCGAGGAAGGGTGACGTGTATAAATTCTTGACTTGAACCATTTCCTTGTCTTCCCGACACTCTGATGCTCTGCATACCTCCCAAAAACTCGAACCCAAGAATTACATGTTCTGAGAATCGAAAGAACACTATGCAAAACGACTATGTTCTTCCCTTCGCGCTTCGAGGCTACTTGCGCAGCAATCCAAACGACCACATAATCTTCTCATGCTGCGCTGCCCGCCCAAATCTCAGATGGACATAGTACATGTGCGCGAGAGCCTGTATAAATTCTTCAGTTCAAGACGTTGTCTATTCTTCCTCTCTGCATTCTCTTCTTTACTCTATTCCGAAATCCAGCTATGAGCAGCTGCATGTTTTGTGATGCCGGAAACCCCTGCAACACGAATACATGTTCTCTCCTATGCAATTCGGGATTGCGTGCGCAGCGACCTAACAAATACGACGGGTCATGGTGCGATGCGATCTAGATCCTGGATGGATATATTGCATGTGCGCGAGGGCGGGTATAAAATCTTCAATTCATGCCGTTGTCTGTTCTTCCTCTTAGCACTTTCTTTTTTAATCTATTCCAAAATCTCACAACGACGAATCTGATGTTCTGTGCTTCCAGAAACGTGTTCGTCACGAGTATATGTCCCTCTTTGCGCTTTGAGAATCACCTGCAATGATCCGAGATGACGAGCATGAGTGTTCATGCTCGGCTGCGAGCTGAGATGCTGGAAGTGCGGGGTGTACATGCGCGAGAACTGGTTTAAATTCTATCGACATATATTATTCTGTATCATTCCTACCATCACTCTCAAAATTCTCTTCCAAAGGACCGCGCTGGCAAGCTTGATGTTCTAAGTTCTCAGAAACAGTTGCAAAACGAATATATGTGCTCTCCTCTTCGCGCCTTGAAACTAGACTTGCAGTGGTCCAAAATGATAACCCAAAATACACATGTTGCGAGCTGGAGTCCTAGACCATGGAAGTGTCTCTGAGCGAACATATGTATATAATCTGCCACCGACCCTCTTCATGCTTTTTCTCATCACCTTTCCTCCCCTGTGCAAGATTGACACCTCCAATTGAGTATATGTTTTGAGAGTCCCGAAAAAAATCCTTGCAGAATGAGTAGATGTTCTTCCCTTTGCGCGCCCCGGAGGTCGAATTACGATTGTCTCGATGCGGGACAAGGCCGCCTGATATGCCTTTCCCAGTGCACCAGGAGAAACTGTGAATGTTGTTCTCCTCAACTCTTTGTTCTTCTTCAATCGCAATTTTGCGCCGAGTCTAATTACAAGCTCGGCCAGGATATCGACATGGGGATTCGCGCGTCGATAGTCCTTCAGCGCCACGACCTATGTATTCTTGTGAGTCTGCGATCAAAGTCATCGAGCTCAGAAAATGATTTTCGACATGGGGTGCGGTACGCTGGGAGTTGCATATGTGTCCGCTCGCCGACACTACTACAACCCGCCTTTTGAATTTCGTTTCCTGCTTCGCTCATTCATGGGGAAACAGTGGTGACGCAGTGGTTGGCTGGTCTTGCTTGACTCACTAGAGATAGAGAGATCGAGGAGGCCTGGATTGTCAATAATGGTAGCGACAAGCCATAAACACAATCATTTAGCTGACCAACGTCGGTCAACCTGCGGGACCTTAATGATCTTTTCAAATACTTGCACCCCGAGAAGGCGTGGACATCACGTCAAAGACCTAGTCCGACCTGAATCCAAAATCCAAGATCAGTATGTATATCGAAAGCCATTCATCATCTTGTATAGTCTCTTTGACTACGTCGCTCGATGCTTGGGGCCGACTTTGCCCGTTGTAAGGCTCAAGGAGGACGTGCAGATGTTGCGACGAACGTCAACCACCGGTTCAGGGTGGCACCAGATCGTCGCGCTAATGTGCACGACTCGAATACTGCCGTGGACCAGCAGAACATCATCCTTAGCATAGGAGAGACTTCCGCAGATCTTCACAACACGTTGCTATGCGAACATTACCATCAGTCCACCAACATGTACAGTGAGGTTGAACATGACACCGGGATATTCTGAGCTTAGATTGGAACAGCATCTTATATCCATCAAGATCTCGGCAGGCCTTCCCCATGTTGACAATCAGATTGAGCTTGACCTGCTCCACTGTTTGGAGTTCCCGCGCCATTGTTTCCGCGGACGATCGCGCCACTCGGGCTAAAATGAGTTCGAGCTAGTACGGAACCTTAATCACAAGTTCTGGAATTGGACCACTGCTCCTCAGTGGATAGGAAGTGAGCACCGGGGAAAATAGATTGGGCATCGTTCTGCACAGCATTTGATCCCTACAGCACCTTGCTGCCAAGTCTGGTGAGCAAACGTTTCGAAACAAAATTGTTCAAACGTTGATGTCAATGCTCCCATTCGGAATGCCATCTGCTGTGCATTGCCACCTCGGAAAGTGGATAACCGTATTTGGATAATGTATGACGGAACCGACTAATGAGCATTGAGTCCCGTTCAAGTCTTTGCACTAAATTCTCAGGGTGTTCAATTAGCACAATCGCCTACCAGAACCAAACCCGTTGCAATCCTTTCTTGTGATCGAGGTCTGATGCTAGGCACCATCTGGCTTACTATCGTACTCCATCGATTGTCTCTTGGGTGTACGATGTCCCAAGCATTGCCACTGGCCCGAGACCCAAAACCAGAATACCCAATACACCATGTCAACTGAGTCACGAAAGACGGTCATCTTGGCATCGGAAGTATCGGTCCTTGTATTTTCCATGTTCAGGGACTGCTATGTGGATGCGAATTAGTTGCAGGGACAGACTCCGCGGGTGGACGGCCGAATGCGTCCGAGAGTAAGAAGTAGTCGCCCTATCAGTCTAACGTGCTAAGTCTACGCCGGCTCCAGAGAGTCGATTTCGTGTCAAGCTTTGCACACGCGTTTACTCGTGCCTTAGCCTTGTACCTCTTATACCTGGCCAGGTACCTGGACCCTAAGATGCTGTTCGTTTGAGCCCCCTCCATCGCCTGAACGAGCACCATTAAAGGTCTTGCTCGTGGACCCACGATCTGGCAACACATCGACAACGGCTTCTTCTTACGTTTCCTTAGTATGAAGCTCTTTTTGGCAACGGCGTTCCTGGGACTTGCACGGCTTTGCTGTGCTCAGAGCTCTTCAGGCTCCGACATACTGCAGCAGGCAATTGATAATCTACCTCCGTGCGCGGTAAGTCATTACTTGGAAAACGTTGACCTCAAAGCTGACGACGTATGTCTACAGCTACAATGTACACTTACGACTATCGGATCATCCGAATGCGAACTCACAGACTTCGACTGCATCAAGTCACATCAGAAGCTTCTCGATGACCTGACAACATGTGTAAAAGACAGCTGCAGCATCAAGAATGCGCTGAGTATGTCTAAGACGTCTTTGTAGGAGTGGCCACTCACGTTCTACAGCTGCGAAGAAATTTCTTCAAGAAATGATTGGCGCGCCGGTCCGCAACAAAACGATGCTCGGCACGCTCACGACGTTGATTGTTGGAAGTGTCGCTCTTATCGCGTTCATTCTAAGAGCAATCGCTCGCCTGCCCACATTTGGTGGCAATTGGGGCGCCGATGACTGGGTGATGCTTCTGTCTATGGTATGATGAGAAGGCCTCTACGAAGTGACCAAGCTGACGACGCTCAGATCATAATAGTGCCACTCACATTCTGCGCATACATCTGTAGGTTATCGGTGACTGGTGACAGCCTTGGGGAGCCTATTGCTAACGTCTTCAGTGAATCAAGTCGGATTGGGACGAGACATTTGGACACTACCATTCGACAACATCACCAAGACCCTCGAGGTATGTAGCTCGACTCCATATGATATGTAAACTTATAGCTGACTGTACGATCGATGATCAGATCTTCTACTATACCGAGCTTCTCTACCTAGTCTCTGTTGGGCTGATCAAGATATCGATTCTGCTCTTTTATCTGCGTATTTTTCCACGACAAAGCCTACGGCGCGCCATCTGGGCCACGATAACGATCTGCATACTCTATATCATCGCATTTGTTACAGCAACTGCGCTACAATGTATTCCGGTGCGCATTGCCTGGGAGCATTGGGATGGCGAGCATCATGGGCAATGCCTGAGTCTCAGTGCTGTGGGTTGGTCATCTGCCGCCATCAACATCCTCCTTGACCTGGTAGTGATGATTTTGCCAATAAAAGAGGTCAAGAACCTTTCGATAAGTCGTTGGCGGAAATTTGGTGTCATGCTCATGTTCTTCGGAGGACTTTTGTAAGTACCCCTCGAACTGATGGTCCGAGCAATTCTGATTATGCATCTAGTGTAACGATCGTGAGCATCCTACGCATGGAGTATTTGATCCAGTTCGCCGACACCGAGAATCCAACCTGGGATTACCTACCTGTTGGTTACTGGTCCGCGGTCGAAACCCATGTCGGAGTCATGGTCGCCTGCCTACCCGCCATTCGATCCCTACAACGCGCTATCCGCGACCGCATCTGGCCCAAACCACCAAACTCCACTGGGTACTTAACTAAGGGCACAGGGAACAGCGGCATAGACAGTGCAGCCAAGTCTCGGAAGTGGTCATCAAAGCAAGGCATATCTCGACTGAGTACTCTCAATCGGAGCAGGGCCGACAAAGAGGATTTTGTACGGTTGGACGAGCTCGAACCAAACGATCGCAACAACAAGGAGCGAGCTGCATTCAACGACGATAGGATATTCCAGACTTCCTCCGAAAGATCCCTGGTTCGATCACCAAGCCCTGGTCCACATTTCCTAACTTCAGCTATTTCGGAAACGCACGGAAGCCAACCATTGGACGGTATTCTGGTGCAAACAGAGTATAGTGTGGATAGGGGAAGCTCATATTCTGGGCACCCACAGCAGAACCTGGAAAGACTGGAGAACCGACGGTTCGGGCTTTGAGGAGAGCAGATACCCGATACGCCAGAGTATCATATGAATAAATAGACACGCAAAGACGGCATTGACTGTCGCCAATAATGACATAATGGATAAATCGCAAAAGACCATGGAGCGAGGCGATGTGAAAAGGACCGACTGCCACGCACAAATCAAGCCTCTACAAGGCGCCACCCGAGCATCTTCCCGGGCACCTACCATACGATCAGCACGCTGAAGTCTTGCAGATGAGGGATCAAGCGCGAAACAGAAAGTAGCATGCGAAATAAGGTCGGATTCGCGCTCGTATCTGGTGTACCATGAGTCGTGTAAGATAAAGTTTGGATGATGTGGGCCGCTCCATGTTGGCGTCGGCAGATCGCCCCCACCGGAAGAGCCTCCTTCCACTACGAAGTAGGGGACAGAATTGCGCAAAGAGTTGGGTTCTCAGTACCGCGGAAACAGACTTTAATGATCGCAAAGTCATTCCTCCTCGTCGAAGTCGTCAACAGGCCAGTGTCGCTCGGACATCTCCCTCAGCCATGGGTCGAAGCGAGCGCTGGTTTCCGTATCTCGGCAGTTTTTTCTTTCGCATCATCGAAACGTTTATTTGTGGTCCAGCCATCGGAGCCTATGCCGATGAGGTCGTTGATTTCTTCGACATCACCGTCAGCTTCGCGATGAGCATCGTCCAAAGCATCAATCTTTTTGGCTTCTTCCTGTGTGAACGACAAGGGACACATTTCCTTAATGCCACCAGCGTTCATCGAGGTCAGATTTTCCCAGTTCTGTGAGGCTTGCACAAGATCGCACTGCAGAGGTGTATTCAGACCTTCCCACGGTTCGCCAGCGTGGTCGAATATTCGACGTCTCAATAGATCCACCTCGTCTTCCAGAGCAAACCAGTGTCGCGCGTTCAGCCGTTGCGTGAAGCCGAGATAGAAGAAGTGAACATTCCTGCGCCTGTAGTCTTCAAGTGCCCTACTTCGCTCCATGTCGTTCATAGATTCGAGACCGGCTGGGGGCCGTGGAGGCGAGAATTCCCTTGACTCGGCATCACCATAGTTTTGAAAAGAACTTGGGATGCCGGCAGCAAGGAAGGTTGGTAAGATGATCGAGTGCTGCCAGTCAATAAGACCCAAAACCCGAAAATCTTCAGATACAAATATGTTGTTCGGCTGTACATCTGGGTGGCGAAGAACGGGCCGTAGCAGTTCCGAATTCTTCGGTAACATGTGTGGAGTGATGCTCAGGTACTTCTCGAGTGATTTTACGTGCGTACTTGCTTCTTGCTTTTCATAATTGAACGCTTCACGGTGCTGTCGACAGAATGGGTAGCGAGGTCTTCCATACTTGTGTATCCAGGCTAACTCCTTATCGGCGGGAGCTTGGAGAGCACGGAGAGGATCCGTATCTGTGTTCTGTCAATACCATTTCGATATTTCCTCTCTTCAACTTACGTGGTCCCCGATCAATTTCAAGATCCTGACGCGTTCCAAACCACCAGCGAAGCCCTGTGTACGAACCTACACAGAACTTGGAGTCCGACCCCTCGATGCTGAGCATGGGAGTACCAGGCTCCAAGTCCTTAGTGTAGTATATGCTGCCACTTGCTGGTATACTGATTTTAAATAGTTTGGTTTCAAGCTGAACGATATCATGCAAGACTTGCAACCTTTGCTGCTCAGACAATTCAAACCATGCATCTCCGATCAGCCGCCCCGGAAACTTTTCCATCAAAATGTACTCGGAACCAACAGGGTTGTCATGCATGGCATATCCGAGGACTTTTGGTGTGGAGATGCCGTGTGTACGGACAAAATCCATTGTCGCGACTTCGCTAGCTACGGCGAGGCACCGTGGCGTTGTTGAAGGATAGGGTAGCCGGGCAAGAATAGAAGTTCCATCTTCCATCTCTGTCTCGAAAATGCGAATGAAACCACCTTCTGCCAACTTTCTCAGGCTCTTCACTTCAAGTGCAGATTTGTTGACTGCTTGAGCGGCGGCCTTCTTGAGCTCGCCGACATTAAAAGGTAAACGCCTCTCAGCCAAGCGCTGAGGCTCATTGAATCTTTGAGAGAGGTGATCAGTCTAACACATTACGCAAATCTGATCATTGCAATCTTACAGCCATCTTCCAGAAGTGTATTCAAACAGATCACTTGCGTGATCCATTGTGGCTGGCGCTGAGAAATATCGTCGGCGCGAAGGTTTTGTGAAACCCCGGAGGCTTTTGCATGTCGAGAGCCTTTGTGTGAGAATGAACCTTAATCCCTCTTTGACCAAACTCGCTAGATGTATCATGATCTATATATATCGATCAGTCGGAAGTCACTACCGCAGGGTTTCACGTGCTATTACCTTTGTAGTCGGTGCTAGATTTGTCCACCTTGCTTTTGTACTTGCACACCAAGCGGCTTACAAAATCTACTTGAGTCCCAAACTAGTCTTAAGCTTGACTTTGGTGCAAAGTCAGGATGGTAAATTACTACACCTTTACTTCTCTGGAAGGGACGTTGTGTTTGCACGGGTGTTCGCGATAGTGGTGCCTGGAAGAACCTTTCGCAGCCGAATATCAGCGGAGGGAAGACAGCCTGGCCAAAAGGCACAGCCGACCTCGAAAGTTATGGCGTTCGATCCGATTACGACGGCGAAGTGACCCAAAACGGACAGATCTTCAACGAATATCGACTGCAACCTAATGCTGGAAAAGTGCCGGCTTCGATCGAAAAATGGAGGAAGAAAATTGGCGGAACCCATGGAGTCATGATGTCGGTTCTGATTACGAAAAACGCTCCAAGGGAAGAGGTCTTCCGAGCTGTCGAAGATGCTTTCAAGAACATTAAGTTTTGATCCTTTCAGTAGAAGAACAGCAGAATTCGCGTAATGCGTGGCCACTGGACTAGTCCTGTATACGGATCGTTCTGTGTCTCAATACGGTTCCGCATTTCCGTATACTATCAGGCTGTATTCAAAATTGAAGCTTTAGATGCTGCGTTCATCTTATTTTGATGTCCTGGTCCATTGTAGAGCTGTTGAGGCCAGAACAATAACCTAGTTTCAGGTACAAGTAGCCATTGTGGAAAGCGATGCAATTGATAACTAGCACCTATCAATCATTGCGTATGAATGAGAAGATCACCCAACGAAGAAAGATGTCATTGATTACACTCGAACAGTTCCTTAATATCTGTGGCTGTAGGTATGTGCGACGTCTTCGTTGTCCGCATTGACAACATTATCTATCCGCACAGGGCTCAGCAAGGTGGTCGCACCATCTAGCAAGTGAACGTTGCGGGTCCAGGGTTCGTGTAGCTGGTAGGAATGGGGTAGTTGATGTTGATCTGGATTCCAGGGTCAGAGGACTTGTAAGCACCAGGGAAAGCGACGAGGTTGGTGGGCGCCTTGCTGCCGCCTCCTGTGATGTCGAGCTGTGCGCAAGACAGGTAAAACTGAGCACCACCTGCGCTTTGAGCAGTGTGCAGGCCAATGTGCTCGTTGCGCATCAGGTACTTTCCTGGAGCAATACAGCTTGGGATCTTGATGTCGTAGTTTGAGGCGCCTGTGCAATCGTAAGTCATGATTACGGAATCAGGCTCGAACACTTACTCAACCAGGTCAGTTGGGAACCGAACTTGGGCTGCTCAGCGTAGATGCGGAACCAGACTGCGCCGGTTGGGTCCCAGGAGTTGATGTCTTGACCTTCAGGCATCTTTGCGAGGTATGACTGGAAGGGACCTGGGTGGTATGCGGAGGGGTTGACGTTGACCTTCACACTGGCGCCAGCGGCGACGCTGAGAGTGGTGGTGCCAGCCTTGAGCTGGTTGCAGCGGATGTCGCTGCTCGAGACATCTCCGACAAAGCCGTTGTTCTAGTAGCGTTAGTGTTAGCGCTTGGCCTGTGATGCATTTGTTGGACATCATGATGAACTTACCTGCCAGTTCTTGGCTTGTCGCACATGAGTCCACTGACTATCACCGTTCACGATAGGCAGAGTGTCTGTCATGCATTAGCTTTGTTGAGTCGTGTTGCAGATCCGGTCCTACAGTGAGCGCTGGCCACAGATGCGGCTGCGAGAAGGATAGCGCTGGACTTCATGTTGGCAGCGAAACAAATCGACTGTACGAGGTGATGTTCGAGTCGCTGTTATCGATACGGTGATCCATTTCCGACTTATATACTCTCCCATATGGTTCCAGGCTCAAGCCGATCCTTGTGCTATGATAATGCCGAGCCCTGTGAGATTCGATCAGAAGACTTGGAAAGGCGGCCCAAATGTTCAGACCGGCTTGGTGGGTGACGAGGCTGAAACGGTACGCAGATGGTGCGCATTGGACGACTTTTGATGAAAACAATTTATCTGTTGTGGGGCGAACGTGTGCCAGGCACTATCCCCGGATTTGACACGGGGACATCCGATACAAGCCAATCACTACATAATTTACCCTTGGCTGAATAGAGTAACGACGTCAGCGTCCACATACTTTGCAATTTATGTTCGATGCACTTGATCCGTTGCTTTCGCCCAAAAACTGTGATTACGAATGCTCCGGAGATAGCGACAGGTCGTTATGGGCCAGTGAGAGTCCACTCCTGCAATATTGTCCAGTGGTACTTACATTCCGTACCTCAGAAATGAGAACATTTGTTATGAAGTGCCACATCTTGTGGCGTCACATAGACTATGCCAATGGACCGGAGCGTCGATAAGATAAAAATAGCAGAAGAACCTCGATCTTCCTCTTATCATGTCCAAAGATCGATCTTGCCGTCTTTGTAATGAAGGACGTCTCGTCTCATCTTGCACAAGGCATGTTCGAGCTTATGATGGCCGACTGTAGCGTTGTCGAATTATCTTTTGGATAGTTACCAGCGGCAGCGACCGTTCCACGCACATCGTCCCAATGAGGAAGTTGTCCATAGACATTGAATGACGGTAATGCGGAATGACGACCCTTGGTATAGGAATCTATGAGGAAAAAGTGCACTCATATCGGTCTTGAACTGCACAGCTGGAGCAAGGTCGATGCTGCCGCATATGTAAAGGATATGCGATGTAGGAATGCATAATGATTCCTAGCGGATGTGAGTCTCGCTAGAAGGGGATGAAGCGCATATTTGGATCATCACGTGTGGTGAGGATGAAATTCGAAAGCACAGCTGGAACGGAACGAGATGGATCAGGGGCTGGAGACATGCGTTATCGATTATCGATGTGAAAAGCCACTAAGCCCAATCCGATTCCATCGGAACAGTTCCTCTTACAATTCCGGTTCCGAGTGCGGATCTACCCCGCGACGCGAAGCTCCACATTACCCCAACATCGCGTTCAAAAGCAGTTTCGGTCCACTCATTGAAGTGCAATTGCCATATCAGTTGTACTCTTCTATCTGTAACAGACAAGTGACCTCCGGTTACATTCAGAATGGCAGCCACCAAAGTTGCTCTCATCACAGCCAGCTCAGCCGGGCTTGGAGCTCAAATCGCCCGAGCCTTTGCGCCAGACTTCCGAGTGGTAAGTTAAATGAACTCTCTTGCACTTTGGTAAATCTTCTTCACATGCTTGAAATATTGAGTGCTGATCTTGATCAGGTGATCAATTACTCCTCAAACTCCGACCGCGCCAATGCCCTCATCAAAGAGCTGTCCGCCATACAAGGCAGCTCCTCATCATCCAACCCTCGATTCCACGTCGTCCAAGCAGACATGTCCTCAAAAACATCCGTGCAGAACCTCGTCAAAGAGGCCATTGACACAATGGGCCGATTGGATGTTGTTGTCTCCAACGCTGGCTGGACGCGCATGACCACATTCACCGACATCGAACAACAAGTAAACGACGAAGACTGGGACAAATGCTTCATCATGAACGTCAAGACACATCTATGGCTCGCATATGCAGCTAAAGATGCACTGGCCGAGACCGAGGGCACATTTATCAGCACAGCCAGTGTAGCTGGTGTCAAGCCATCCGGCTCAAGCGTGCCGTACGCAGTCACCAAGGCAGCGCAGATCCACCTCGCAAAGAGTCTGGCAGTCGTATTGGCGCCAAAGATTAGGGTCAACAGTATCAGCCCAGGTATGCTGTTGACCGAGTGGGGCCTCAAGTTTCCGGAATCGAAGCGCAACGCGGCAATTGGAAACACGAAGTTGAAGAGGTTGGCGACGGTGGAGGATGTGGCGGACCAGGTGAGGGTATTGGCGCTGAGCTGGAGTATCACGGGCCAGAACATATGTATTGATGGTGGGTCGTCGGTGTAGTCGGTATTGCAGTGGGAACAGTCAGGAGAAAAGATGAGGTCAAAGGAGAATACTACATTCCTCATCTACGGATTTAACCCAGATGTATGTGCAGCATAGCTTGCATACATCTTGACATCCAGGAAGCCCTTTGCTTCTAGGTTGTTTCGTGGTCTTCCTATCTATCCCCAGATCATATGATCATCCATCGCGAACGTGCTTCCGTATCTGGGCTCGTCATATCCGCTGACCCGTAGTGTGTGCTCACTGACCTTCACCCGTTTTGGTAAGTCTAACTTCACAAGTCAGCGATGGTAATAGATAATTCGAGGTGTTCTTACGTCTAGCCATTTGGGTGCACAGTATCCTTCCAAATCTGCTCGAAGTCCCTGTCGAGATCGGGGTCGCCAGTCAGGAACAGCTCCGGTGTGAAACAAGAGGGCATCCTCTGAATAAACCCTTGATATCCTGGTACACTTCCTTCTCAAGTGATCGTGCCCACCCCACTCTCTCATCACACTTGACCTACATTCGTTAGTACACAGGTTGCAGGACTTCGCAAGTTTCCACCACATACGCCGGCCGGCTCGAGATCTTCAATGTCCTCGATCCACTCCTGAGCTTCTGGGGAGTCTTTGTCACTGGGATTCGAGGCCCTCAGCTGATCCAGCTTATTGCCATTGTCCTGAGCCGCTGTCTCTGCATCCTTTCTCATTTCGACAATCTCCTTCCACTGAGCCACGAATGCGGACATAGCCTCCCTTAGCTCTCGCTCCTTTGCAGTGAACACTGTCAGTTTTACAACGTCCATGATCGGATGTATGAAAGGGTTCGTCCTGTTGACTGCGGCTCTTGTGTCGTGATGAGAGTGAGGGCACAGGTGAGTAGGTGGGAAGGCAAGTGCAAAGAACTGCTCAGTTGTTGACTGAAAAGGTGAGAGTAAATCAATCTTCGATCGTGTTGTGGATGGCGGGCTTTATATAGGGGGTGTCTGTTTATTGGTTGCTATGGGACTACCTGTCTACCACTTAGTGTAAGGACAGTGAGAGCACGGTTGTAGCACATATTTACCTTTATCTGTTGCTTGGTCTACGGGTGCTCTCTCACTCGCTAAAACAACGATGTCTGGATGTGGACGTAGTTCACCAACATAAGCCTCACCAGCATCTTCTACGACCCTCCTTCCTCACACCTTCGAACTCAATTTCCCCACTATCGAAGACATCTTACGATTCTCATGTCTTAACCAACACCAGCTACTCTGCCCTTCCCCATCTGCGTCATGGTGCCAGCGAAGAAGAAGTCTTGCGCGGTCTTGATGTGCCAAGCGCAGCGAAAGTAAGTGTGGTCGTTCAGCATAATACCCAAAGCTAACAGCTTCGTAGTTCCAGCGCTGTCACTTTAGCTTCGAGAACGACTTGATGATTGCCGGTCGCCTGCGTTCGGATCCTACCCAAGTCGTATATGTGGAGTGGCGTTGCCAAGATAGCACCCGGGGAAAAGCATACTTCTATGTCGACGCAGACAAAAGCACTAAGCCAGTGAGCCTGTCGGATATCCTCAAGGATACTATCCCAGCCGAGATCATTCTGAGAAGTCCCATCACTCTTTCTGATACCATGTTCGAAGAAGGTGCTGCTCGACTTTGGGATACCCATTTGGACATCTGTGCGAATGATTGGGCGCGCAAGTTCGAAGAGGCCAATGTCGATGAGTTCAAAGTCAAGGAGGGAGGCTAGAACAAGGATACGAAGAAAGAAAGGCTCAGTGACGCTCAAGTCCAGAAGTATATTGCTCGCTACGACAGGACCAAGAAGACGCTCAATGCGAGGGATTTCGCGCTCGCCATGCGTGCATTGAGTCAGCGCCACCCTGATGGCCCAGAGTCACATCAAAAGATATTCCTCGAGCGTCGGAAGATGTCCATCATTACAGGAATACACAAGCCCTCATATCTTTATTATGTCCTTCGGCACCGCAAGAGTTTCCGCGCCATCAGCAAGGCTCAACTTGCTGGAGACAAAAAGTATGGCAAGATCTGGTGGCGCATTTACACTAAGCGAGGGGTGTTTCTCTGCCATGGGAGCAAGTCCTCAAAGCGCAAGAGCAGGACTACCTGAAAAGAGTGGGCATAACACGGTGATCGGAAAGCGGGAAGAGAGGAAAGAGATATGCTGGCACACCTCTGTTGTGCCAGACTTGCAGTACTACCGGCATCATATGCTTCTCATTGATGAACTGCAGTCAGGTCTGCCTGGATGAAGACGGAGGGGTTGACTAGGTTGAGTTACCCTCCTCACGACTGGCAAATTGGGTCTTTCTTTCTTATTTCAATTCTTATTGCTTGTATTTGCATAAAGCGCTGTCGACACTGAAGATCGACATGAGACTACAATCAGCGGCGGGGGCTCGGGAGATGTGATATGCAATTCCTACTTGCTGACTATTGCAAGATACCAATACTAAAAATCACTCTCATGATCTCTGCTTAACTGAGTTGGATCTATTGATTATCCATGCCTTAAAAGTTTTCTACGGCAAAATACCAAACATCCCGGATACCTATAGGTGAAGTGAGTGCTACGCGAAGCTCAGTGTGGATGTAGAAAAGGTGCTTAAGTTGCGAATGCAGGAACCAAAATGTATTGACGTACACTATTTTTGCTCGTGGGAATTCAGACGCCTTGATCTTTTTCCGAAGTCTGTTGCTGATTATTGTCCGGAATCCCGACAACTGAGATACACCTGCTTCCAAGGACATATCGCAGTGCCTGAGTCCGCAGTCTCGTCCACGCCCCTTACATTCACCTGATTTCTTAGCAAGTTGCCTTCAAGTGCATGTATGAACTAGATTCAACCCTCGCGTGGGCCTAGATAGTGCCTCTTAGTCTGACCTTTAGCGAGGAAATCGATATATAACTCCTATTTCTATGACCTTCTCGTATATTTTCTATCTCTTTTCTCTGATAGTCGTTATACTACGCTATAAGTTGACGATACTCAACGGTACACCACCGTATGCCTTGACCTGCTGTAAGCCAAGATCTGGAGCCTCGTCCACGGTAAGCCGATCGCAGTCGCCCTCGGCTTGAGATGTCTAATTATGAACAGATGCGTCAAACAGTCACCGCCTCCAAGCCGCAGTGGAAGAGGGTGCGGATCGCGTATACCCTTGACGGTCGATCTGTATGGGCTGCCTTCTGGCTCGTCCGTACCAGCGGAGCCGTCAACGACTATCAGACAGAACGCATCTTTCTATACTCCGAGCCCGAAGGTCTCGGTAGTGCCCTTCTTGTCAAGAAATCTAAGATCGACATCGATACCCTGATCGAGGAACTCAACTTCAGTGGTGTGTCAATGACCGCAACATGCATACGCATACCTATCAGGTCTGGAAGGGCTACTTTGGCGATGCGACTTGGCAGCGCGAACACAACTACTATCCTTCCCAAGAAGAGTTCAAGAAACAACGGCCTCTGATCGACTTCTATGCCCATGGCGCAGAAGAGGAGCTTCATATGGGTGTCGACGATGGACGACAAGAGCAGACCTATGAGAACGAAGCCTATGGAGAAGACGCCTATGAGAACGGAGCCCGTGACGGAGGTAAAAATATTCACAGTTGAGAAGGTCAACAGCAAGAGTCCTCCGCTTGACGCAAAGGCTGATCTTGCTACGGTTCTTTGCGAGATCGAAATTGGACCGTAAGTCTGCTTTGTCCTTTGAAAGGAACTGTGACCTAACACGGTGTGCAGATTGAAACAAAAGTCAAAAGCAGTTAGGCAAGCTTATTCAAAGTTTGGAATATCGGTTTGGATGCAATGGAGTTCGACAACAATGGCAAATGAGCCGCCATGGTCATGGGCTGCCTGGGATTTTTTACTTCTGCTATTGGTTCACATAGTTACTGGGCTCAAGGCTAGCGTCATCGAAGGTCAAAGCTGGTGAAGATAAGCTTCACTGACCTATCTTGTCAGACGCGCGTTCAGCGGGCTCAATCGTGTCTTCCATAGGGAGACGAACAGCCTTGACTTATCCACCCACATCGTGGAACATGGCCTAGGGGTAAAATGATCTAGTGAATCATGCAGGCGCCCCTTTGTAGCCAATGAATTTATAATTCCTTTTCTTCTGAAACTCCGGTCTATATCTCATTTCCACATCCAATATCATGCAGTCAATTCAGAACGGAAAGCATAGAAAACGAGTAGTAGACGACGCGGTGTCTGGAACTCTCTTCCTCGCAAAGCCACCTTATAGCAAACGTCTCTAGAAGTTCTATCTCATCATTCTAGGAAGTCGGTCTCGGGGTAGCTAGTGGCTACCTCGAAGCCCTGGACATGCATGTTTGAATGAACCTTTCCCAAAGGTTTCCAATCGTATGCCCGCCAGCTGTTCTGTCTATTCACGTCGGTCAGCATTCTTCAGTCCATAATTGTGAGCCATTACGTAGTTCATCACTGTCAGTCGTTGTTTATCTCACGATCTTCTGTCGTTGCTTAGCTCACAAATCGTCAGTCGTTATCTAGCCCACGATCGCCGGCAATTTCAGCTCACAATCATCAGTCGTTCTTTAGCTTGCAATCTTCAGTCGTTCTTTAGCTTGCAATCGTCAGTCGTTTTTAACGCATGATATCAGGTCAATCTTTAGATACTCGATAATAGGCCGTTTGCATTGTTGAAAGCCATCAGCCGTTCTCCGTAATCACGATAGTCAGTCGCCTTGTACTGGTCTATTGACGCAAGTTCTGCGTACTGATTGAAGCAGACTTGTCCCATGGTTGAAACCCTTGCTCTTTCGAAGGCACTTTTGACTGGACTGGAACTCTTTAGCGAACTTCCCTGAAAGGTCCATGTCATAGTCGTATGAGCTCAGTCTTGCAATAGGAGGCTTCCGCTGGGTAGTCAGTAGCTACCTCGGGGCCTCGGGCATATACGTTTGAACAAAAGTCTTCCCAAAGTCTCGGGTCCAAAGATACCCGCGTCCGTGATTCTCAGCAATGTTCTTTCGTGAACTTCTCCCGTACCTAGATCCGCAGTCGCCTCGAAGTCGGCCGTTAGACGTGGCCACTACAAGTCCAAATCCACTGACGCATCGAACGCAAAACGTACGCACCAGACTATTTCCCAGTGCCAAGTAGAGATGGCAGAGGAGGCTTTTAGTCTGCTTGGTAGCGAGCACGTGGGATAAATAGTTTCTGCTCCTACACCTCCTTCTTACCTTCTTCCCACTTCTCTACTTCTCCACTCCTCCACTCCTCTACTCTTCTCAAAACCACACTATTTGTTTTGCCCCCGTGCTACACAGCAAAAGGATCGAGTAAACACAAGACTATCCAATCCAGAACTCCCCCCACGGTAATTCACTTCCAGCTTATTGGTTTTGAGACGGCTGACTTTGACTAGATGCGTCCAACACTAGCCTTCTCCGGAGGCCCTTCGAAGAGAATGCGCATTGCATATACTCTTGACTGTCGCTCTACATGGGCTGAATGGTGGCTCGTACGATGCTGGCCCTCCAGAGGCATCGACTATACAGAACGCATCTCCCTCTACGACGGACCGGGAGGTGATGAGCGCACTCGTATGCTCACGAAGGCCAACATCAACGTCTACACCTTCATCGACGAGTTGAACGGTGAGGAAATCAAAGACCACAAATGGGTTACGCATGCATACCAGATCTGGAGACTCAACTTTGGCAACGCGACTTGGCGACACAATGGTATCCAGGGAGGCGGTGTGGGTCATGAAGATGATGAGCCTGACGAAGACCTGGAACAGGGAGACGCATACGAAGGAGAGAGGCTTCTTTACCAAGAGGAGGACGAAGGGGAAGCAGACGGGAACGGCGAAGCCTACCAACAAGGTGAGGGTTATGGAGGCGAAGGTAATGAGGAAGGAGATTTGCGTCAAGATCAGGCTCAGGAAGCGATCCAAGAAGACGAAGGCTACGGCAGGATGAGAGAAGCAGAAGACGCGGAAGTCACGATGAAGCAAGAGGAGTTCGATGCTGACGTCCTCCACGGAACGCCGCCTGCGAATTTGTTCGCACCAAGCCCTCGACCACGTCAGTCTCGCCTTGTAGGTCGTGGCTCAAGCCTTCATGGCGTCTATCCTGCACGCTTTCCACGTCGACCTTCTGGACCTAGCAACATGGGCCAATTTCGTCCTCCGCTTTAGTGCCGTGGTCACTTCAAGTCTCGCACACTATGCGACTGACTGCACAAAGACGGCCTTCAGGCGTTTGAGGATCTGGCGATACTACCAGCGACAGTGGCTGTAATTTTGAAGATAGTTCATGGGAATACAGCCTGAATTCTGGAGCCTAGTGGCACGTTCTGCCCCTGGCGGTCCAATACATCAAGCAATAATCACTGCAGCGCTACACCAACGTCCGTCGAAGCTATACCACTATCTTCTGACGACATACCACTAACAATAACATGCTACAGACGATCCTATGCCACAAACGATAAAAATCCAATATCGCTGACAATTCTATGCCACTGACCATTCTATGTCACTGACCATTCTATGCCGCTGACAGTTCTATGCTACAGACGATGCCGCTGACAAACAACGCCAAATAGCGTTCGTTGGTGCAATACCAGTATCAATCAAAGCTGTGCCGCCCTCAGTTTGACTCCGTCGCCGATACTGTGACCTTTTCGAGATCCTGCGGCTTTAGTGACCCTGCAGTTCTCGAAATCTCGGATCTGTCGTTGCCCTTGACCCTTAAACGTTGTATCCATTGATGTTTGCGGGCCTTGCCATCTAGAGGTAGCAAGACTTTGCAGCTTGCTGGATCTTGTGGGGCTACACGATGAGCGAGCGGTTGTCGACGGATGGAGCCCCGTACGAGAGGTGTCTTATGCTTCGAAGATCGCGATGTCTCATACGGTAGCTTGTCTGGTAACCTCCAGGCACATATATGAGGGAATAACATCGTATATGCCCTTTCACCGGCAAGCTTGTTGACGTGCCGGCACGCTCCACAAGTCAAAAGATCGCGCATGACATTTCGTTCAAAGATTGAGTGTGATGTTGATCGCGGAAAGCATCCCAGGACCCCACTGAGGTCGACGTTCCGCGTCGACCGCATTGGGTACTCGTCAGGATAAACGAACCCGCGAATGAGGATCTGAACCCACGGCCTACCGTATGTTACGCACAGCTTGTCGATCGCAATCGACCATATCTGACAAGACTAGTTGCTCCGTACACGCGGGAACCCAGTGTCATTCGTCAGTACGTGCGTATATCGAAATGCCACAGTACGGCTATGCTGTTGTAATAAGTCCTCTCGAAATACAACTACTGTCTCATCCGAATATCGCTATACAACTCTTTGATTTCTCTAACATTAATGGGTGACGGTACCCGCTGACGCAGTGACGACTACAATACATTCCTAGAGTGAGGGGGCCTGTCCTATAACCCAAGAGCATACCTTTGGATTTTCGTGTACTATCTCGTCTGGATATACAGTAAAGGCTTCAAGTCCACGTACGTGCATGAAGACATGATTAATTTGTGGGCAGTTGTGTCTTGAGCAATCTTCGCACCGCAGGCGTCGCCGCCATCCCCGAAAGAACCCCGTCTTTGGCTTGCTGTATTTTTTTTCATTTTCGTCGACTCATCGTGGCTCCTCTGAAAAACTGCCGCAGACTCATCATGGTCAGAGTAACTGCTGTCGGAGTTGGAAGTTAGATTTTCCTCCAGATCAGTAACAACTTTCTTCTGCTTGGACGGACGCTCATTGTCAACAGGTGAGCCCTGTGATTCATTAGAAATGCGTGATATGCTTGCATCATCGAAACTCACAGCATTACGCTTCGTGGTGGCAGGCACTGTCTCTTTGTCCAACCTTGCGACTGAGAATGTCGATGACTCAGAGGGGAACGGCTTGCGAGTAGCCTTGGCTCGAGATGCCGTGGTTGGCAGGCTTTTAGTCCGTGGGACTCGATTCGATGTCGGAGTATGCAGGTGTTTCCCAACCGTCGTCGTGGTCAACGGACGGTTCATCGCCCTCCTCTGGCTTCACCAACTCACGTTCGCCACTGTTCCTCTCCTCATCTTCGTTGTTGGTGTCGTTACCATCCTCATTCTCATCTTCACCTGTCTCCTCCTTCTTGCCAGCGACGCTTGCAGTCTGCTCCTCATTGAAGGTGTGGCCCTGTGTCATGGTCAGTGTAACGCACTCTCGCATCAGATTCTTATGTCTCACCAGATCGTTTTAGAGTTGTCTGTATGTGGCCAATGAGACGACTTCAAAGACCAGTCGGTTATCATGGTCTGGTGGAGGGAACAGGCTGATGTCATGAGTATCCGACATGACACGCAAGATGCTGTCGAGTACCACGCGCGATGTGTCAGGTATACTCATTCGCCAGTTCATATTTGCTGCTTTGCTGCTTGCTCTGGCAGTTGCGGTGATTGAAAAGGGTGGAGTCGAAACGACGACTAAAGAAAAAGGATAGATAAGTTCAACTTTGTTCGCTATCCGTGTTCACTTGTCGCATGTGACGTGCTCCAGACCGGGTGTTGTGGGTCGTAAATAGCTTCAAACCCTCCTTCACGTTCAGTTGAAATCGGCCGTCGTCTCGTCTTGGAAAGCGCGCGCTAACTTGATGTACTGCTCATGGCCCTCACTAATCACCTTGAGCTTCTTTTGGGCGGCGACCTTCTTTTGTCTCACGGCTTTCACGGAGTGGAGGCGATTCTCGAGCATTTGGTGCTGACTCTGGAGAGTGGCCAGTGTCTCTCAGTGCGCATCCCGTTTTTTTTTGAAGGGAGATGAGAAGATCCTTTGGGTCCTAGCAAGACATTAGTACGACATGCACCTTATACAGTGGGACCGCATACCTGAGGTTCCGCTTCGAACGGATCTTGTAGAGTACTAGCCTCTGCCGCGTTCAAGGCAGATTCGTACGTTTGGGGGTGACGCTTGCGGCCCTGTGCATAGACGACGACTCCACCAGTATCATCGATAATGGCCCCTTTAGAACCTCCTCTCATGCCAACGCACTTTTTCTCATAAGTGCTATGTACATGGAGAACACAGTGTCATTGATCGGTACATGCATGCGTCCGGGTGTATCGATACGCCACAGTGCGGTCACATCATTAGTAGCGGTAAACGCGTCTCTCGATTCAACGGTGATATCGTCAGTGCTCCCATCACCGTGGGTAATACGTTGTCTGGTCCAAGCTGTGATTGTAAAGAGCGGACTATGAGACCGATCTCTGTGCGAATCTGTTCCTTGAACTTGTTTCATGAAATGCCTTCTTGACGATCTTGCCAGAGGTGGACTCGTTACCATCTTCGCGAAAGATGACACGACGGCATAGTTTGGGCCTTCGCTGGTGGATGAAGTCTGTTGTCATCGTTGTAGAACCCGCAACGTGTTTCATGGCAGTGTTAGCTGAACGTTATCAAGACCGCTCGACGACATGGCTCCCGTCCTTTGGGTCTCATCGCTCTGGACGACTCTGATGTACCTCACATACCATATTCTGTCATCTGATCTCATAATACACTGTTGTAGTACTCTGGTAGACATGTAGTGTTTCGGATGGTAACTTAGCTAGTGCGATGCATCACCCAAAACCAGCTCCTTCGTAGATCATTAATCGCTGCCAGGCGGTCAGACTAATTAGCTTCTGTGTTCTTATCTGGCCTTTAGATAGACGTTGCTCGTATATAGGCCGTGCCCATGTATTTATACTATGAGAAGCACCAGCAGTAGCTTCGACTAGCTGTGGGGTGTTCGTTCGGGAAGCCCAGTTGCTCGTCCTTTTGCGATAGGATTGGTAGTGGCAATGATTGGTCAGAGGCAAGGCCTTTCTACGTCGACGCCGCCGTCTCTTGGGACGGTCGCAAGAGCAGAATTTGCCGTGTGTCTCACAGAACCCGTTGGCACTCGAGTTGAATCGCTGTGAGGCGATCTGCTTCAGTCCTGGATCACACTTAGGTAAATCACAACACGAGAGATTGAAGGCAGTGGCTACAAACCCATGTGGTGTTATGTAGTTGGGTTTCGCAGGCGGATACTAACTTGATCATAAGAACATTCAATTCCACCACAAGAAAGCCCATGATATGAGTAGCACCCCGGCTCTGACGGTCATAGCCGCTCCTCTGATATCTCAGGTTGTGATTACACAAGTGTGATCCAGGACTGAAGCAGATCGCCTCACAGCTGTTCAACTCGAATGCCAACGGGTGGGAAATCTACTGATTGAACCGAGAAGTAACATTCTTCGACACGGGACACGGCAGCGTGGGCCAGATAACGTGCTTTGGCGGTGGGCGTCACGACGCTCACACCCAGAATCGGGACTTCCTCGCACCATCTCCAAGGCCCGGTATCCGCGCAAAAAAACCTCCCAAAGCGCCGAGATTCGCGACACGAAACACCGAGTCGACAGAGAAGCATAGACCCGCGCTCTTATCCATGCTCAGGCGTAATTTCGCTCCCGAATCTGGCCATTGTCTTACGAGGTTACAGATGACCGGTGAGCGAGTATGAGCTGGAAAAAAAGGCGCTCAGAAAGGCGTCAACTCGGCGCTGCAAGGCCGCCAATTGTGTGTTGTTCGATGCTGACTCGCGTGCATAAAGTTGGATGCGGGCCATCACCGCCTCGTATGTAGCACGCAATGGCAATACCGCGGAAACGTTCTTTCAACAAAGTTTGCCAAACCGCGCGCGAGTAAATTCGAAGGATGGAAGTGGCGGTCTTGGACTCGTGAACTAGAAGTATTGAAAGTGACGTAAGATGCTTGGGTTCACGAGATGGGAGGTGTGATTGGCGTTGTGGAGATGGTCTGGTTGGTCTGAGCGGCTCGAGGTTAATTTCCCGATCTGGGCGATTCTTGGGGTCTGGAACTTTACCCCTGAGTTACTCCACAGAAGGGTCCGAGAGAACAACAAACCTCGCGTCCGAGGGTTAGCCCTGGAGATGTTAGCTGCTGGCAAATTCTGGGGAAGGTAACTTTCATACTTTGTTGGAAAATGCTCAGTGATGGTTTGGGCAGGGAGGAATCATGAAGTTTGTGAGAAGATTGAGACACAATGAGGATAGGAGCAGGTGTAAAGTGGAAACGATGTCAATTAGTTTGTCGACCCTATCAACAGAGCAAAGAATCTATGAACATGAAGAATCCACAGACCACACACAAATCCTCCGTGGGACAGTAGCCCGTTCGACCAAGCGTATTAGATAACAAAATTGTACAATCGAAGTGCTGCTGCGGCGTATTGCGCAAGGAATCCGTAATGCCCTCTGAAACTCCATCCCAATGCTAGACTGTATCGTGATGAAGCTTCAAAGTCATTACCCATGAGTACCCGTTCCTCCTCTTAACCACCCCGGACCCAGAGAACGTAAAGCGAGCTCTACGTCCCAGAATCTCAGAGGCGAGCTGCTTACAAGAAAGCAGCCATGGCACCGACGATGGCGAGCATGGCAGCGCCAGTCTGGGCAGCAGCGCCGGTGAACTGGGAAGGAGCAGGCTTGGTGCTGGTGGGGGTACCGGTAGCAACGGGGTAGGTGGGAGCAGTTCCGTTCTTGGAGGGGTAGACGGGAACAACTGGGGGAGGAGCAGGGGCGCTGCTGGGCTTGACGGGAACGCCGGAGCTGGGCTTGACGGGAGTGGGGGTGGGCTTGACTGGGACAGTTGTGGTGTACTCGCAGTCGTCGTCAATGATGGTGGTCGACTTGGTGACGGTGTAGGTCTTGGTGCCAACCTTGAGGGTGGTTGGCTCAGCGCAGACGGTGGTCAGACCCTTGACGGTGGTGGTGGTGTAGCTGGGGTATCCAGCTGGGGTAGACGCAGGTGGGTATGCGACGTATCCAGCGGGAGACGAAGCAGCGTAACCAGCGGGGGTGGAAGCCGGGGGGTAGGCGACGTATCCAGCGGGCGACGAGGCGGCGTAGCCAGCGGGGGTGGAAGCCGGGGGGTAGGCAACGTATCCTGCTGGGGACGAGGCAGCGTAAGCGGGAGCAGAGCTGGAGACCTCGTAGGCAGGGTAGACGGCAGCGGCAGCAGCGCCGGAGACGAAGATGGCGAAGGAACGCATGTTGATTGTTTGGGGGTTGATTATTAAATACGGTGGTATTAAGTATGGAGTCGTGAAAACGAGTGAATGCGGTGAAGACCGGTGTAGTAAGTGAGTGTGTGGTGAGGAAAGAAAAACTGGAGGACGGTGGAAGAGTACTTTATATGAAGTCGACACGAGCTGGGCTTACCGAGACGCAAGTCGGTAGACAGGGGCAATCAGCGTGGTAGCATCCGCTCGCCAGCCTGTCGTGCGCTTAGCTACCATGCTGGCCCCCGAAGTGGGCGCCACTCCATCGTACGGTAAAGGGGCAGTTCGATAGCGCCAAGGAGCATTGACAGGAGCCGCCGTGGAGAGTGTTTATTGATGGAACTCGCGAGAGCCTATCAGAATGCGGCATGGCGTCTTGGAACGAAATGAATCAGCCAATTTCCCCTGCGCATTGATCCATGCCATCTCAACAGTTCGCGAGTCCGTCTTACTGTTTATGGTCCGAGATGGGCTTGTGCATGACTTGTGCTCGCACTCGGTGTGCACAACACGCGACCTCTCGAGATGGCCTGCGTCGAGGCCGCTTGCCCGCAACCAGGTCGTTGTACCACCAGCTCAGCCGCGCGACGGTAGGCTGCAGAGAGTGACGCACAATACCGGCTTTCACCCGCGGTGTACAATAGCATATCTGGTGTTGAACGTGCCTCCTGGGAACTTCTTCATGCTTCGATCCTTCTGGCGCCGGGGCCACTCCTCAGATTGATTGTGGTCCTGTGCTTGTGTGACGTTTGGCCCTACACCCCGCGCTGGAAGCAAAAATAGACGCCCGTGCAGGTTCTCCTAAAGGTGGAAGAGTCCTGAAACGTTGTGAGGATCCCGAGCTGGCGAGCAGTGGAAATCACGTGTGGGGACCTGCGTGCGGGTTCCTGCATTGACGCAGCATCTGGACCTGGTACTAAATCTCGTAGTAGGGAGCCAGATGCTAACAGCGCATCACGTCTCGGCAGTCGGTGTAGGATGGATGACATGCTTCAGTCTTCACCGCCCAGCAGATTCGGCTGAGCGGCTGGACGCGATGGAAGCTGAGATGAGTCAAGGCGGCTCCGATGGCTTTCAGCTCGAGAACAAGCCTGCGAATTACCGGCCAAGTCTGATGCAGTGCCTGGTTCCAATCGTCGCAATCAGAATTGCGAACAACAAAAAGGATAGGAGACAGGAGCTCGCTCATTTCGCATTGCGTGTTCGCCAGGAGAGTTCCGCCCGCTTAGTGAGCGCCACAGTAATAGTCGCGTCGACCGGCGTAATTTTGGTGCGTGTTTTTACGAGGTCTTGCCGTAGTCAAACACGCTCGCCTTCCAATCGAGGTACCAAGAAGCGTGACTGGAACATGCACGGTAGTCTAGCCCGCTGTTGATCGGACATGTCGTTGTAATTGATTGGGATGATGGGCGTTGACAGTTGCAGGGTGCTCGAAGGCTCGGTCTTTCCAGCCGAGGTATTCCCGAGCACCTTGACTCTGAAGCCTTGGCGGTTCCCCTCACATCTACCACAACCTGTACCGATGTTTACAGCTGCATTTACAACTCCCGCAGGAGAGATTGTTACAACTCTGTAAAGTGGGTAAGGCGGCCAGATCTCTCGCCAAAGCTGACCGCGTTGGAGGCCTGCTTGATTAGCGCGCCAGAAGAAGCAACTTTGCTCATGCCACCAGCCAGCCACCGCCTTGCATTCGTTTCGACCTTCTGCTCCTTTTCAAGACACTCTTGCACAAAGAATGCCATCTCCAAAGTCACTACCCAAAAGCTGGCCTGCGAACATCGCCTACTTGCACGCTCCTATGCTCTCCAAGACACTGGGTGCCGACAAAGTACAGCAACTGACCTCTGCAAAATCAAGTCTTGCCCCAGAAACACAGGTCTGGAAAACCAAGGGACCGCACCCCAATGTGCGAATAGTTCCTGTAACAGATGCATCACACCCCGCGAATGGCCAAAGTTCACTCTGTGCGACGCAGCACTTACCGCCCGACACTTTTATTCTACCGTACCTAGGGTACGTGCATGATCAGACTGACATAGATGACGCATCTGACTACGATCTGTCCCTCGACCGCGAACATGGCATTGGCGTGGACGCGACGAAAATGGGGAATGAAGCACGATTTATCAACGACTACCGAGGTGTTGCCGCCGCACCGAATGCAGAGTTCCGCGACATCTTCGTTGACGCTGGCGCTGGCAAGGTGGAGAAGCAAGTAGGTGTTTTCGTCCTGAGTGCAGGCAAAAGTGGAAAGCGGGCGAAAGGCGTTGGACGTGGTCAAGAAATCCTTGTCAGCTATGGCAAAGGCTTCTGGACAGAACGATCATCGACGCAAGGATAAATCAAACATCATCTGTCTGTTATCGCTCTCGATCTTTCGTATGACCGGTGGAAGTACTTGTTCGTATATTCCGCCACTCGCCTTCCGCCAGGCCTTTCAACCTTACGATCCAGCTGCATGCCACGCTATTCGCAACCGAGCTCGATGCAGTTTACTCCGGATAACAAGTAGAGGCGAGCTGCTCGACTTGTCTTCGCACGTCATCGGGCATCTTTAGGTACTCCCGCAGTCTAACGCTGCGTTCTGAAGCGTGTACGTCGACGTCGCTACCGCATGATCACACGCTGGAGAATCACACAACGTGGCCAGGTTCCGCATCGCTCCTCGGTGCTTATATTCAAACACTACTTGAGACATGTACAGTGCCGTCCCCGCGGTGGGCTCCATGATAGCTCGCATTACACGACGGGTCGCCTCCTGTGATTGGTGACACATGACAACAACCGCATCAGCCACCGCGAACAGAACACATCTTCCAAGATGACTCTACACTACGAGGTACGAGGGAGCAGCCTTCCTGGCAACGATTCGCGCATCAGCTATCAGTGTCCAAGTTTCGATCATGATACCATTCCGTGCTAGCCGTGGACAATCTGGGAGAAGTTCTAGAAGCCTGAGCCCTGTCACTGTGCTGCGGAAAACGACGATCCTAACTTGAAACAACACATCACTGCTCCTTGGGGATGGCGAAGCCCGCGCCTCACGTCACAGCCTGACTTGCGGCCACTCTCACGTGGGAATGAGCCACGTAATGAGGCGTCGAGCAGTGAGCGTCTTTTTCTTGGTTGCTCTGTTGCGCGTTCGCTCTGATTCGTTGCACTGGGGTCAGCAAAGCAAGAATGGCTCAATCGAAGATCCAGTCGAGACCCTCGGGTTTAGCCAGATTGAGCAATCTGTGAGGCATGGCCGCATGGCAAAGTTGTGCTGCAGAAACTTGGTCGTCCAAGGCAGAGTCAGACGAGGCTAAAGTGACGTCGGCGGTTCAGATGAACCGCCCCGAGGCACAGTGCTCCAACTGCGCGCAAAGTCAGAGCTGTTTCAGCGGCACGTCATAGTGTGTCTAGGCATGGGAAAAATTGGTGCCGCCATGGGAATGTGGCCTTTCCTTTGAGAGGCATGAAAATTTGCATGTAGCCTGAGAGAAAGAATCCGCTCCCAGGGCATGGTGTTCCACGGTGGGCTCGGCCGGTAGCTGCACTCATGCAGGTACGGCACATGTCGATAGCAGAAAAGTGCGTTTCAGGGCGTCTGTTCCGTGGTGCAAAGCTGGAATTAGATCGCGATGCTGCACTTCCTTGCCTGTTTCTGCACGCTTCCCGATGACGTTGCGAGGCTTGGCGACGACAACCCTTCCATCGGGAGAGTTCGATCGACAAGGGAGAGCAGCACAACCAATTGCAGCCCTCAAACCTTGGGCCCCCAGCGTTGGATCAAGGTTGCGACAAACGCTCTCGCGTTCCTCGACAATGCCCAAAGCACAGAGGTTGTGTCGGGTTCAGCCGCGCCTCTCCCCGGGCTGGCGTTTCGCACTTCCACGTCATGGTATTCTCAGCCAGGGGGAATGCGGATCTTTTGTGGGTGATTTAAGTCTTAGAGGACCTCTCAGCCAGCATACTCCAACCAACCTTTGACACACTGAACCATCGACACCTGTATCATCCGTTTGCATGATCTCGTATATTCGAGAACGCGGGCGACCAACCATTCAACCACTCACCACACTTGCTGCAACCTCCGCACCTACTGCATCTCTAGAGCTGGCCTACACTTTTGGGAAGCTAGCCTCATCGAGCCGTCTGGCGTTATCACATCGACCCACCCCGCTCCACCTGCACTCGACGCTTAGGGCTATAAGAAAGTCCTTGGTCTTTCAGTCTCTCACACCTGTCTCCCGCCTTTGTCTCAGACACTACACTTCTGCGAAACACATCACCATGGCTCCTCTATCAAGACCAGCATTGTGTAGAGTGAGTATCTTGTACCTGCAAACTACCGAGGTTGTCACTAACGATACTTCGTAGAACGAGTCTATGCAGAAATATCTTCTGCTGTCCGCTCAGAAAGAGGCACTGCAACGCCGCGTCGCCCTGCAACTTCCCTTTGGCGTACCCAGGGAATCTTCGTCGCCAGAGTTTCAGTCGTTGTCGTCTTCACCAGACTGGTCGCCCAGCTATGCCTCGCCTTACCCTTCCGCAACTGAGCCCATTCCTACAAGGACCGGCATGGCTTCTCACCGCACAAGCATCGACGACATGCACACCGACGAGTCTCACAAGCTTGCCGAGATCAACCAACAAATCATCGCAACCTTAACTGAGTTACTCAACACCGAGTCTGTACGACACGACGACAAGAGTCGTGCGTGGATCCAGGACAAATTGATGGAAGCCGAGCATCAAATTCGCCGACAACGACGTCGCCATTCATCAAATTCTGAGCGCGACTTCGCCTCCGCCATCGCTCACAACCTTGAGCTCGACCTCAACACCTCCAAGACGTGGGCGTAATCGGAACGACCCTCCTCCCCAAGAATGATGAACACACAATAATACCCTTCACGATGATTTGTTTGAGCGTATGACACTAGACTGGTAACGGCGCAATGGTCTGAAATGAGTAACTCAAATCAGAAAAAGATACCCGATGCTTAGCATCACACACGAACGCGGCGGTCGTTCTCACTACATGTATTACCATTCAAATGAATCTGAAATTCGCGACAAACATGCCTTTTCCATCGTGCTCCTAGTGACTGACCGTATCTCCCATTTTCCAATTCCATTATTCACAACCGCGTCGCCCTGCATGCGATCAACAGCACTTTCGCAGCCACACCTCACCGACCGATCCGCAGATCCCTGCAGCTTACAATGATCGCGGCGCCCAATTGATCTGATCCAATGTCTAGCCACACACCATCCCAACTTTAAAGCGGGCCTGTTTCCGCATTCTGATGTTGAAACCTACTTTTAACTGTGGCGGCGACCCACTTCAGCCTCTGCGCCTCCACCTTTCTATCCGGCATCGTCAACGCTTCGGATCGAGAAAATAAGTTCGATCACAGCTGTTAAGTGCAATGGCCCCAGTAATTTTCAAATCTGCATGATCAGATATGGATGATGGCCGTTATCGTGGCGTTGCCGCGGCCGTGGAGCTTCGACACATCGTCGATACTTACCCTTCCACGGGCCCGCAAGACAAAAAAGTTGAGAAATTATGACGTCACATCTGTCGCAATAGCCAGCACGTTATCGCACACCACCACCACCACCACCACCGTTCATCGACCCTGGGATTTTTCTTGGAACGAACGTTAATGGAAGCTGTCCATTGTCCCAACATTTCCTGCCCATCGGACGCAGAGGCGCAAATCGTCTGGGCCCGGGGTATTGGGGGCGCTGAATGCGGAAGGGGATCGGCGCTGAACCCCTCCTTTGAGAGGTGTTGTTGAATGCGAGGGGAGGGGAGGGGGGACCCTGGGGTGAGGTCTGGGGATGGAGGGCTGTATTGGGAATGGATTTGGGTGGGTCAGAGGTGGGTTGGAGAGGTGCTGGAGGGGTGGTGATTTCTTGGAGGGTTTGGCTGGTGGTGTGAGATGGGGAAAGTGATGTCTGCTATCCTGTACCTGCCAATGACCACAACCACCAACCAAAGTCCCACACATTTGAGATTCTGTGAGGCGGAGACACACTCCCTCTCAAAGAGGGGTCTCGCAAACCAAACCTCAAAACGCTCACCGTTCGCAAGACTAAAGTTTGGTTCAAAGCTACCGCGCCGTCCCAGTAGCCAGCGTCCCAAGTCTACGACTGGCGTGTGCGGCTGCTCAAGCCGAGACCCTTTGAAAGGTTGGCTGCATATGACAGATGCGGGGTACGGGCCGGTAAGAAAGTGAGTCTTTGTAGGAGGTGTGGGGATTAGGTTTTGTTGCTGTCGCAGGGCTTCCACGTCGTCTGCGGTCCGTTGTCCTCGACACTGCTACGATGCCGCGGCTTAGGACTGGATTGATCGGGGTGTTTTACTTAGTTCTGGTCAGAGGGGTGAAGGATACGTTCGACAGAGGGTCGAGCTGGGTGTAAAAGATTGGTCGTTGTCACATGCCGTCAGGGACTTGTTTGTACGTGAGACTGATCGCGTATATTAGCTCGATACATGGCTGCGCATCAATCTTATTTCCAATCATGTGAGAACCCCTCATACGTTTCTGATGCCAGCAACACGTGTTAGTTCGATGATGGAAAGTCAGACACATTGTTGTGAAGCTATTTATGATCGACCTAGCGCAGACCTCTGTCCTCGTCTATCATTGATGAGAGTTTTGAGCCCCTGTTATGCTAGCGAAGAAGACATAGAGTAAGAGAAAGAACAATCGAAATGTTTACCGTCTCCTGTCGTTGTCAACTCCATCCCCATCTCCAATCAGTCCTTGCCGAATTGCATGTTCCGCTGAATATCTAGGGTGATGGACCGTCGTAAGCGATATCGCCACGCCATTCAAGATCCTGCTCCCGACGATGCTTCCTCCAGCTCGTCAATGATATAGCTCATATAGTGGTCCGTCTGTTCCGCCAAATCCTCCAAATCTTCCGACGATGGGTGCTGTTCTCCAAAGTGCCCGCCGGCATGGAGATCACCAATACCTGCCGACCCTGCTCATTGGTGACATAGGAAATCAAGACTGGATCCATGAAGCGAATGAAGCTGGGAAGATAGCGAGGCACATAGCCCTTTTTGGCAGCCTCCCTCCTGAACTTCTTGATGGTACGTCGCAAGGGCTTGCCACTGATGGAAGAGTTCTTATGCAAAGCATGAGCGATTTGCTCAAGCTCTACCTTCTTCAAGGGAACCGTGAGGTCGTCGAAAAGCGCGAAAAGCCTCTGGTGCTCTGGGTTGGTGTCCTTGTCCAATGTGAACTTGTGGGTATAGTCCTCGGTCTTGCTTGATGCAGGATCTTGAGCGTTGGCGACGAACCTGAGGATTTGCGGCTTTTCGTATGGCTCCTCGGCTTCTGGCAGTATCGTGTCGGGGTCGGCATCATTCTCGGAATAGATCAAAGGGACAGAGACCGAGTTTTCGCGGGCACCCTATGGCTACATCAGTCTGTGTGAGAGCCGGAAATGGATATTGTACATACCGACGTCATTTTTGTTGTTCCAGGCATGGCTGAAGGGAGTTTCAGGTGACGGTCGGGTATCGTGGTAATTATCTCGAGCTGCTCTTTGCAGCGCTGAGTGCTGCTCTGCGGAGTGAAAGAAGAGAAGTCGGTGGAAGGATTAGAGGATGAAGGAATTATATATGGTATGTGGAGTCGCTCCCACGATGGAGGCGGCGTCTTTCACCTCAAGGCACAATGTGACCTCAAGTAAAATAGCACACTTACCTTGACTGCCAGCGAAAGAAGAAGCAAGATTGGCGGTATGATTGCAGTAATTGCGCAAGAAAATGTACGTTGCAAGTGCACGTTGGCGAACGCAAAGTGTGTATTTCGGAAAGACTCAAGAGCTAAATGGAACTGCTAGAAAGTATAGTAATCTACTGCATGTCCTTGCTCTTTACATCGAGAGCGTCTTGATGTTTGCCGGAGTCTTTGTTACTTGGGAGGAGGCAACGTTGTGTCTCCACTAGGCATCTGATGGTGCCAACTATGATGATCTCCTGTCAACGTCCCCATACAGCTGTCATAGAAACACTCAAAGTCGTCGCTCTATTGAGTGCCACTGAGTACTGTGTAGGCACATTGGGCACTAGGTGGGGAAAGGCGAGTCTCAAGCCAAGTATTTGGGAGCTCGATGAGATACGCGCAACGATAGGAACGGCGACGATAATGGCACGCATCAGGACCAGTACGTCCTGAGTAAGTGGTATACACTCAGTCTCAATAAGAGTTGGCTGTACGAAAGACCTTGTCTGAGAAGATTCTGCGGTAAGTGCCAAGCGTATCAGTCTTACTGAGTCGCAAATGAATCTGACTCTTATCTTAAAAGTCAGGATCTAGGGGGAGAGGTGAAGACGGGCGAGTTACAATGAGATACTGAATGTTTGATTGGTACTAGCTAGGTATCTGTGAAGCTGGAAGGCGTGTATGGTACCTCTTTCGTCAATAATCGAGGATGAAATAGCTTTGTCCAAGTACCAGAAGGTGCAGATGTTGATGTCGCACGAAGAGAAGAACAAATATGTTTTCTGAATCCGTCGCCATTTGGTCATTCTTGATCATGTTTCTGCACCAAGACTTGACCCTCCAGCAAGTAGTGTTCGTTGTTGAAGAACGAAGGGAAGGTTGGGGAGAATATGTGACTGCACTCAGATCTACCGGCATTCTACGTGCCGTTTTTGCTGAGTCCCACCCTAGCGCCGACGCTGCTGTCTGCCGGTCGACAACAGCTCCTGAACATCCTCTTCTTCTGTGGCGGTGCTGACTGGGCATAGCTGGATGCTCGCTGGGAACCCAGCCCTTCTCGATAGCCTCGTTACGGAGTGCCAATAGCATATCAGCTGTTATCGGCTTGTAGAGGTCTGCTGGGTACTTCTGAGAGATAGCGAGAGAAACTAGGTCGAGCTCGGTTGGGGTCAGAGACATCTTGACATCATCAAAGATAGCCATTGCGAACGCCTCGGACCGAGCGCTGAGCTTCTTCTCTTGTTGACTGACGGTGGTCTTGGACTTTGTCTTCTTGTTCGCAGGCTTGGTGACGCAGTTCTCTTTGGTCAAGGTGCGACGCTGACCAATGCTAGACACGGTCCTGGTGGAATGGCGCGCGGCCTGCTCGGCTTGCTTGTCGACATGTGCTTTCCAGAGCGGGTAAGCTGCCTTAGAAAAGTAACCCTGGGTGAGCTTGTGGTTGGAGTTGTCGAAGATTTTTTGCGACGTGGTGTCAAAGTCAAGGTCGTGGATAATGCTCTTGTGGTCCTTGTTTGCATCGACGCAGAAGTAACCCCGACCGAAAGCGCTCGACCGCATTTCGCGGTACTCCACGTAAATCACTTTAGCAGGAGACTTCACGCTACGGCCTGCGATCATCATCCCATTTTTGAAGCCCATGGGGCAGCGCTCTATCCAAGCACATGTTAGCACTTTTGACAAGCACATGAGGGGAATCGACTAACGGTAGCCATCTTGCCTACAGATGCGCTTTCGATTCGTAGGAACTACTGAGTCCAGCTGATTCGAGGAGGAAAGTAGTCGGAGGGTGGAAAAGCTGCGAGCGTTGACAAAGCAGAAATATATGAGTCCCACTTGGCACCTTGAACCATTCACCGTGGATTCAAAACCAGTTCGAGCTCGCCAACTCGAAGTCACCGTGGGAAGCGAGAATGAGTCTTCACTTTCATGGTGAATATAACTTGCAATCTCGATTCACGTGAGATCTAATGCAGGATTGTATTAGATGTGATTAATTCCAAGTAATGAACGATGTGGGTGATTCATAAACACTGACAAGTTACTGAACATTTGTCACGAATATCGTGTAATTTCGGATGTGATTTGAGCTTGCCATGCCGGTGCGGACTGATGTAGCATATCATCTTGACCGAGTATCACTTAAATCAATGATTTAACGTAGAAGTTTGAGAGAATTATGGTTTCAGTGTGGCAGACTTTCGAAAAAACAAGAGACGGCACTTTATGGTGAATGGACCGTGACTTTGTAGCTTCTAATAATAATGGAACCATTATCTATCCGTAGCACGACTGCTTGAAGCCAGGCAGTCCTCAGTCACACCGTCAGCTAGAAAATCGCGCTTACTCCCATGGTACTCAATGCAATTGCCTGAAGGCATAGTTTCGGTGTTCTATTACATCAGAAGGCAGATACAAACTCAGCAAGTATCTCGTAGTCACCTTCACTTTGCGCATGCATGTCGTGCGTCCGAGATCTACTGAGTTCTTTCTCTTACCCTGGGCTCGCAGATATTCCGGGCAAGGCCAGATATATCAAGGAGACTTGAACGCACGCAAAGGAGGTATGGGGGCTGCCAATGCCAACATTCAAAAGCACATGGCAGGCAATGCAGCCGCGTGGGCTCCACACCTTGTGGAAGTACAGCCTCATTACATCAATCCTTGAAGCATGCGCCAACACCACCAAGGCTGTTAGAAGTCGAACAAGATCTACGAGGACGCGGTCGCTAGGAACATGACATATCATGTCGAACATGCTTTCTACACGTGAGGACTGGTGGACTAATGGAAACACTCACTACAGCGGCCGTGGCGGACTTGGGCATTGCAAGAAGTGGACACGGAAGTCGGATACAATAGCTTACAAAGCCAGATCATATTATTACCTTTTGATACCTACCGGTTACTCCTTTTCACGTACTGAATATACAATATCTTTCCCATGTTCTCCAGACTTCGTGTCATTAGATCGATCTTCGCTCACTGCATTCTTAGTCCTTAGCCAGTACTTTTCGACATTTGAACTTCCAGCTATTTGTGTCACAATAAGCCTCACCCACAGCCGTCAACCGTCGTCTGAGCTAATATAAGCCAAGCTGCTGACTGTATCCCTCGCCGCTGCAGGGCGTTTTGCGAGGTTTTTGCTGACCCGCAACATTTCTCTCGGATGAGGTCGAATGCTGGAGCGGATAGTCGCACAGCCGACGCATATCAGTAAGATGGGCCTTGTTGGCACGCTTATAGGTGTGCGCGGGAGATTATGTAAGCAGAGAGAGCGAAAGTCGCTCTTCGTCGCGAAGGATTCATGCAAAGGAACGGGGCAATCAATTCCACAAACGAAGGATCCCAATGCATTCTAGAAACATCCCTCATGATTCTTCGCGCGCGGACAGGATATTACCGATATTGCAAATGAAAGCTTGGCCTTGCGTACGCAACCAAACTCAGGTAGCGAGAAACGCCCCAACGCAATAAACTTAATTTACGCAGACTGCGTTGCAAACCCGGATATCGGTTGGTGCCTAGAGCAGATGCAGATAGTACTTAGACAAACGGCATAAATGGTTAAATTCACGACATGCTGTACGCCAGTCATTGAGCAGCCCAAGAAAATCCCCTAGGAGTCTGGGAGTCACGGCCAGAGCGGAAAATTGGTGCGCTATCGCTATGACAGGACCAGCGCCAGTGCTTGGCCTACCTTAATCGCTTCCTTGGGAGGCGCACATGCCTCGGACGAGTGTACGGGAAAAGGAAAGGAACGCCAGCGGTGCGAGACTCCGGTGGCGCAGCGAGGAAACCTGTTGGTGGGCCGCTTGGCTTTGGCATGTTACTCGGCTGGGGTCGATGTCGAGACCGAAATTTACAATGATGCCAGATTGCCAGATTATTTCGGTTTTTTGGACTTTAGACCTCGATTATTGCGATTGCGATTGGCAGGGCGCTGGATTCGCGCGCGTTGTTGTGTGCTGATCTGGCGCTCGCGTGGCTGGTCTGGATCTGGCGCAGCGGCCACTCCGGGGTGAGCAGCAGGCAGCGGGACAGAAATTATGCTTAACTTGCTCCAACCTTATCGACACCGTACAGGTGTAAGCGAACCGGCTGATTATTGCCCACTGACGGCGTAGCGAGTCTCGTATCTTCATGCAAATGCGCCGAGAATCAGTCCATATCGTGATCAGTTCCGTAACATGCAGCTGTTGCTTGGTCGCAATCTCGTAACACTTTTGCTGTGCCTGCTGTACCGTTTGTCCCTTGGACGCAGGATAGACGGCAACGGCGAAACAAAAAGGCCAGAGATCGCACGGTGGCCGTGTCATATTTCGCTGACGCGGCTCCACACCGATTCCTCCTGTAATCGTACGCTTCCGAGTAGCCGTTGATTCGAGTCTTGGCTAGTCTTCGAAACATCTTGGCTTGGCAGGCTTAGTTGTGACCTGCGCCAATGGAATAAATCGGGCCCTTTGTCTGGCGAGTTGTATTTCGCTCACGGGAGCTGAGACGCCAGGACTAGAACTCCGCGACAGCTTGCAATTGGCAGCCAAGGTGGCGCCACTGCCATACTGCCTTGGGCATCTTCTGACGAGCATTCGCACGTTAGGAGATGATTGGCTGCCCAGCGCCCCGGGACGAACGGCAGATCTGTCCACTTTGCTCGTGGGAGGAGCTCAGCCCTCAGGCATCCCGCCCTGTCGTGGCTGACGCAAAGCAAGAAAAATACTTCCAAAGGCAGATAACTTTGGGAGAAGAGGTAAAAGCTGCGGCGCGCCACTTCTCCGCAAGCGGTACTGCATCGGCCTTGTTGTACCGTCAGCGTGGGTAAATCGGATCCCGTGGTACAGAGTAAGCTTAAACGGAGGCACCAAGCTTAATCGATACACCTGGCCGAGCTTTTTAGCGAATGGCTGAGAGATAGCAGGTGGATGATTACGTTAGAGTGGAGCCGAGCGGACACCTCTCCAAGCAATGTGCGACCGAGACGGTAGAGAAACGGATGCAACAACGTACACCGCACTGTTTGTGTCGACGTTTGCTCGATACTGTCAGTGCGCACGGGTGTTGCATTGCACCAATATTGTCCATGGTCCCTGATGACTGTTAGCAGCGTGTCCCCTTTGTGAGCCGTGGCCTTTCTTCGACGCCCAGCTAACTTATCCGTGTCCCAAGCACGCCGAGAGGCACAGTCGGAACAGAAACATGGGGCGGTTCTGGGGCCTCAGGGCGCCTGGCAGCCAAGCAATGCCATGGCATGCCACAATCCTGCTCAGGCCGCACCAGCACGAGGTTTGGGACGCCTTGGCCTGGCTTGGTGAAATGATCCTCACGGCTGGCATGGCAGCTGGGCCACAGAAAAGCGGTAGCCAAGAGTCACAAGACGGAGTGACGGACTGCAGAGCGTATGCCGTGGAGCCTTGGAAGGTGTCAAGACAAGGGTCGGAGTGGATACGCCAAGACGATCGAAGGCTTGTCATTGAAAGCATTCGGGTTTAGGTTGATTAGTGCCATTTAAAGTAGAAAGCTTGGCTGAGGAGATGATGGAGGCCAATGCCGCAGAGGGCGCGGCGGACTGGGCGCCGTTGTTGGGACGTCTGCGGTGGGTTGGCGGGCTGCGGTGTAGGAGGAGGAGTCTGTATGCTATTGCTGCCTCTTTTTAGATAGAGGTGCAAAGGACAGGCAGTGCAGGGCGATGGTGCACACGTAAACTTCCTGGGGTGCGTGGACAGCCCCCAACCGGCAGCCAACGGCGTCCAAATAAAGCTTCGGCTGCTTGTGGGTCTGGTGGTATCTCGCTATCAAACGCCACTCCAGGTCTGGGCGGCGATCAAGACCCCAGCGCCGAGAGCACCAAAGACATTCCAGGATGCCAGGCTCCGCTCACGCTGCAGGTGCGCAGTACATGAGGACGGGCTACCGCTGGTGCCTCCGAAGCCTTTTGCCTTTCCTACCAGCTTACACCAGCAGTCCGCCCTCCCCACCGCCGAGACCGCGAATATCTCGACCAACGGTGCCGCACTCGAATATTTCGTTTTACTGCGAGGCTGCCCCTGTATACGAGCCGATCGCCGAGGTGTGTGCTTTGCTACCCATGTTTTTCTTAGCTACTGCCCTTCGCACGCCGCCATACTAGCGGTTGCCGTCCCCACCAAGGCATCATCGCACCTGCCGACTCTGCCATGCACTCCTTCCAAGTTGGACAGCTCCACTAACCTCACTCCACAGTGCCCATGAAGGCATAACACGCCTCTCGCATCCTCGACCATTTTCCTGATCGCTTACACCACCACACAACATCGCAATGGAGACCTATCACGGCCACGTCCGCACGCCCAACGATGCCATCATCCTGTTTGAGGCGTGCCGGATTGGCATACTACCGCGGGTGCAGCGCCGCCTCTCGGAAAAAGAGCGCCAGCAGATCAAGTCGGGCTCTGTGTTCGTCTGGGACGAGAGGGAAGCGGGCATGAGGCGGTGGACCGACGGAAAATCATGGAGCGCCAGCCGAGTATCCGGCAGCTTTCTTACATATCGCGAAATGGAGGGTAAGCGTGGCGGCAGCTCAGTTCCCACACCCGCAGCAAAGCGCGCGAGCGGGAAGTCCCCAGAAGGCTCAGCGACTGGCGACTCAGACGGCGAGGGACCAGACGGCTACCGGTACAAGCCGGACGGCCTCATGAAGCAGTCCTTCAGCATCACCACCTCAAGCGGACAGCACCTCCACCTCATCAGCTACTACTCTCGCTCAAACTCAAACAACCTCCCACAACCGACAAACGATGCGCAGCTTCGACACATCCGCCCACCAAAGAACATGTACCCCGAGTCGACTGTGAACGAAACACAGAGCGTACCAGCCGTCACTCGCGGTCCGATGCCAGGCTCGCCATACAACGCAGCCGCCCACAGCATGCCGCCAACCTCGCCCTACGCTCGCCCTGGTCCAGTAGCACCCATGTATGCGGTGCCAATGTACCCTCCAACACCGCCAAATGGCACACCTCCTCTGCATGCATACTACGCACAACACCCTTATTTCTACGGCGGCATCATCTACGCGCAACCACCATACCACCCGCAAGGCCACGTCTTCGACCGCCCACCGCCTCAGATGGCCAGCCCCCATGCGCCTCAAGGTCACCCAATGCTTGCGCATCACCCCGCATATGCTGCGCATGCCGCGGCCCAGCAATTCCTCGCGACTCCCCCGGCCCGCGCACCATCGACAGCCGAGCAGGCGCAACATCATCCTCCCCAGGGCCCACCTCCACCCCCATCTGCATCTATGCCTGAGCAAGGGCCTCAACTCCCAGCGATCAACGGTGCAACAGTCTCGGCACCCCCTCCCGCCAACCCTCCCGCCAACCCTCTCCCCACCCCTGAGCCATCGGAGAAGTCACAATCTACGAGTAGCGAGTCAACAGGCGCAGCTGCTGCTGCCGCTGCAGCTTCAAGACCGCTGCCAACCCTGGGATCTCTTCTTAACGGCGACGCTGTAGACAAGGAGAACCAGGCCACAAGCCGCTCCGGCAGCCGCAGCCCAAATACTGCTTCGAGGTTTCCGCGCGATTTGGCGCCTGAGCGTCTCGCTAAGAACAGCACCGCGGCGGACAGCAGCGCACTCAACAAACTCAACAGCGTTTTCGTCCGCTCATGAGCAACACATTCTATGTTTACATTCGATATTGAACATATTAGGGTGGGCGGCATATTCTAGCATTTACGACAGCATGTAGGCGGCGTTTATGGGTCATCTAGGGAATGATGGGGCACAGCGCAGCTGCAGCAGGCGAGGAGTTTTACGGCGTTTGAGCGACACCTACACGGGTCCTCGGGAAATGTTATCACGATGTGTACATGTCTTTCATCATAATGTTCATCAAATTCATCTCTTCCACATACAAGTCCATCATCCCTCGTGTCCTGTCACTTTACGCTTATTTTATGCTTAAAACCCCGACGTGGCACTAAGCGAAACAGCAATAACTCAAATGTGATGTCATCCTCAACTCCAAACACGCCCTCGCCAAATCACACCGCGCAGATGCGATGTGCACTCTATCGTCGACAGACCCAAGCCATCGCTAATGCGATGCTTAGCAGCCAACAAGAAGTATGTGGCACCGCGCCGGTCCCAATGTAGCTTCCTGTTTAGGCAGCTCAGTGCCTATCTCGTGCGACCCGCAGATCGACACTGGAATACCCCGCGCGGTTGCGGCACCTGCAGGCGGGCTGACAGGGAGGGCTTATCATGGACGTCAACGGCGCGTGCGACGGTATCATGGTGTGATATTTGCGGGTGTGAGATGCCGATATATGCCTGTTCGTGATTGTGAGGGAGTATTTAAGACGTCCTGCAAGTACCATTATATCTCATCGCATGTCATTTGCGTAGTAAGCGCGATTGCTCGTGGATAGGATAGGAAACTAGACAATATGGCGACAGCAGGCGAACAACCGAGGATGCCTGCGGACGTGGAGAAGGAGACGGCCATCAGCGATACGAGCCCACCCTCGGGGATCAAGAAGACGATTAATGAGAAGCTGGCGAAGCATTCTCACGATGCGGATGCGGCGATGAAGGCGTTTGAGGGGATGGAGGGGCAGGTTGTGGAGTTGACGCCGGAGAAGAGCAAGGCGTTGTTGAGAAAGATTGATTGGCATTTGATGCCGGTATGTTGACTATTTCTCACGATGCCTGATGAACTATTATTCGGTTTTGACTAAAACAGATCATGTGTATTGTGTACGGCTTAAACTACTTGGACAAAACCACATTAAGCTATGCAAGCGTCATGGGCCTGAAACTGCCGCCATCAGACAACAAACTCGCGTCTGGCATCAATTTGCATGGCGATCAGTATCAGTGGCTGGGCTCGATGTTTTACTTTGGATATATTGCGTGGGAATATCCCACTTCGCGATTGTTGCAGATCCTGCCATTGGGGAAGTACTGTAAGATGAATACTACACCACCACAAGGCTAGATATACATACTGACCAGATTAAGCTGCCTTCAACATAATCATGTGGGGCCTCGTGCTCTCCTGCTTTGCCGCCGTCGAAAACTACGCCGGCGCGATTGCCATCCGCTTCTTCCTCGGTGTCTTCGAATCCGCCGTGACGCCCGGCTTCGCTCTTTTTACCTCGCAATGGTACACGAAGAAAGAGCAAGGTGCGCGAACAGGGATATGGTTCAGCTTCAACGGATTCGCACAAGTTAGCATTTCCCATTCCTACTTTCCCTCCATATGTCATGTGTGCATACAGACTAATCAATCCACCCCAGATCTTCGGCGGTCTCCTCGCCTACGGCATCGCCGTCGGCTCCCGCAAGACCGGCACTATTATCGAGCCCTGGAAAATCGTCTTCCTCGCCACCGGCCTGCTCACGTCCTGTCTCGGCGTCCTCTTCCTCTGGATCGTGCCTGACAACCAAATGAACTGCCGCTGGCTGAGCAAGGAAGATCGCATCCTGGCCATCGAGCGGATTAGGGTGAATGGCCAGGGCGTGGGAAATAAGCATTTCAAGTGGTATCAGTTGAAAGAAGCGTTGACTGATCCGTTGAGCTGGGCGTTTTTCTTCTATGCGTTGATTGCGGATATACCTAATGGTGCGTATATCCTCTCCTCTCCTCAACGTCAACTTTTTCTTCTCCGAGAAAACGCAGGAAAATGGATGGCTAATGTAAGCGTTGATACAACACAGGCGGCATCTCAAACTTCTTCTCCCAACTCATAGTCTCCTTCGGCTACACGCCCGAAGAATCCCTCCTCTACGGCACCCCCGGCGGCGCCGTCGAAGTCGTCTTCCTCATCGTCTGCGGCTGGGCCGGCGACAAGTACGGCTACCGCATCCTCATCTCCATGACGGGGCTGTGCACCGCGATCCTCGGCATGGTGCTCATCGTCGCGCTGCCGCTTAGTAACAACTCTGGCCGTCTGGCGGGGTACTATTTGACGCAGGCGAGTCCGACGTCGTTTGTGGCGCTGCTGAGCTTGATTGCGAGTAATGTGGCGGGGTATACGAAGAAGACGACGGTTGCGGCGATGTATTTGATTGGGTATTGTGTGGGGAATATCATTGGTATGATCAACATCCTTACATACAGCGATCCACGGCGAGATGGTCTTGCTAACCTCATCCCAGGACCCCAAACTTTCCGCCCAAAAGACGCCCCGCGATACGTCCCTGCTGAGATCACGATCATCGTATGTTGGGGAGTGTGTTTGGGCATATTGGCGTTCATTCACTTCTACTGCGTGAGGCAGAATACGAAGAAGGCGCAGATTAGGGCGGCGCCTGAGTATGTGAAGCTGGAGAATCAGGAGTAAGTTTTGCAGCTGCGGTGGTATGGGTCCGTGCTAATTCTGTGGATAGGTGGTTGGATTTGACGGATAAGGAGAATCCGGAGTTTGTGTATACGCTGTAGGTGGTGTGGAAGGGGAACTGTATAAGAAGGGCTTGGCCTGTTGCCTTATGATCTGGAATGGCTGCAGTCTAGTACAATATCAATACATGCTATCATGTTCGCGGATTTATGAGCACGTGTGGTGAATTCACTCATATCCTAGCTTGATAATGATGTTGGGCTGTGATTTTGTGCTTGAAAAGCGCTTAACAGAGTTAGTAAATCAGAACGACTCGACAATCCGTTAGGAAAGTCACATGACAACGGAACTCTGAACACCAGATCACTCCCCGTGCAGCTCAGAATGTCCTAGTGCTGATCTTATGATATGCCAGGTCGTCGAGGTCACCATGGAGACGAGAAAGGATATTATGGAGGCAGCTACTAACTAGAGAGAGTGCCATCAGAAACGAAATGAGGAGACATACTGCTGGCGCAGCTGCAAGAGCAGCAGTATCAAAATTTACCGTTGAAGCCCTCGATGGAGTATCTTGAGGACTGATAGATTTGTTTCCACACTAGATTAGCGCTCTGGCTACATCTGAACACATTAAAAGAATAGAAGGATGTTTGTAACATCCGCTTAACTGACAAGCTGGTGGGTGGTGAGTGTTCACTCCGGTGTTTGGCATTCACTGTGAAAGGAACCAACGTCACGTGGTGGACTAGCGCGGGTGGTCAAAAGCGCGCTCTCAATTCCCTCACACATTCACAGCTTGTGCAAACCACTTTCTTGAGAACGCAACGCTGCGTTGCTGTGAGGTGACCCCCAGAACCATGAACGACTCGCACGACAACGACGCGCAGGACCTGGCAAGGGCAGAGCTAAACGATGTGACTGCACTGGAAGCAAGTGCGGCAGCAATCAGCGCACAGATTGCTGCTACTGAGCGCAAAATCGCCAACGTCGTTGCTCTGCTGAATGGGCTGCGGCTCCAGCTAGAACTCTTTACGGAGAATCGGATGGCAGATATCCGCAAGTATCTTGCCTATGTGAGTACCTGTCTAGGATGAACGAGTTGAGAGCTGAATTTGTATTTAGAGAGACTGTACGAAGACGGATCAAGTCGCCCATGTCGGTGACCTCTTCCAGTGGCGGCACCACACGCACATCTGGGACTCGAGCACCCGCCGCCAGTTCCAGGATACGTGGTCTGCTATAATCATCGTGACTTCAGCTCGGACATGTGAAAAGGCTTCCCGTGCCATTCGCCGTGCGATGGATAACTTGAGTCAGTTCAAGAACACGTCAAAGCCTTTTGATGATGTGCTCAAAGATCGAGCTCGACATGAAGTCTTCGGCGGAAAACGAGAATTCAGAGCTGTATCCAAGATGTTCTCGAAAAGGAGCTGCATGAAGCAAAGAGCGCCTTCAATCGATATTTCAGGACGCAGATTAAGGATGAGGATGAGGTCGGCAGAGAGCCTTTCGTGATGGCGTACAACACTGCCGACGCCTGAGTGAAACAAGAAATGCTTGAGGAAATATGGGATACGGTCGTCCTAACAGATCCTAACAAACCTTCTTCTGACATTGCGTTGCCCGTCATCCGGATCTTACTCCGACTGCCTTTCGCGCATGAAGCTTCTCAGTTAGCACAAAAGCTCGACGACGTTATTCAAGCATTGGAAGCCGAGGTCTACGAGACGTCTCTCGAATGAGGAAAAGTCATGGCCGCGCACTCACGGCTAGTGCTATGCCCTCAGTGACAACTACAGATGGGAAGAGTAACATGGAGATGAACGGCAGCCAGAAACATTGGGAGGAGAACGTAAGCGAGAAGGCAAAGACTAGAAAGTTTTCGCTGGCCTGACGATCTTCACGAGACCATGGCGCGAGTCTGGCGACACAAGAAACAAACTTGCAGCAAAGGCAAAAGAGCATGCCAATCTCGGGGAGAGCAGAGCGTTTAAGCCTTACCTTTTCGAATCCCATTATCACAAAAGTCCTGCTACATCTAACCATGCCATTGATGTACGATCAAGCCACGAGCTCCAATTGGCGAGGCTCGGCTTTCTGCTATTCTACAAGAAAAAACCCGAAAATCTTTCTGACATGTCCTTCACCTCGACCCCACAGCGTCCCAGCACATGCATCACACGAATCGAACCTGAGTGTTGAATATAACCCTAGTCAACTCCCCTAGACTAAACAAGCCAAATCGAGCTTCAGACATCACCAAGATACATCTGACGAGGGCCCGACCCATTTTATACTCACCCACCGGGCTACGAATTGCAGATGCCTGAGAACTGGATCAATGGACAACTTATAAGAGCGTATACATCGGCGACGAACCCCTCCTATCTCGCTCCACCACATTCATCGATTCTGCTCAAAAGAGATGCTGATTTCCAAGTGCGAATAGGCGCTCACATCCACTCAAGTAATCCCAAAGTCGAATAGTGGGCTCTCCGCCCTCCACCGTACTTGAAGCAAATAATCACCGAAATCTCAATCTTCCTTGGACTCGCTCCATGCCATTCCATGTATTAGGCTTCCTGACCCCAGAGCTGGATAAGGTCATTCAGGCTTTGGAGGACGAGAGAACGGAGGTCGTAATAGCTATCTAAGAGAGAGGAGGAGAGGAAGGCAAGGCTGAGGAGGAAAGAAGGTACAGAGGGGCGAGGATATTAGGGCGAAAGCGGCGAAAGCTGGGGCAGCGGCAGCGCGGAAGAGTAATGTGATGGTTGCGGAGAGATGGGACGCAGCGAAAGGCGGTGAGGCTGGACAGGAGGTACAGGAAAAGTAAGGAGTAGGGGAGGCAGAGATGGGACTATACGATGGGCGAGGCGGGCGCAGTTCAAGGCTCCTGACTGCAATATTGATGATTTGGAGAGAGGCTGGAATTGATGGGATAGACATGCAGACGAATAAATAAAGTCACGGATTTATGATATACTAGATGGACGATGATCCCAATCGATATCAGACAGCGTCCCAGTACTTAGAAAACTGGATGGACTTGGGCATGTACTCGCTCATACTGAAGTCTTGCGAATGTGAGCTGGGCTACAAGGTCTCATTAGATGGTTGAACTTTTACCTCCCCCCCTTCCGCCCACTACCTTTTCCACTAAGAAAAACATGCCTAAGATGAATCATGCTTTCCATTCCTTCTGTTTACGACTAATCTCTCCCACCCACCCCCTCCTCCACACATCCATCTCCCCCTACGCCCAATTCGCCCCCCACGGCTCATACTCCCCACGCCTCAATATCTGCTCCAGCTGCCTCCTCCTCACCCCCAAATTCCCTCCATCAAAAAGCGGCAAACACGCCGCATCCTGCAATATCTTCGCAAACGGCATATCATTCCCATACGCCTGCATGCCCACGATGCCCATGCACGATTCCACCACGCCAACGACCATATCGCTGCAGAAGACTTTCGCACCGACAGAGGCCTCTAGTGCGCTCTCCCAGCTGATATCGGTGGAGCCGGTTTGGAGGCGTTCGAGGAGGGACATGGCTCGCCAGGTTACTGCGCGCGCTGCGTCGATTTTCATCTTCACGTCGATGAGGCGCTCGGATACGGCTTGGTGCGTGATGATGGGCTCGACGCCACCTCTTTTTTCGTTCTTGGCGTAGGAGAGGGCGACATCGAAAGCATGCCTCATGACGCCCACGCACATAGCGCCTACGAGCGCGGCGCTGAGTCCAAATGTTCGCTCGACGAGCTGTGCGCCCTGGCCTGGTGGGGCGAGGACGTTGGATTCGGGGATGCGGAGGTTTGTGAAGCGTGTGTGTGGGCCGTTGACGGATTTGTGGCCGCCGAGATCTGGGTCGGAGAGGATTTGGTAGGCATCGGAAGAGTTGTTGGCGATGTCTTCGCGGGTCACGATGAGGATGAGGATGTTGGAGACTGGATCGTCATTTGGATCTTGGGGAGTGTCTGGCTTCCCATGTCGACAGACTAGACACGTCATGTCCGCACCTCGTCCGTCCCAGCCGCCAGAATTCGTGGTCCAGTACTTCTCGCCATTCACGACCCATGCGTCACCATCTTTGTAAGCCGTTGTCTGGAGCCCAGGCGCACCTTTTTGCAGCCAATTTGCGGTGCCGGAGGGTTCGCTGTGCGCAAAACTCGCGATAACTTCCCCCTCTTGCTTCAAGAATGGGGCCAGAAACTTCTCATGTAGCGCTGGGGTGCCACCTAGTATGAGTGGAGTCAAGCCAAGACCAGTTCCCAGGATAGTGATTGCGGTGCTGGGCTCGACGGCGTGGAACTCTTCGACCACAAGGGCCGCGTCGATGAGACCTGCAGATGTGCCGCCGAGTGGTGTGGGGACCTGGCCCTTGATCAAGCCCGCGTTGACTGCGGTTTGGTAGATGGGAAGGGTGGATTGAAAGCGCTCGGTCTGGGTTGCGAGACTGGAATAGAGGTTTGGTGCTGTCGCTAGCACGTTCGTTGCAAAGCCATGGGCGTTTGCGCGCAGCTCCTTCTGTTCCGGTGTGAGTTTGAAGTCTACCATTCTCGCGTTGGTCAAGTCTGAACAGCCTTGAAGATGATAAAGTATGGTTGCTGGTGTAGACGATTTTATATATTTTACCATGCAGTCAGCAGTTAGTGTAAGCTTGGTGTGGTCAGCACTATCGGCCAATCATCACCAACACAGCATTTGGTCCGATGCAACATATTACCGCATTCGGTTTCGCGCAGATCTTGCAATTCGAGATCTGTCATTGATTGCTGCCCGCTTTCAGGCTCGCGGCGGCACCGAAGCCTCTTTCGGCGGCAGATTTTAGCGTAGTCCTGAGATGTCTCTAGACATGGAATGTACTCGATCTTCGAGCTCGCGCTTTTTTCTCTCGAGCTGCCGCATCTCCTCTTCCTCCCGCCGCAGATCGTCTTCGCTCAGTGGTGGTGCTTCTGGCTGTTCTTCCTCGGTCTCCTCTTCTTCGTCCATGTAATCTCGGTTCCTGTTGAGCCGGCCGAGTTGAGTGACCTGCTCGGCCAGCCGTTCCTCGTAGTAGTCGATTGAAGCTGTAACTTGAGCGTGCCGTTGCCGCATGGCCGCAATCTTGTCCTGTGCGCCTGGAATGGGGCTGTCGTTGTTAGTTGTGGAATCGCAATTAATATTGTGGCCACCTACTACACCCCCAGCAGCTTCTCTGCACCTTCCAGCAGCGACTCCACGTCCACCTCGTTCTTGTTGTTTCCGTCATAGGTCCTGTACCCCAAACCTGAGCCGGCACCTCCTCCGCCGCCTCTTCGTATCCTCTCCACCAGATCGTTGCCGAGTACAGCCGCTACTGCTGTGTTCCTTCGAGGTGCTCTTACTGCGTTCGCGCCGCCACCAGAGATGCTTGCGCCACCGCCATTCGCATTGAATACCGTGTTCCGTCTGTTCGCGGATGCTAATGGTTCCGCATGTTTGGTTGGTGGTGGTGGGGGAACGGAGAATAGGGCGCGTTCATGGAGCTCAGTATCGCGGATCAAGCTCGTGATATCATGGTTTTGTAGCAGCGAGTTGGTGAACTGTTTCGGAGGGGCAAAGCTGGTGGTTTTAGTTGGGACATACGCGCAATACACGATAGACATACTTCAGTTCCGCGATTGACGCAGCGCAGAACGATATCTGCTCGAGGTGGGCGTCGAGCAGCGTCATGACGGACATTGGCTTTATATCGCTATCTGTATCGCGATGTTCATGTTGGTGACGCGGGGGTAAACAAGCCGGTTCGGCGCCACTTTTCTCCGACTTCGAGCTGTAGCTACCGCCTCACCACCACGACTACATCAACATCTCGCCGCGCATACCGTCCCACCACTCACCCCATCGCACCTTCTCCCCACCAACACCTCAAGCGCGACCATCATGGCGGAAATGGAAGGCGTCGAGGCGGCGGTCGAGCAGCCCAAAACCGAGAACCCCGAGCAGAAGGCCATCGCAGGTACGTCGACGACATAAACGCGCAGCATGCCCTTCACCTCAAAGTGTCCCTGTGCCGACTGCACAAACTCGTGGCCCGTCCGCAAGATGTGTCCGAGTCACATGATTGCGACGGACCTGGCGTGCTGCAAGTACCTCTACCAGCGAGCTGACCCGACGACGATAGACATCCGGGGCAACTTTGTGCTCCTGGAGCGGGCCGTGGCACAGTTCGACACACGCTTCACCCTGCGTGCCCTGCGCTCAATATCGTCGCTCCGCAAGAGACTCACCGACCGCGTGCTCTGCTCCGTCGTCATCCTCACATACTCGCCCAACAATGCCACGGCACGCACATTCATCGAGTTCATTGGCATGGACGGCGAGGCGATACAGAGCGTCGTGTCGCAGTACAAGGAGGAGGTGCAGCTTAACAAGAACAGCACCAAAGAGCCGCTGCCCGAGATCGATGTCTACATAGCCATCCTCATCCAGGTATGTTTGTCAGCAGGCCGGCACGACACCAACTAACAGCCACAGGTCTATCTCTTTGACCAGAAGGACCACGAGGAGGGCGCCGAGTTCTCAGAAAAGCTGGTGGACAAGATCCGCGAACTCAACAGGCGGACGCTGGACTCGCTCGCCGCCAAGGCCTACTTCTACTTCTCCCTCTTCCACGAGGAGATGGACCCCAAGCCGCCGTCCAAGCAGTCGCCCGTCATCAACATCCGCGGAAAGCTGCTTGCCGCCCTGCGAAGCGCCGTGCTCCGGAAGGACCCCGACACGCAGGCCTCGGTCACGACGCTCCTCCTCCGCAACTACATCTCCACCGCCGACATCACACAAGCCGACCTCCTCGTCGCGCAAACGCAGTTCCCGCCAAATGCCCCCAACAACCAGGTCGCCAGATATCTGTACTACCTCGGCCGCATACGCGCCATCCAGCTGTCATACACCGAGGCGCACGAGCACCTCATCAGCGCCACCCGCAAGTCGCCCTCGGCACACGTCGCCACGGGCTTCTACCAGGCCTCGATGAAGCTGTTGATTGTTGTTGAGCTGCTGATGGGCGACATTCCCGAGCGCGATGTCTTCAGCCAGCCGCGTTTGGAGCGCGCCCTCGAGCCATACTTCCGCCTCGTGCGGGCTGTCCGTGTTGGCGACCTGCAGGGCTTCCTCAAGGTCGTGCAGCTCAACTCGACAACATTCCAGCAAGACGGCACATACACGCTCATCCTCCGCCTGCGACAAAACGTCATCAAGACTGGCATCCGCATGCTGTCGCTGTCATACTCGCGCATCTCCCTCCGCGACATATGCATTCGTCTTGGCCTGGAGAGCGAGGAGTCGGCCGAGTACATCGTCGCCAAGGCGATCCGTGACGGTGTGATTGAGGCCTCTATCGACCACGAGAAGGGTTTCATGCAGACCAAGGTGGCCGGCGACATCTACGCGACCCGCGAGCCTGGTGAGGCGTTCCACGAGCGCATTCGGGCGTGCTTGACCCTGCACGACGAGTGCGTCAAGGCCATGCGCTACCCCATGAACCAGCACCGTCTGGAGTTGAAGAACGCTCAGGATGCGAGAGAGCGCGAGCGCGAGCTGGCCAAGGAGATTCAGGACGGCGACATTGATGATGATGACGCTGGCGGTGACTTTGAGGGATTGTAGGTGAGATGCTTATGCATGTAAGATAGCTCCCAGCATCGATAGACAGTCATCCCAATGAATGAACATGATGAAATATCCTCCATCTTCCACAGCCATCTGTACATGTAACCCACAACGTCATGGTGGACCCCTAACCCGAAACAGCATTATCCGTTCTTAACTCCGCAAAGCTCCCCTCAGCTCGTCATCCCCGCAACAGCATCAACACGAAAACAATGCAGCTGATGGTGCCAGCCAACCATGCCACGATACCGTCATAATGTATGTATAGATATCCTGTCAACCTTAATCCCAACGCCAACACATCTACCTCACGTCAACAAGTTCATAACTCCAACACATTCTAACTACCCTCCCCAGGATTGACGTCTCCCTCCGTCTCCGGCGCGCCATCCTCCTCAACGACCTGCCCCTCGTGCAACGCATCATCCGCGCGAACCCCAATCGGCTGCGCAACCCCGACTTTGATGACAAGAGCAACACGAGCCTGCACCTGGCTGCGCGGCATGGGTTCACAGCGATTGCCGAGTTCCTGATCGAATGCGGCCATGAAGACGAGATGGTGAGCAGGAACAACGATCTCGAGACGCCGCTTATGCTGGCGGCGGCGGGTGGGAGGGAGGATACGGGGGTGATGCTGGCGAAGAGGTTTGTGGGGTGTATTTGTTGGAGGGAGAAGGGGGGGTTGGATGCGGTATGTTTACTCCCTTATACTTCAGCACTTGTCTGGTTTGTGACTGGGGTATCAGTGTCAGGGGAGGTGGATGGATATAGTAGTGGCGGTGGATGGATGGATACATATATGTTGTGATCTCGCTAACGCTCGACATACACAGCTCATGCTCGCCTGCAAATCCGGCGCCGGAACCACCCACCTCATCCCCACCCTCATCCTGCACTCTCCCCAATCCCCCACCTCCACCTCCCTCATCCTCACATCCACCGACTCCCACGGCAACACGGCGCTGCACCACGCCTCGGCCGCCGGCGAGCTAAAGGCCCTCCGCATGCTCCTCAGCTACGGCGCGAATCCCCTCGCGATGAATGCTTTCTCCTGGACGCCCGTGCATTACAGCGCGACGGCGCAGGCGGAGGCGTATTTCAAAACCCTGATTATTGAGAGCGAGAAGAAGAAGGCGGAGGGAAGACGCGTGCTGGCTGAGCGCGAGAGGGCGAGGAATGCGGGGGTGAGGTTGGTTACGGATGATAGTACTATTAACCCTGGTGCGACATCTGCAAGTAGTGTCATTGGCGCTGGTGGTGGAGGAGGTGTAAGTGGAAGTGAGAGAATGACAGCCAGAGCCCGAGACGACCAGGCTATTGCGATGGGTCTCCCGGCGCCGGGAGTAGAGTGGAGTCCGGTCGAGAAGAGGAGGGCGATGACGCCGACGGAGGGGAGGGGGTGGACGTTTACGCCTGAGGGGATGAGGCCGAGGGCGGAGACGGGGGAGTCGATTTAGGCTGTGCAGTCTGTCGTGGGTGAGTGACTGGGCGTGTGTTGGAAGTGTGGGGTTTGGGATACGGGAGTTGTGAGTTTGAAGGGATGAGGAGTAGTGAAATCTTCTTGTTTCTGGTATGGTGTAGGCGTTTTGGGGGTTTGAGCATGTATCAAGACTTACTAGTGAGTTGAACAAATCAGTCTAGGCATTCTTGAAACAACCGCAATAAATCCAAGTCCACCACTCCCTCGAGCATCGACGTCGGAGTCGTCCCTTTCTAACAAAGACATATATCCCAACGCACGTAATTTTTTTAACAATTGAGAAAATACCTCCGTCGTCTTTATCAGGCGACCTCCTCGTACGGGTGGGTACATGTCACGGCATGGGCGTAGCTAGCTCTTGCAGCTTCGACGTCTTTCTGGACGTAACGTAAGAAGCTTCTACGCGCTTCCTATGTTTACGAAGTAGGAACTAGCAATGGTTCCTCAACGCTCAAGAAAATAAAGTGCGTGGGAGAGGTAACCAGACTACTTTGGTTTTACGATCAAGGTTATGCAAGAGATGAAAGCTAGACGCAGGCATTTGGCAGAGTATTTCGGGGAAGGTTGAGAGGCGCTGCTTGGGGAGGTACCGCAAAAACCCAGATATAAGAGGTCACGCTTGCAGCAGCGGCTAAACCCAGCAAAGTTTAGACAACTACTCAAACTATCCACAATTATGCTCCTCGGTTCATTCCTGATGCAGCGATAGGCTTCTCCAGAGGCAGCTTTCCTCCCCTGAGTCTAGCGGAACCTCTTATATCTGGGTTTTTACGGTATACTCAGCGCGTATCGACGAAGTTGATACTGTGAGGAATGGGAGGTTGGTATATCGATGTATGCAAGGGCTTGTTAGGCAGGTGGACGCGGTGATTGGATATAGTGTTGATTCAAGTGTGTTGAGGAAAGAAATGCTCGTTTATGTGAGATCTTTGGTGGAATTGAACAGGATCTTAGACATTGGAAGCTGGGTCTAGGTATAATGTGTGCTCGTTACACACGAGGCCCGTCGCTCAAGGACACTGATTCTCCATGTATATGACGAATAGACTTGTTGGGCATGGGGCCCTCCAGAGATGAGGCCCATCATCTGTGAAGCGCACCCCCTTGGCAGGATTCATCCGTTTACTGGGTGAAAGCTCTAAGCAGTTACATACGGTAGCTCAGCTAGGTGTTCTCGAGTTGCCGCGTCTAGACTACGCGGTTAAGTGATCTCCTTGCTCCAGTCTCCCAATCGCCTCATTCCCATGGAATCTGGGTGGCATGGTTGGTCGGCCTGAAGAATTCTCAGTATCCTGGTATCGCTTGGTTGTGCGTGTTGAGAGTAACGCCTTCGCACTTTGCGGACTCGGCTCATTCACCCTTTGTCTCCTTTCACTTTGTCTCGTGCTGTGGGGCCGTGCCCACATTGCGCCAGCCAAGTCAGATCACCGAGTTTTCTGGACCTTGCCTGCCATTGCACAGCTCATCCAAACTCGAATAGTCAGCCTTCGGCGCGACAGCTTCCTTACGTTTGGTTGGGTGAGAGCTGAGGAAGATACTCCCGATCGGAGTCAATCACTGAGCATCTCCACGAACACCTGATCACTTCGCGACAACATCTCACTCCAGAGCACTCCTGGCCATTCGCAAATTCTTGTACACGATTAGCATTCCTGCTATCGTTCCAATTGCAACATACACCGGGATGACTAAGCAAAAGACCCAAGAGCAACACGGCGGTCGTCGCACTCCGGCACCGCTTGCCTCACCAGATGAGAAACACGACGATGGTTTAGAAGCGGATCGCGCAGTGTTCGAGCGCCGACGAAAAGCTGTTACCAGCTGTTACCGCGCCCGGAAGGCCATGGAAGATGGAACAAGACTACTTGTAAAGGATGCCATGGACCAGGTCCAGAAGATCATGGGACAGGTGAGTATCATGCTCTACTGGGAAAACCTAAAGTCATGTGTTGCTAACCTCATTTGCTAGCCCAATGTCATGCTATTCGCCATGCTACCTACGCCGAACAGCCAGGACTTCGCCGCATTGCTGGTGCCTGCCAAAGCAGGGGTCGAGCTGGTGAAAGCTCGATGGAAATACGAGATCTTGTACAGCACCGCCACCCCGCTCGAGGAGGTCCATGAAGCCCTCATCGAGCTGAAGGGTCTTCTGACCTTTGAGGCAACGCAGACTGACAGTGTACGCAAGAGGACCTGGCTGTCGGACAGAGACCAAGCTACAGTGACGAGACAGAAAGATTCCGAGCTTCGGCGCGTCAAGTCACTGTTGGCGAGTCTCGAGGCCATCGTGAGCGTTTTGGATCGGCTCTCTGAAAAGATCGGGGCGGAGAGATTCGAGGTCAACGAGGCTATGCTTGCACGCTGGGACGAGGCCAGCGAGAAGGGAAGGAACGCTATGATAGCTGAGGCGTGGGGTGCTGCGAAAGCTGTGTGGGCGGTGAAAGACTACTACAAGACGGTGCCGGCAAACCAGGTGCGCATGCTGCGTGTCTTGATGAGATATCGTGCCCTTGAGCCGATTTTGGAGCCTTGGTCTCAGTTCCTGAAGGCGGTTGCAGAGTTGAGGGAGTGCTGCTCGAAGTAGGCGCATTTATCCTGTGGTTACGAATGCACGCTCAGTAGGCCGATACATACATGCGTAGCAGATTATGTTTAGCCAGGCCTCTTTGGTAGGGAGACACACACAGTCATCCGATTAGATCATTGAGCTCCCTTTGCTCGAAGCTTGTCTTCCAAATCCCGAAGCAAGATTCTCGCTTTCGCCGTAAATACAGTAAGACGTTCGCACGTATCAGTCTCCGGTGATATAGTCTTCCTTCTCCAACATCCTAGCCCCAATCTCTTGCATCTCCGCACCCCACAAAGTATCAGCACTACTACCCGTCAAAGCCACCTCAATCATAGTAGCCGCCACTTCAGACACGTGCACCCATGGCGTAGGTCCATATTGCGCTATAACGCTAGTCAACGCATCATTCTTTGGATGCCCTGGCCCCTCAATCCCCCCAGGCCTCGTAACAACGACTTCCAAACTTGGTGCATGCTGTTTCGCAAGATCAAACAGGGCGTTCTCGACGCGGCCCTTCAACATATATTAGTCGCATGACTGGTCATAGACTTTGATTGACTTACACGCATAAGTCGATAATCCTGCAAGACCGGTAGTGTCTTGCTCTGATCACGTTCCACCGCGACGCCAGACGTGTAGACGAAGCGAAAAAGCTTGTTCGCCACAGGGAGCATGTTGCTGATGCCGTTGATGGTGTAGTCGTAGCAGATCCTCGTCACTTCATCGAAGTCCATGCCCTGAGACTTGGTTGGGGTTACTGCGAGGGTCCTGCGGAAATGAGTGGTCTTAGTTGTGTTGGTACTCGAAATATGGGTAAAGCTTACCACACGCAGGCGTCAGCGCCTCGCAGGTGTTCAATGACATGATCGGGATAAGGCTGCAGCCAGTCATCTAGAAGGACGGATTGCAGTTTTGAAATATCTGCTTCGCGGCTGGTATGCGCGGGGATCTGAACTTCTTTGCGTGCGAGAGCGACGATTGAGGTGATGGCCTTGTTTTGCAGGGCGAGGCGAATGACTTCTGTTCCCACGAAGCCGGTGGCTCCTACGACGATAAGCTTCATCGTCAGTATATGCCTGCAACGGGGTCAAGATGTTTTGGTGACGAGGTGAAGACGAGGTTGTGTGCTTCCCGAAATTGAGGGAGGCGAGGTTTCTGGTTCCGTGACTACGGCACAGAAAACGAATTGAAGGAGATTGTTGCTGTGCTCGATCGAGAGGCGGGGTTGGGATGTTGAACCCATTTATAGACGTCTGACTCGGGATGGTGAGATTGCTGTGCCGCAATCTAATGGCAGCGATATGACGGGGACCAGCGCGGACCATTGGTGAGGTTTCTTGACGTTCCTAGAAGGCTTGTATGCGGATGGTTCTCAAACGCATGTCTATCACATGGCAGTAGAGGGGTTGAAATGGCCAAAGCATGAGTCTACGATGTCGTGACGCGCAATCGTCAATTGTAGTTCCAACAAGCTCATGGCTTGCTGCAGACAAATCTAGACCTTTACAGATCGGAAAATGTTTTGCTTTCGTACTTGTTGATTCCTTGAACGCATGTCCACGCATGCTCTCTTCGCTGTTGAGATCTCCATATGTGGCCTGTGTCAGGTGCTCTTGATGTGTGCTTTACGCGTTGGCGCGATCATGTCTTTTGATTCCAAATCTTGATACCGAGTTGTCTCTATGGCTAGAAGATTCGTCTACTACCTCTCATCCATCGCAAACATGACAACAATACCGAACCGGGGTCTTTCGGACGCGTTGGCACACCGCAGCCCGTAGCAGAGAATCGTAGCATGAATGTCAACAGCACGTATCAACTCTTCGAAGAGTGTTATCCCGGTGAGAGTGAATACATCAAGCTCTCGCTATATTAAAAGAAAAGGAATGAACTGGTGACTCAAATTTTGTTACTGTAGTATCTTCCGGATTCGATAATCTTTCGCGAGTCCCACGCTGTCATCAGCCCTCATCAGTCACAACGGTGCATAGTACACTTCAAAAGCTAGAGAATGATGCTATTATATACGAGGATAACAGCACAAATGCTTCTTAAGCAGCACTTGTTGAGCACCCTAAGTTGAAGCGACAACGACAAATTTATCCATGGGCCGAGTTTCTTAACGTGCCGCGATCGATACAATACACTGGTATCTGACCAGATACTCGACACAGCTATTGGGAGCAGCAGTCCCTCAACTCAGTCTTCGCCTTCAGCATCTTGTTCCGAACATCCAGAATGGGCTCCAACGTATGTTACCTCTGCAGAATCCGAAGCATGCGCAACTGCTTCCCCTGCGCCGTATCCCAAAAGTCAGGCTTTCCCCATTTACCTTGAGCAGTCTGCCAAGCCTTGTTGACTATCTGTGTCTTGCCATATTTGTTCGCACCATCGAACCGACGCAGTAGAACCTCATCCACCTCAAAGCAGTCTTTTGCGATCTTCTCCGATAATCTGTCCAGAATCCGCACCGCGTTGTCAATCCGCCTCAGCAAGTCCTTGAAGATCGTTGCATTTCTCTTCTTCTGCGCGGAAAGACCCTTTGCCGTCTTAGTAGCATCCAAGGGCTTCACCGAAGGCGTCTCCATCTCTTTCTTGAGATGGAACTGCGTCTGAGTGAGACGTTCAACCGCGGATTCCAGTGGTGCTCCAACGCTGTACAGGATTTCGTAATGCCATCTGGCCTTTTCCAGTACGAATCCGGACTTGGAAGACACGGCCATGATGGAGAATTCCTCGCTTTGGGGTTTGGGCAACATGGCGAACAACGGGATACTCTCCTTGTTAGTAAGTCAGTGAATGTTTCTCTGCGAAAGGAATTGAGCGAGCCCCACGTGTTTGGTGACCTCGTGAACCTGGGCAATGGTCTTTTTGAGAAGTGCAATCGTTGCCTGTGCCGTGGCTTTGACCGCATCGTGACAGTCGGCGACAACTTTTCGGCGGCGCTCGAATATTGCACGTTCTATTCCAACTTGGCATCCGCACTCTGGACTAGAGGATCCAGTGATACCAGGATTCTACCGGCACCTTGTTTCTCGGTCTTCTGCTCTGCTTTCTTGCGTTTGTGTGGGATGGGCGACCGCTGATGGTGATCGTCAAGTGTTGTGGAACGCTGCCGTTTGCCTAGCGTCGTTTTGAAGGCTGTGTCTATGGGCTCGTCGTAGATGTCTGGGGAGTTTTCGAACACGTTCCGTAGTTCTGGCTCGTCCGGAAAAGCTGTGTTCTGGGGCGATTCGTCCTCAGGAGCCTCATTGTCGGGTGCAGAATGAGACCCCATGTGACTTGCCAAATCCTCCATAGTGACAGAGCAGCAACCAATCCGGCCTAAAACGTGTGAGTTGCAATGTATAGCTGAGATTGGCTCAGTTGTTCTCACTGTAGTTAAACCCCAGAGTACGATGCGCTCAATCTGCCAGCGCGCCGAAGTTCAATTTGATTGCGTACGATTGATTGCGCGGTAGCGGGAATGTAGGTTGAGAGTGGATTGTATTGGAGTGTAGGTCGTTGCCGTTATGATTCGGCTAGCGCTGGTGTGCACAGGCCACCGAAATCGAACTCGGTGAAAGGAACTAAGGAATGAGACCGCAAACCTGGAGCGCAAACCATCCGGTTGCTAGCCATGTGAGCACCAAGAGATATTCGCTTATCCCTATGAGGGATTTCCATACCAGTGGAGACACCGTGCAATCCCGGCGGAGCTGTTCTATAGGACGTTCCCATTTGCGAGGCACTTTGATTCTGTTGGTGACGCATTATGGCAGAGGCCACCATTGGCGATGTACCGACAACGATGTTCCGCATGATTTTTATACTGATTGGGTCACCGATTGCGTCTGTCGATATTTGGAACAGAGGTTAGAGAGTGGTAACGGTGTTCTGAGGCAAGCCTTATCCGTGGAGTATAGCTGCGCTTCTGCCAGCGCTTGCTCCTCCGAAGACTGTCTTGATTCGACGATCGTGAAGTTGTACGAGTGCTTGCGAGGTTGTTAAGATCTCCAATTTCCACGAAAGGTAATATCCACAAAAGCTGCCCTCTTTTGAGCATGATATAGCCTTTTTTGGTGGGTGCGGCAGAAACAGTTGGCGTAGTGTCTGGTCCAGCATGGGTCAGGAAATTCCTTCAATATCGCTGACAGCTTTCTTGATCGCATCCAAGCAGGTCGTCATAGCTTCCTCTCACCAATTGCGCAAGAACCTTCCGTACTCTGACATATGCGCCTCGATGCCCACGATGTATTGGTCGACGATCCCGGTACCTTTTGCTATTTAGACCATACCAATGCGCGCAAAGAATGACCACTCTGCCATCGTATCTGCTCGAAAAGTGAACAGTCGTATTTATGTCTGGCTCAATACTGTCTTGATCGCCTTGAGGAGTGGTGAATACGAAGCGAAGATCTTCGTTGATAAGTGCACCGTCTCGGGTTGCCGGGGATTAGCCTCCAATGTCGGCTCATGTAGACACTATCGGATGGTGAAGTAAGGGAAGAGGATGTGATGCGAGGCAGACAGTGGATAGCGTTCTTCGGTGCGAGCGTGGCAAACGATGAAAGTTATTTGTATAGATCCAGAGTTCTCCTCAGCAGATGTGAAGGAATATGTATAGCCATCGCCCACTTCGTCGCTTGAGACATATTCGCAAACTGTGCCCGGGCTCATCTGTACTGGCTATTCCCTCGTAGACTCCTCATAGTCACCCTGGGCAGGAAGTAGAAGTCGATTTCAGGATCCGAGTCAGAGGTACCAAACTCATGACCTCTTCCCGTATCATCGCGTAGGGCAAGAGCGTCCAAATGTCTCATTTTGGCTCTGATGCTTTTACCCCGACGATGATACCGAGCCTGTTCTGCAACGTGATTGGCCATCGGTGACATTTGACGTCTCTGCGAATCACGGAGTCGATCGACCAGGCTTTCCAAGACGGGTGGAAGGGACGCGCCTTTTTCGATCAAGATAGCTGGGTAGAGCATGTGGAAGTCGGCCAGCATCCCATCGACGGGGTCATGAAACCTTCGATTTCCTCAATGATCAAGAGTTCTGGCCTCAAGTTGTGTACTATGATACGAGTCGGATCTGACTTACTGCGAAAAGGACTTCTTATCGAAAGCACCTTACCACAAACAAAGTGCGTGCCTTCTGCCGATGCACGGTGTCAGCTAGAATAAGCCTCGCAATTCAAGATCCCCTCCAGGGCCAACCAACTGTGGAGGGCAATTCAGCGCTAAGATAGTTCTATGGTTATCGGAGAACCCGGTCCTAACCCGAAGTGTCTTCGAGCCCTTGTTGGACGCGCAATCTAACATTGCAGCGCGCACCGACTCCCAGGCTTTGTTCGCTTTGTTCAACGTTAGCAATTCTGTTCCATCTTTTTATCTTTTTCCAGTATTTGAAAGGTGATTGTTCCTCTGCCCATCCGCGCGCAGATTCGCGCAATGTGTCGAGCCAGTCAACGAGGGCCAGCCCGAGGAATGTTGATAGGCCCGATTGCAACGCGAGTCCGGGTTTCATCGGATGAGGGGAGTTCAAGCTTTCGACGCGCATATGACATGGTGGCTTGACCACAACACCCAAGCTTTCGGCAAGTGCCTTTATCTGGTTAGAGTCTTCTTGGAACGGGCACCTTTCGAAGCTTAGCTGTCTTATCTGCGGTAGTGTACCAGGCACCTGGACTCGCTCGGAACCACTGCCAGCGAGATGGAGATTGGTTGTGCAGGCCACTGCCGATGACCCGTCATTTACACACTCCACATGGCCGGAATGTGGCAAGGAGGCAATATGTGGATCACACCCCCATGATAAAGAGGTGGAGTTCATGTCATTTGGTGACGTTGACAAACTTCTTATCTTCGCGACTGTTCATTCTGAAGAGCGCGCCGTCCATTTCATATCCTGTTGCTAGCACGAGATAGCTGCGCACGCGAGCTTAAGTCAGGTTTTGTCGGTCAGTGGAAGGTGTCTTATGCCGAAGGTCTTATTAGTGTAGCAAGATTGTTCTAGCCCATGGCCATGGAAGCCAGCAACTTGTCTCGATGAAGCAACTCGTTTCTGCGATACATTAGCGCTCAAGGGTTCCGCCAATGGTACATTTGACTTTGAGCGATTTGATGACATGCCCGAATCGCTAACGAAGATAGGCTGTGAGTGGCTGTGCGGGGATAGAGCCAACACGACTTGGTAGGGCCCGCTACCCTGGGTATCGCCGCGTGCTTCTTCTCGGGGGTCCAAAGTCTTATCGAACCTCGACCATTAGTATATCTACGGTATGATCACGTCGACCCAGAAATTCTTCTTCTATCTGTCTCCTCCTCTTTTGACACGTTTGCGGTGCTGCACGTGATCTGATTGCTTCCCTCTCTCCCAAAGGCAACAAATTACTCGTGTGCGCTGCGCAAAGTCGTCGAGATGGCGGATCATTATCACAATTCACAACACAATGCACATCATTCTCTTGCGGAACATACCAAAGGACGACAACTCAGTATTGATGCGGACGATGTTGCGATTGTTGTTGCCGACCAGAATGAGCTTAAGCGTCATCTGAAAGGTCGCCATATGCAGATGATTGCCATGTAAGTCTCATTGAACGCAAAACCATGATGATGTTATGCTCTTGTTCTAATCTCTGTCCCAGTGGCGGTGCTATTGGCTCCGGACTGTTTATCGGATCTGCTGGATCCTTTGTAACTGGTGGACCGGCGGCTGTCATCATTGGATTTTTCATCATCGGTATCATGATGTACCTGATGATGCAAGCATTGGCTGAGCTTGCTGTGATGTACCCCATCAACGGTGCCTTCACCATGTACATCTGTCGCTTCATTGATCCATCCTGGGGTTTTGCTTGTGGATGGCAGTATGCCATCAGTTGGCTCACAGTCCTGCCTTTCGAGATTTCTGCTGCTTGCAATATCATACACTATTGGCCAGGTTCTCATGGCATAACCAACGCTGCTTGGATCACGCCGCTGCTTGTCGCATTAATGGCTATCCAATACTTTGGTGTCAGAGGCTATGGCGAGGTACGTTGTGCCTGCTGCGCTTCATACAATCCAATTCGGCTGATGCTTCAGAACAGGTTGAATACGTGCTATCTATCATTAAAATCCTCGCTTGTCTAGGATTCATGATTTTGGGTATCATAATTGATACCGGGGGTGTACCCACCGACAACAGAGGTTATATCGGCAACAAATACTAGTGCGTCCTGTTCATCTCGGAATTTTTCTCCACGAAGCTGACCATGTATCGTCTATAGTAACATTCCGGGTGTGACATCGGCAGGGTTCCGCAACGGCTTCCACGGTTTCTGCGGTGTCTTCGTAAACGCAGCATTCGCATATACCGGAACCGAACTCACAGGTTTGGCTGCTGCTGAGACCGAAAACCCAAGGAAAGAGATCCCGAAAGCCTCAAAACAAGTCATTTATCGAATCCTCCTTTTCTACGTCGTAAATCTCGCTCTCGTGGGTCTTGTTGTACCCGTCGACAACGAAGCATTGAACGGTAGCGCAGGCGCGTCCTCTCTTCATTCGCCTTTCGTCATTGCTATTCAGCTCGCCGGCATCAAGGTTCTTCCATCCATTTTCAATGCTGTCATCCTCATCGCAGTTATGAGTGTCGCCAATGCATGCACCTTTGGGTCCACTCGCACCATGCAAGCTCTTGCCGCAAATGGTAAGCCATCCACTCCACATCATTCTGTTTTCAAACTGATCACATTCCGTCTCTAGGCATGGGTCCCAAAGTCACCGCATACGTTGACAAGAAGGGTCGACCGATTGTTGTTGTTGTGATTCAGCTTCTGATCGGGCTCCTGGCGTACATTAATCTCGCTCCAAACGGCGGCACCATCTTCACGTGGCTTTTATCCTTGTCTGGAATCACCGTCTTGTTTGTCTTTGGTAGCATTGCCATTGCGCATATCCGTTTCCGCAGAGCCTGGTAAGTTGACCTGCGGTACTAGCACGATTTATCTCGAGACTGACCCAATATCTAGGGCTTTGAAGGGCCATTCCCTCGATGAGATCCCATACAGAGCCGCGTTTGGTGTTTGGGGCTCCTGGGTGTGCTTTGCCATTAATGCCCTCGCACTGATCGCCCAATTCTACGTCGCTCTTTACCCCGTCGGTGGTCCGAATCTCCAGGTCGAGGGCTTCTTCGAAGCATATATGGCGGGGCCTTTCCTGGTCGTTTTGTACTTGATGTGGAAGGTGTATAGCTGGTTTAAGTTTCCTGCACACCGTCCGATGTGGATCGCAACCAAGGACATCGATATCTACACTGGCATGAGGCATGAGCAAAGGGAGAATATCAGTGGTGAAGGCGTGAGTGAAGGTCAGAGGCGCGCAAGTATCCAGGAAATGCAGGATGAGAAGAAGAAGAAGGGCGTCAAGGACTATGTCATGGCGGGTTACCATTCATTGTTTTAGTGGTGAGTAGCTCCAGAAGTGCTCCAAGTAAGCTGTAGCGAGATTAGGCGGTGTACTGTATCAAGAGTAAGGCTCTGTTGATGGTAATTCTATTGTACATTATGATATATTAAAACATATGTCGTGCTTCTCGTGTAGGTGACATCAAAATCCCCCGCGAGTGTGCCAGCACAAACCTGGAGATGGCATAAGTGCTGTAGCCCATAGAATGCGTGTTTGATTGGTCGGGGTGTACCCCTGGGTACTTCAGACAGCGCTATATTGAGCCAAATCCTATGCGACACGGCTTCTGGCATTTCATTCTACGACACAGCTTCGTCAGCCGATGACATCCCCACGGACCCTATACTTTTAGTGTCATCTCTTCCTGGGAAGAAGCAATCGATGCCAGTTCTGCGTGACCGTCTCTTCGGAATTCTTTCTGGCTGTAAGGTTCCATCACGAAAGCCATCTTGCCATGAGAACTCTTGTTTCTCGTATGTAGGGTGCTGTTCCCATACGTGTCGGTTGAGGCCAGTTTGCCGAAGACACCAGGGAGGTAGTGCTTCAGGAGTGGTCGAAGAGCGGGCGCGCATGCGGTTGCGATAGCGAGATTAGGTTCAACAATCGAGTAGGTGATTTTGATGTCGTAGAAAGGGTCGGTAGGTGGATAGTAGAAAAGTCGTACTAGAGATTCAATGCGCGCAATGCTCACAGCGGTGACACTGAGAATTGTCAGTTCATTGTACACCGTAGGACTAGTGAACTTACACAGCGCCCGATGCAAAGCAACACAACACTGCGACTTTGGTTCCTCGACCAATCTGTAGACCCAGAAAAACGTAGAACGGGAGCGCAAGTACCAGAAGGTCAGTAAGAACCGTGAAACTTGAGATTGTGACGTGAAAAGAAACGTCGATACACTTTGCCGTCGGTCGAAGGGACGAATCCCAGTTTGCTGCGACTGGTAGGCATTGTAGGACAACCCCAAAAAAGACGGCAATCGCTTGGAGTACGGTAAGGGTGATAACACTGTAGACCATCCAGGGAAGGCCGGGTCGTCGTCGTCCGATGCGAAGAACAAATACCAGTATCGAGCACTTTACGAAAGCCAGGATGGGGTTGTAGAAGATTTGTGCGACATAAAACAGAAAAAGACCTCGAGAAGGATCATAGTCTGCTGGAACGTCTTCTTGTCGCCACCCGAAGTAGCCCAGCTTCATATCTGGAAGACTGTTAGGCTTGTCGGGGTTAGGAATGAAGTTTCAAACTGACACATGAAGAAGAGAGGCGTGAGCACGACTGAGCATATTGCAGCCGGAACCATGAGCCAGTCATCTGGAATGTGTTAGGGGAGCACGAGATGACGAAGTCCATGTCGAAGGTACCTAATGCCCAGCAGCGAGTGATTTGCAAGCGAGACCATATTCGCGCAGCGAAGGTGAGCCACGCAAGAATTGGGAAAAACAATGTTATGAAAAGGGCAGCGGTCTGCCGAGGTGGTGTGGGTGAATCGAATGCATCGCGACTTAGAAGGTGCATGCTGAACAAAGTTTATCGCTACAAGAACACAGTACAAAGGAAGAACAACGAGGACATAAGACAGATCGCGGACGACTTAGGAAGTACGAGAGGGAAACCAACTTGACGTACGCTTGTTGCCTCATCGCGACCGGCACACCGCAGGGCATGTATGGATCAATACTACGGCAACATCTACAAAAGGGAGTGACTTCCTGGTGATGCACCGGAGCTTTCACATTCGGTGCATTCACATGCTTACGGGAAATGATCTACGAGATTGAAACTCGGTTGTGGTGACTTGACGGGGCATCCGGCATCGTCCAAGACGTGACGAAAGGGTGACTGATCTTGGCCACGTGCAAGGACATTATTCTGTCCGCGCGGTAAACACATCGGCCAGGTTCGTGACTAGCCTGACAGGACGTTTGAATCGTTCACCCGTTTCAGGTTGGAAGATCGACGTTAGATATCGTGGATCCCGGCTCTTATGCGACTGGGATGGTGATCGAAATAGGCGAAGCGCACTTCCTTTCGAAAAATCCCACAATTCATCAAATCTCACAATCGTCGTCGTGAACAGAACTAGGCTTTCCTTTGAAGCAGACTTATCCAATGGGCGTGAAACTATGTGATGTAGGATTAGTTGTAGTTGACAAAACTATTGCAGTGTGCTATCGATTTGCAGCAAAGCCACGTTAACCAGGTTTTCGCTTGCGCAGTGTGGTACCGAGCTTTTTCTGTCCGCACGCAGTTATAGACAGGGTAGACCATCCGTGCTAACGCTATCGCGCTCTGAGGGGAGATTATTGTTTGATCCGTCTCTTGAACTCCTCACGCTGCGATAACAGAACACTCACCAGCTGCATCTCAAGATCAGCAAAGGACACTAGGAGGTTTGGGAGATGATCCTAGCAAGATGCAGGACCATACCTAGGTATTCGGCTTCGCTGTCGTCAACGCAGATCCAGTTCAGAGGCAAACATGAATACAGCGATGGCCAAATCCAGCCATTAGCTGACCTGAAAGTCTGCAGCCTGTGTGATCTTCCTTACAGGAGGTGGGTAGCGATGCTTCCCACTAATGCAGGTACGGCACGGCGCAACGACGCCGCTTGCGGGAAAGGTCTCCGCGACTATCATGCTACGAGGTTCGGCACATAAGCTTGGTGTCTTGGTCTCAGGTCCATCGATACAAACAAGATGGACAGTAGTTCCCGTCTGAGGCGCGATTTACTCAAAGGTCAGGGATAAGTCCACCAACCTTTGCTCCTTGCTGAGTGCGATCGTTTCGTTTACATCACTCGTTGATCGGGCATCTCGTTCTTTATTGGCCCTTATTTCAAACACTCGCTTCATTTCCCTTCTCTTTAAGATGCCAGGTATAAAAAAGGTGCTTTTGGCATGCTTCACTGTTCTTAGTTCCACAAACGCTTGGACGATCCGAGTTCGCAGTGATCTTAGCAGTACGTTATCCTTGGTGTTAGGACGCATCGGATCCCTCTCGTTCCTGTTTTCCATTTCACAGACATCTCCAATGTTGAGGAATAGCCACTGATAGTGTCAGATGCCGACAGCCGCAGTATTTCCACCGCTCAGGCCATGGTCCCTGCTGCAACTGGACCAGCGCTGTATCAGCTAACAAAAGATGTTCTGAACGATCTCAGGTCGAATCAGCTGAACAATGTATCTGTTTTTGATTTTGGACCAACTGGTAAAGTCTATTCAAGTGGGATGTGCAAACCTGCCCCAGGAGATGCAGACTGGCCAACCCCTGAGACATGGAATGAGCTCAACTCGCTCACAGGAGGCGCACTTGTCGCAACCGTTCCGATCGGAGCTGCTTGCTTCCAGGGCGAACATTACAATGCTGCGAGATGCACCGAGGTCCTCGATCGATGGTCAGACCCTCATCTTCACGCCGAAGACCCAACCTCCGTTATGAACCCACTGTACCAAGGAGCGACGTGTATGCCTCAAGACGCAGCTACTGGTGGTTCGTGTCAGCTTGGTGGTTATGCCTCTTATTCCGTCAAGATCAGCACAGTTGCACAGGTTCAACTTGCCGTCAACTTCGCGCGCAACACTGGCGTAAGGTTGATCGTGCATAATACGGGACATGACTACCATGGAAAGTCTACTGGCGCTAATGCCCTGTCCATATGGACGCGCAATCTGAACAGCATCGAGTTCATTGAGAGTTATAGCTCTGCCGCATCACCGTGGACTGGGTCCGCGTTCAAAATAGGCGCGGGTGTACAGGTATGGGAATTACTTGCGGCTGCGAACCAGAAGGGTGTCACCGTGTTGACTGGCGAATGTCCGGTAGGTGAACTGGCTGAGGATTCCCAACGCAAGTCTAACATCTTCAACCTAGACTGTTGGTGTCGCGGGAGGCTATATTGCAGGAGGGGGTATGGGACCGTTGTCTTCCAAATATGGTTTGGCAGTGGATCATGTGCTCAGCATGGACGTCGTGACACCAGACGGAGAGTTCCACACCATTGATGAGAAAAATAATGCCGATCTGTTCTGGGCACTACGGGGTGGCGGAGGAGGCACGTTTGGAGTCGTGACTTCTGTCACCATGCGCACGCTGCCAAAGATGAAGGTCGCAGGACTTACACTCACAATCACGATTGGACCCAATGGCGACGTTTCGGAAGATGTGTTCTGGGATGCCATCACCGCCTGGTGGCGTCGCTTCCCTACATTTGTCAAGCAAGGTAGCTATGCATACTCGATCATTCTTCCCACTGGAGACGGTGGTCTTTCTTGGGCCTTGACACCCTGGATGGTTCCGGACATGACTCTTGATCAATTTAAGGAGATGACGGCTGATCTTCGTGACGAGTGGGAGCGCATCGGTTTCAACATCAACCTGAATTTCTTCGAGACCGAGACCTTCTACGACGCATGGACGACATATTTTCCTGATGATACTGTTGGAGTACCAAATCTTCGCACCGCTTCTCGACTGATCCCCAGCGAGAACTGGGTGAACCCATCTCTTCTCGAAGATACAGTATCGTTCATCAAGCGCGCTGTTCGAGATGGCTCGTCACTCATCGGCTACAATATCAGAGCCGCAACCGTAGCAGATGCACCTGCAAGTGCCACCATTCCTGTCTGGCGTGATACAACTATGTTCGCCATTGTTGGTACCATGTGGGACGCGACATTGCCAACCCCTGAAGTCGACACCATCAACGAACGTATCACCAAGGAATGGACCGCTTCACTTCGGAGTCTAACACCGGGTGGAGGCACTTATGGCAATGAGGGCGACGTGATGGACCCAGACTTCCAGAAAGCGTTTTATGGCTACGATAACTACCAACGCCTGACAACGATCAAACAGACAGTTGATCCTTGGGGTCTGTTCTACGCGCCAACCGGCGTGGGCAGCGAGAACTGGAGTGTGACGGACCAGACTGGCTACGTGCTCAAGCAGACTGGAAAGCTGTGTCGCAACTAGTCCCTGGTACATTTGCCAGCATCATCTTCACCACTCGATTTTAGAGCTATATTTTTCCAGGCCGGGTGCACGCTTACAACAAGCGTGAGTACTCTTATTCTCTAATGTGTTAATTATTAATGAAGTTGTTCATAATCATAATTGATACCAGATTTCGCTGAGTTCCTACCATAAGTGGCAAAGATGCGACTTTTACTTGACATGCGATCGCAATGCCAGATGATGTGAGTGAGGTGATCAGCGGTCATTACCTACATTTTCGTTCGCAAGAGACAATTTTACAAGACCTGGATAGGTAGATGCACTTCTTGATGGCGCGCTGGTCGTACGTGGGGCTTGAGTCTCAGTCACCTAATGGAAAGTTAGGGGCTCGCGAATCGAAACTTGCTAGTACCGCTTCAACCAGAGCACTAGTCGCGAAGGGAGCGATCCTCGATGGTGCTCAATTCGATAAGTAGACTTGCTGTGCGCCAGTTTCGACATCGGTAAGGCTTCTTTTGGCTGATTTAAAAATGATTGGGAGCTCTTGAGAATCCGCCAAGACAATTCGTCTTGATCAGCGATTCATAGGGCGAGTAACGGCAACTTGATTTGCGATCATCCAGCGCTTCGATCTTATCATTAGTTTCACCTTCATTGTCGAGTAACAACCCTGTGAACAATTCCTAGATGATCTCCGAGCAGAAGCTCGAGTCAAACAATGACGGTTCCACGGCGCTGTGCGGTCAGCACAAGTGATCACCTTCGCTCAAGATCCGCTCTGTAGACATTGTTGCTCAATGCTTTACCGTACTTTCTAGCCGTACATTGGCCCGCATGAATATTCGTCCATACCCTCGGTCACAAGTGGATTGATGTCATGTTCGAAGAAGCGATACCTAATGAGGGAGGTGGCACGCCGAGCCGCGGAATGTGGCCTTGACGAAGCTTGACCTTCGGCTATTGAACAGCCACGCGAGCTGTCAGCTAACGCCACGAGGAACAACGGCGTCTGAGATCAACAGAATTTTCCGCCTTTAGGCTCACAGTTACGAGCGTAGTGTCGACAGGTGTGGAGTTGGAGTGCGGAGAAACCTGGGGATCGAGTTTCGAATGTCTTTTGCCTCGGCTTCTGTGCAGTGTGTGTACGATGGAAAGTGTCTCCGAAGAATATCGATGACGCGGCTCGAAATCGCACTTGTCTGAAGTGTGCGCCTTCGCAATAATAATGAACAATCTCCGGGGTAATAAAAGGCTCATGTAGCCACACAACCATTGAGCCAAATTCTTGGATTGTCATACTTCACTATCTAGTATTAGCCTGAAGGAACGAAGTGCGTTCGGACCTCACCTTTACCATGTCAGATACCGCGAAAATAGATCATGAGATGACAGAGCACAATGGGGTGAATTTGACCTCCAATGGCTCCCCTCTGAGCCGACAAGTCACCGTGGCATTGAGCCCAGAACAGTACGAGCGACTATTTTTTCAGCCTTCTGCACCTCGCCGCGGAGATCTCGCAAAGCGATTCGGTAAGTTCAGCAATGTGCATTGTTATATCATATTCAAGGACTGATTTGTGAAAAGCCAATCCAACCCTCCTTGGCTTGGTAGGATTTCTCATTCCCTACACGTCCACGATCCTCATTCTATGTGGTTTTCAAGGCGCCGTTGCCCCACAAAGTCTCATTGGCCTTAGTGGCGACTACTATTTCTTCGGTGCCATCGCTATGAACATCGCCGGTATTGCAGAGTTCATACTTGGTAACAGTACGTAAAGCGTCCTACGAGACATCAAGAAGCATCGTTGATCTTTATTATCAGCATTTCCAATGGCCGTATTTCTCATCTACGGAAGTCATTGGGGTAGTTTAGCGTACACCCAGGACCCGATTCATGAGACCACCAGCCCGTTCAGTAAGCTTGGAGGTGCCAATGGTGCAGCTTACAATTCTTCGCAAGGTTTTCATAACGTTTCGATGTAAGCTGTCTTCGATTGTACTTTGATTGCATTACTGATCGTAGAATAGGGCGATCGCTAGTTTCGTGTTCCTCATCGGCACGATCCGCGTCAACCTTTTCTTCACATTCACATTCTTCGGCCTCGTAATGCTGTTCTCTTTCATCGCCGCGGCGGACTTTTCCGTTGGATCGGCAACGACTGAGGCGGATGTGGAGCATATCGCCAAGTTGCTCCATATCGCTGGTGGCTTTGGCTGGCTTGGACTTATTAGTGGCTGGTACCTTGCAATATTGACTGCTTGCGAGGCTGTTGGTATCCCGTGTCCATTACCCGTTTTGGATCTGAGCAGCAAGGTATTTCCGTCGAAGCAGAAAGCTGTAGAGCCGAACTAGTCCCAAAGTTGAACGATGTGAGAAGCGTAGAAATTGTCACAGCCAGCACGTCTACCTTCGAAACAACTGAAGTCAGTCGACCAAAGCCGAATCTCCTTGTGTCAGTGGGCCACGGGAATAAAGGGGTTCGGCACACAATAGAAACCATGCAGAAAGTATGACACACGCCTTTGGTACATGTCATAGTCCATCAGCGGCCCCCTAATCGCTTCAAAAATGCCGCCAGGTGCTAGGACGCGAATTACTCAAAAATGTCAATGATAACGAGAACATCACAATATAGCAGTAGACTCGCCGTAACGTAGCGACAAAAGAGAATATATTAATATAACGAGGGTTCGGTTGACATTGCCATATACCCGGAGAAGTACAGCCCATGGCTAACGAGGCTGGGTCTCGAGAGCATATGGCAAAGACATAGGGTAATTCGTAATCGCACAGTCCCACGAACAAGCATGATATAAAAAGAAGAAGGCGTCTAGGTCGTTCAAGACACTATGGTTGGCTTCGACGTGCAAGGGGTACGAAAATCTCCGGAATCGAGATCGCCTGCGTTATAATTGGCGACACGGCTGGATCAACGATGGAGCCCAATACACTCGCAAGCGAAGACGTAATGGAAAGTTTACCACCTTCTTCTGATCTTATTACTCGAAGATGTTAGCACTTTCAGACCTCGCGCCTTGGAAATGTGACTTACGGAACTGGATCCACCGAAGAGCTTGCTGCCGCCTCAGAAGAGCTCGCTGCAGCCTCAGAAGAGCTCGCTGCAGCCTCAGAAGAGCTCGCTGCAGCCTCAGAAGAGCTAGCTGCTGCCGCGGAAGAACTAGCTGCTGCCTCGGAAGAGCTGGCCAATGACTCGCTGCTGGCAGAAGCTGCAGAAGCCTCAGAACTGACCGATGCCAGAGCATCAGACACCGAAGCGCTCAATGAGCTTTCGATTGCAGCGACTACGGAGCTGATGGAGCTCTCGGGTGGAGACGTGACGGACGCGGAAACCATGGAGCTGGCACCTCCAACGATTGATTCACTGACGGCATTGATCGAAGATAGAGCAGAGGCCAGCGATTCCAATGCTGATGAGACAGACACGGCGGACACTGACGCGTCCGACGCGCTTGCTGCGGACGCCGAGGACTCAGAAGCAAGTGAAGCAGATGCACTGGAGGCGGATGCCAAGGACGCAGACGCAGCGCTGATGGCCGATTCGACAAGTGGTGGGACGGAGCTTGACGCAGCAACGCTTCCAGAGAGAGGATCACCAATAAGCGATCCAGATGAGGACAGACTTCCTCCAAGACCTAAACCTAGAGAGTCAATGCTCTCCATTGAGCTTGATGCGCTGGCTGATGACAAGCTAGCAGAGGACGTAATGGATGCAGACAGCCCAAGACCGGCCGATTCGATGCTCTCAACACTGGCAATGACCGAGAGCAAGCTGCTGAGGTCGGGGATTGAGAACGAACTCATAGAGGACGAAAGGCTTCCTGGGAAGGGGGCCGAGTCAAAACAGAGACCGTAGTTCAAGTCGCAGCCAACGCCGCACTCGGTCTCGGTTGCGCCACATCGTCCGCTCGGTCTGTGTTCAAGTCAGCAAGAGGTCGAACATCTTCTTCGGCCATGTACGAACCCGCAGCAGTTTCCAAATCCGGAACCAAGACAGTTGTAGCCTGAGTAGCCACCGCACGATCCGTCCTTTGAGAGGTTGTTGCCGTATACGGCAGTAGGTTCAGGATAGTATCGAGTAGGCTTGGTGAGTTTGCGAGTTGGAGCATAATGAGCTGGCTTGTGATGAGGAGCTGGTTTCTTGTGTTCGTCGTGATGCTCAGGTGCGGGCTTGGGCTTGGGGGCGGGCTTTTTGGGTTCTTCGTGATGAGGCTCCTTGTGTTCAGGTTTTTTATGCTCAGGCTCTTTGTGCTCAGGCTTCTTGTGCTCAGGTGCCTTGTGCTCAGGCGCCTTGTGCTCGGGTGCCTTGTGTTCAGGTGCCTTATGCTCCGGCTCCTTGTGGGAGGGGGAATGATACGGAGTAGCAGCGTACTCCTTTCCGGGGTGGCCTAAATCATCCCCCAAGGTACCAGGGAGGAGGGCGAGTGCCGTGACAGCGAAAGCGACAGAGAAGTGCATTTTGGTGCCTGGTGTGAAAGAGAAGGCTAGAAATGATGGGATGCTGAAAGATTCACCCCTGTTCAGCGAAGTATATATGGTCGCAATCTCAGATGTCGCTTATCTTCGGCGAACTGTGTTGTTCTGGTGATTACATTCATGAGTGGACAGATGACTTCGAAGTGTCACAGGCTACCGAATACCCGGCTACTTTACATATCTGAGCATCGTGGTCTCCAAGGGCGCGAAGTATTGCTCAATTGTGTTGTATGCGCGACTTATACGGCGCATTGATACTACACACCAAGCATTCATTCGTCATGAAGGACATCGGCGGCGTGTCTTACACTTTGTTTCCCTTTTCTGGATGAGTGTGACACTCCAAGACCAGGATCACAAGGCAGAAGTTAGAGCTACTAAACGAGGGTTTGTTGTGACGTGGAATCTGTGGATTGTGTTGAGGGCATCGTGACGACGGAGACACTCGGACAATGCGCTGCACTAAGGCACACTGGGTCAAGTTCTGTGCCACCACGACATACAATAGCGTGGTGAGCACGGTGAGCTGAAATTCGTCCTGTGGTGTATCTAGATACTCATCAGTGCATTATACTCGCAAGGTATTTCCCGGCCACAGACCAGGTCATAGCAACGACAATCTACAGGCGCACCCGATCAGGCCATGATTAGCAACAATGAGCATCACTTTGGTCCATACAAGATTGCAATGCACCTTCGAAAGATATTTGCCCAAGCCCGGATACAACTTCTCGATGTGGCATCGCGACATATTAAGAAAATCCATTTCTGCGACCTCAAAAGTGTCTGGACCATACTGGATCTCCTTCTTGGCGTACCTGTAACTCTTCGCCCCCTTTCGGTCAATACTCTCGATGTGATCGTACGATCCCAAGCAGACCAGATCAGTCGTGATAGGCCACAAGAAAAATTTCCATCACCGAAGAATGGAACGTACTTGCTAGTCGACTACATGGAGGAAGTATATAAGACCAGCGTCGACGCGTGTATCGGATGACGAACTCAGAAGTAATCATCCTTACGTCTTTACCATGCACATGCTCTATCGCATGGATGAGTGCTAAAGGAGGCTAACAATGTGAACGAGGGAGAAAATGTAATCTGCCGAGTACCTCCAAGAAGTAGACACCGGAGAGTGAACAATGTTTTCGAATCAATTACATCCATTCTGATGAAGCTGATACCACAGACTGGGAGCACGCTACACGGGCATATAAACCACTGTGAGCCTAACATGTTCAGATGCTTTCATAGATCAGACGCCCGACGCCCGTCTTACGGTTGCGTTCACTTGCAAGGAGGCGAAAATACAATAGTCTTACCAATGGTGATTATTGAGAGACTTAAAGAACTAAGTTCGCTACCCATCACTTCGATTGACACCCTATCACTGCCCATCCTACGTGATAAAACCCATTCAACCCACAGCGCATCCCCCCTCACTCCAACGTATCGTTCTCATGGAACACCAACGCCCTAACTTCAATACTCTCCCTACCTTCCCTGTCCTCCGTCCCCGGAACTTCAAATGCCGTATGCGGCACCCTCCTCGCCCTTCCATCCTTCTTCGAGTCGAAGCACTTGACCAAAATGACCTCCTCCGGCGTCAAGCCGGACTTATAGAACCATCTAGCCCATGTTAGCCCATTGCCGCAGAACTCCTCATTGACATGACATACCGATGCCCAGGATCATATTTCACCCCATATGTCTCTCCCTTTCTATTCGGATAAATCAGTTCAATCACCACTAGATCTTTATCGTCCACGCTATGTGCCTCCGCAACGGCCAAAGGGTCGCGCTGGACGGTCTTGATGGGACGCCAGACGTTGATGATCTGGACGCGTCCTTGAAGCAATTTTTCTGCTTCGTCAGGTAGGTGGTGGGTTACACGTGACAGCGACGCCGCGTATGACTGATCGATATGGACACGCTGCACTGGGCCGCGCAGATTGCGGCCAGATGCCGTTTCGCCGGGTGGCTGGCGGCGGATCGTGTGATCGAAGATGAAGACGCGGGATGCGCCGGTGCTGCAGGTCGTTTTGGTTAGATGCTAAACGTATAAAGCTGATTTCAGAATCTAGGATAGTAACTTACGCATCCTTCAGCAACTGCTCTGTCTCAGCATAATATCCGCCTTTGATCTGCTCATCATCCGAGAAATCTTTCTCGTTTGCACTATGTTTGTAGATTTGAAAGCCACTGCCGTCTAGCGTGTATTCGCTCTCACGGCCCCTTACGTCACGCACTGTGGCTGGGTGAAGCTCAGTGGGCCGGTTGTATGTTTCTGGACGGTCAACATATGTTGCATGCGGTGGCGAGCCATCTTCAGGAGCTTTGTAGTAGTGAAGCACAGTGTTGACGTCTTGGGGCCCCGACTTGGTAGTTGTGGCCAGTGATTGGGTTGTTTGTGGTGTTAGGGCTGGAGCCGAGGAGGGTGGGAGGACTGCTGCAGTCGCCATGGTTGTGAAATGATTCCGAGTATTGGCAAGTATGATGCTGATAGTTCATTTATGGTGGTCCTCTTCCTCATTATATAGAAGCACTGCATCTGCACAGCAGACATCGATATGTCAGCACGCCAGGTTCCCCGCAAGCACGCAATAGAGCTAGCTAGCAGAGTGATTGACGTCGAAACAAACGTCAAGAATCGCTTGATTTAGCGCTCCGCCGAGGTCCGAGACGATAAGATAATGGCTTATGCGGTTGATCACGGATGGGATTTCTGACGTTTCTGACCATGTGCCATGTCTTGGACACGATGTAGTGGGACAATAATTAGAAAAAGAGCGGAGTCGCTTGAATTATCTGTCCGACTACCGTGCAACATGAACTAGCTTCCACACAGTTGTTCCATCACTCAGTATGTCTGTCTCCTCCTCAATGCGATATCCTTTCCATCTTGGCAGGATCTTGAACCAGACGAACCAATATAGTAGGCCAAACAGAATGACACTCACACCCACAACAGCATAGGTAGCATACCAGATGCCTCCCGGGGGTCGCCCATCTTTCTGGGGAGAGAATGGTGCCACCAGAAGAGCTAAACAGAGCACAATTCTTAGAAGAACGGCCATCTTCCATGCTCGGAAAGGCCGCTTGAGATCAGGTCTCTTGTACCGTAGCCAAAGCAGCCCCACACTAGAAGCCAATGCAAAGATCTGCCCAGGATACCCCTCAACTTCCAATATGAATGAGTACACTTCGCTGGATGGCGGAAGAGCAATGACAAGGAGTGACGGGATGTAATGTACGATCAGTCCGCCAAGTGGTGCATTGAACGGCTTTGAAGACGCAAGTAGTTCCGCATATGGCAAAAAGCCTTGTCGCGCTATCTCCTGATTCAAACGTGCCTGCTGGAGGTCAGGATATGCAATAGCGGGGAAACGACCCACTCACCAATGCAAATGTCACGACCATTACATTGCCTGCTCCAGAAAGCGCGACAGCAAGAGGAAGCAGAGTTTTCCCAACAGTCGGGCCAAAGCATCGTTCGAAGAAAAGTGCTGCTATCAGTTCTCGGCTGTCTTTGATCTCATCTAACGGAACCACAATAAAATATGCGACGTTAACCAGGAGATACATGACACAGGCAGTAACAAGGGCCGTGATAGAGACCGTTTTCAGTGTTCTAACTGGGTTCTTGACTTCGTTCATTACCTAGACAAGTCAGATAGCGAGCAAAGCTGTCGGACAAAACTCACATTGTTCATGTTGTTGAGACCCGCAAAAGAGTAGAACACCTTGAAGAGCGAGGTCGAGATGATACCCCAACTCCAATCGCTGTCTGCCCAGACATCGGATCCACTCGGAAAGTGACTCCGTGTACCGCCTGAAGTTTTCGACCCAAAGGCGACCACAAAGATACTCGAGAGAACCATAAGAGCGATCAAAGCAATCTTGATCCATCCGAGGAAATTCTGGATCCAGATGCCGGTCTTCATGAAGCATCCATGGACGATCGTAATGACTGTAAGTAGTGCTACAGCAAGCGCTTTCCGTCGGAAGTCTGTGGCCTCGATGTCGAACGCATATAGCGTGTATTGCGCAAAAACAATACAGTTGCTTGCGGTGAATCCAAGAAGAACTGCTTGTGTTGCCACCAATGTACTCGCGAGAAAGCGTGGTCTGCGATATACGAATTCGAGGTAGACCTTTTCACCGCCAGATCGCGGTAGCATGCAGCCATATTCGAGTCCAACGGCAAGACCGCAAGATGCGATGACTGCGCCGACGATCCAAAGGCTTAAAGACAAGCCCACACTGCCGACGCCTTTCACGATGACGCCAGGTGTTGCGAAAATTCCACTTCCGATAACGCGTGAGATGACGAGGATGTATGCACTTGACCAAGATATTGTTCGTCCAAGTGTTGATGTCTCGGGCAAAACATCATCTTCAATGGAGCGTGAGACCCCTTCCGCTATGGTTGTGCTCTCGTCACTCGAGGTGTATGCTTTAGTGCTATCGGCTGGGGACGCGTCGCGCGATAGCAGAGGTTCATGTTCTCCTTGTTGCATTGTGACGTTAGGTCTGGTGCTGTTTTGCGTGGTCGTGGACTTTCAGCTCTTTCTCGTCGCGTGGATGCGTCTGAACATAGAAATTGACTTCGCATGACGCGCAATCTGGTACTTTGTTCAATTGTCAGCAGTCAAGACGTGATTCCGGTCACGAATGTCGCGTCGCCGCAGGTTCCAGATCACGTCATTGCCTGACAAGTTGACGCATGTCGCACAACCTGGAAGGCTACCTCCACCATGTTGATTCCGGTTCTTAACAAGACTTCATCCTCGGCAGATCAATCCGCAAAGTCGTCAAGTGATACTTGATACATATCGAAGTCAGCAGGGAACCGTCGCAATGTCATATGCATCGCTCGAGCGAGAGGGGTTCGCCCATGAATTCCGATCGGCTCAGGATGTGGCACATCCTCATGATAAATTTAGGACATGGCCCCGAATTATCATACTAGGAAAGGTTGATGATGAAAAGTGAGGAAGAAAGTCGATGAACCATGCACGCCTTGAAGTCCTCGAACTGTTGTGGCAAATTAGCGCTTCACGTGATCACGCGTTCATTTTCACCTTGGCACTCTCTTCGGACTGCACCACGCGAACCACCAACATCATGCATGATGACAACAAAGAGCGGGACTTTCACCACCCATATGAGCCATATGACATCCAAAAGGAGTTTATGAATGCCGTCTACCAGTGTCTAGAGACGGGCAAAGTCGGCATATTCGAGTCGCCAACTGGCACAGGCAAATCGCTGAGTCTCATCTGCGGATCACTGACATGGTTGCGCGACAATAAGAGACGGACATTCGAAGATGGACTTGGGCTCGATGTAAACACTAGCGATGAACCTGATTGGATTGTCGAGCATGCACGGAAGCAGAAGAAAGAGGAAGCACTGCAGCGTAAGCGGGATCTAAATGAACGCATCGCCAAAATCAAGGCCAAGGAGAAGCGTGCCAAAGAACGCTATGAGAACGGAGAGTCGCGCTCCAAACGGCAGAAATTGGCCGACACAGAGAAGAGCGAGGTCGACGATGAAGCACACTTTGTGCTGGATGATTATGAGAGCGACGAGGAGCACGAAAAGGCTGGGAGGTCGTATCGTTTCGACGACACCGGCCTCTCCGCGGAAACCCAAGCATTAATGGAGCAGCTGGGCTTCTCGACAGCCAAGTCAAACCTGAATGATGATTTGGCTGACGAAACCAGGATATTTTTCTGCTCACGAACACATTCTCAACTGACCCAGTTTTCGAGCGAACTGACACGCGTCAAGATGCCTCCCGCGCTTGCAATGGACGAAGTTGTCGGCGTTGATGCCCTCGTAGAAGATGCCAAGCATCTCACACTGGGATCAAGGAAGAACTTGTGCATCAACAGCAAGGTCAACGGGCTGGGAAGTGCGACGGCAATCAACGAGCGATGCGTCGAGCTGCAGCAGGCGACTTCCGCGGAGAATAAGTGTCCGCACATGCCAAAGAAAGAAGACGAGCCCCTGCTCCACGACTTCCGTGATCATGCATTAGCGAAAGTGAGGGACATTGAGGACTTGGGGTCACTAGGGAAGAAGCTTGGAATTTGCCCATACTATGCATCTCGACCTGTGGTGCAACATTGCGAGGTATGCAAATCCTCCTCGCCCCTTGCTCGCACTTTGCTAATCGTCAGATTGTCACACTTCCGTACCCACTCCTGCTGCAGAAGTCCGCACGTGAAGCTCTTGGCTTATCGCTGAAGAATCATGTGGTCATCATTGACGAAGCACACAACCTGATGGATGCTATAGCAGGCATCTACTCTGCATCAGTCACCCTCGACCAGGTCCAACAAGCGCGCACGCAGCTTACCGTGTATCTTCAAAAGTTCCGCAATAAGCTCAAGGGCAAGAACCGGGTCTATGTTGCGCAGACTATTCGCATACTTGACTCCATCCTTGGCTACCTGAAGACGATCCAGGAGGATGCGAAAGCGACCGACGGTCTAGTAGACATGCTCTCTATAATGTCTGGGAAGGGCGTGGACCAGGTCAACATCTTCAAGCTTAATGTCTATCTCCAAGAGAGCAGGCTCGCACGGAAGGTTGACGGTTATACCACATACGCTGAGACCGCCGCGGCTGCATCAAAGCCTGGTCAAAAGAAGACTTCAGATCGGGCGCCACGACAGAACGTCCCTGTCTTGATGCACGTGCAAGCGTTCCTTCTGTCGCTGATGAACCCCTCGGCAGAGGGCCGCTTCTTCTTCTCAAAGGAGGACTCGAGCGTCACTTTGCGATACATGCTTCTCGACCCAACTTACCACTTCCAAGACATTGTCGAAGAGGCGCGAGCAGTCGTTCTAGCGGGCGGCACCATGTCGCCCATGAGTGATTATGAGCAGCATCTTCTCGCGTATCTTGATCCAACCAAGATTATGACGCTTTCTTGCGGACACGTCATCCCGCCATCGAATCTTCTCGCGGTCCCCGTTGTGCGAGCATCCTCGGGCAACGACTTCGACTTCACATTCGAGAGCCGCAACAAACAAACGACTATAATCGATCTTGGGCACGCCATCCTCACCACAGCACAGCACATCCCCGACGGCGTAGTCATCTTCTTCCCAAGCTACTCCTACCTCGACACCTGCATCGCAGCATGGAAGCGCCTCACACCCCCCGGCTCAAAGCACACATTCTGGGACCACTTCACCCAGACCAAGCCCATATTCCTCGAGCAGCGCAGTCAACAAAGCTCCTCACACCCCTCATCCACCAAAGAATCCGCCGTCGACTCCGTCCTCACAGCCTACAGCGCCGCCATCGCATCCGGCAATGGCCGCGGCGCCCTCCTCTTCGCAGTCATTGGCGGCACGCTCTCCGAGGGCATCAACTTCAGCGACGCCCTGGGACGAGGTGTGGTGGTTGTGGGCTTGCCTTTTCCGAACCCGCATTCAGCGGAGTGGAAGGCTAAGATGCAGTATGTTTCCGCGAAGGAGGCGAAACGCGGGGGAGATGGGAAAGCAGCCGCGCGGGAGTTTTTCGAGAACGCGTGTATGCGGGCAGTGAATCAATGTGTGGGGCGGGCGATTAGGCATAAGGGGGATTATGCTGCAATTCTGATGCTGGATAGACGGTATGGGACGAGGCGGATTCAGGGGAAGTTGCCGGGGTGGATTAGGGGGGGGAGTTTGAGCACTGGTTTGGGTGGGGTTGATGTGTCGAGGCGACTTGATGGATTCTTCGCGGACAGAACCTGACGCTGACTGTGTTGAAATCTATAATAAACGTATCTATCGGTCATACATCTCCCCCCGTTCTATCTCCCATCTCGACCTCTATCCCCTCCTCCCTTCTATCC
>QVXC01000045.1:0-126983 GCA_003501895.1 Phaeosphaeria sp. A1 3.1a
GGATGTGGAGGGTTGATGAGGAGGGGGAGAGGGCGATGTAGGTTGTTGGGGAAGGGGAAGGGCCCTGATTTCGTGTTAGGATGAGTGCGGATGATTTAGGGGAGGGGAGTATACTTCGAAGGCCATCCTCATGTCTGCCACGATGTCCTTTTCGTCCGGGCAGGTTTCCAGCACCACGCCTCCGTCCATTTGGATGTTTGCTTCCTGCCACTTACTCACCTGCCTCAATAGCCCTGTGACTCCATCCCTGAAATGTCCGAGGACATGTTCGAGACACAGCGCGTGTTCTTTATACCCTCCCCCCTCCCTCAAACTCTCCACCGCCTTCTCCGTATCCTCATAACTAGCCGCTCCATCCCCTCTCCCTACCACTTTCTGATCAAGCTGTGCCTCAGGCCTCAGATACGGGGTCAAATCACTCTTCGTCATGCCAAACTGTATGTAGTCAAGCACGAGCGAGACATCAACGCCCGCGTCCCGTCCCTCCATCTCAGCACGGGACTGCGAGTCGGGCTCCGTAGCTTCAAAGTCAATAACGAAGCGCAGCCACTTGCTGAACCCGTGGAACTGTTTCTTCTCCTCGCCTGCGTATAGTAATACCGTGTGCGCAAGCAACCGCATATTCCTCAGGACATCCAGCAGCGCAGTAAAGTCTGTGATCGGGGACGTGAATATCCACTCCCTGTCATGGAATTGCGCAAGCCCCCGCAGCCGCGAGATGATAATCGAACAGCGATCGAGGGCCGGGATGAGATTCTCGTGGATTAGCGCAAGTAGTGTCGTCAACGCTGTGGTGACTGTATTATCCCACCGCTTATGTCCCTGCTCCGCGAGTTCGTCGACTAACCACTCGCGCATCAGGGGAGGACAGTTCCCTGTACATGCGAGGTGGAAGAGATTTGTGACGAGGTCGCCTTGGCCCTTTTCTTCGAGCGTTTCGGATATGTTCATCATGAACTTCCCAGGTAGATCTTGGCCATGTTTGAAGAACGTCCGTATGCGCTGGAGACATTGCGTTATGTAGAGGAGCAGGTTTTGGAGTTGCGAGGTTTTGGACGCGATGAGATGGAGGTAAATGCCGGCCGAGGGGATGAAGTTGAGGGTAAGGGGCACGAAGGCAATTCTAAATTTCGACGGAGATGAGGGCGAAGATGTGCGCATGAGGAGCCCGTGCGAGCAGCTGTAGGGGTGCGACGTGTGGAGTAATGGCGTGCTTTTGAGACCCCAGGAGCTTGGGAGGTGAATGTTGACGGTTTCTTTGGAGTCGTACATCGAGGGGTGGATGGTGCCGTGGTCGGAGCAGCGAATGAACATGTCCACTGAGTTTTGGTCCCGAAGATGGTGCGAGTGGAGGAGGGAATCGACGTCGACTTGTGAGCTGAAAACACCAGAATCTGCTTGCGAGATGCGCATGAATGGCAGCGCGGGCGGTAGAGGTATGGCTGGTAGCTTCGGCAGCAACGTCTCGACGTCCATCATGGCGAGTTGGTCTGGCAGATCAGCTGCAATGTCCAAGCTCTGAAAGTCAGGTTGTCGTTGCAGAAAGTCTTCAACTGTCGTATCGTCTTTGAAGGCATCCCAGTCCTCAGACGTAGGCTGTCCGAACGAATCGCTCTCTCCGTCCGACTTTGTCGTTCTTGTTCCCGCCCGTCTTTTGACCACATCGACATCAATAAAGTTGAGGCCCCACCCAATGCACTTCACCCTCGACGCCACATCCTCCTCCATGCTCTCAGCTCTTCTTTCAGAAGCAGGCAACATCAGATCCTTATGGCTGACCTTCCCTGTCTCGGCATTGACCAGGTCGGTAGATCCGTCGCTCCAGCTAACCGCAATGCTTTTACCATTGAATTCCCATTGCAGCGCATCAACGCTAAGACCCTCGCTCTTCCTCTTCAGTCCAAATGCTCTAGCGCCATTGATGCGGTATACATCCAGATTTTCCTCGTCGGCAACTATTGCGATCAAGTCCATGGTCGGGCAGTATGCGATCAGGTGTGGATGTATGGGGTGCAGCAGAATCTTCTCGGCCTGCTGCAGCAGCTGCCGCTGCTTCTTTGCCTCTATCGCTGCCATAATCTTCGCGTCAGGCCTCGAAGACCTCTGTTCGGCCGTGGTCGTGATGTTGTTCGTGGTGGAGGGTTTGTTTGTGAAGTGGACGGCTGACCGAATCGGCTTAGCGCTGTCGCATCGACATGGAAGTTGAGCATGGCAGGTGCGAGGAAACTCACAAGTCTAATACTCGATGCCGTAGAATTGGTCGATATTGTCACGGAGAAAAAGGTAGTCCTCGCTCAAAAGGAATAGTAGTATTCACAAGAAGAGGGCAATGCATCTTGCTGGAATTATCATAAGAATTGCCTACTGAATCGAGCAAAGAACCCCCAATGCACCCAGCATGTCTGAGGGTATGTAGATCATGCCGTCGTCCTACAAATACAAGATACCTGTTCCTCAGGTACCGTTCCCAACATGACTCAAGAAAACAACGGTACGCCGCAAACACCGTGATGCAAACCCGCGCAGACCAGCCATGCGGTACTCGCCCGTCTCGCGGTACGAGAGATGCTACTCATGCTCCATGTCTGCTTATCGTCGCGCTGAGCTGTTCCTCTTCGGCTGTATCGTCTCTTTCTGCACACGCCCTCTTCCCGCCCCGCTAAGGCGACCATGCATCCTCTGGTCTTCTTCGAAACTTGTCCTCTTTCCATTCTCCTCTCGATCGCTGTCCGATGCCAGATCGCCCAGCTCGAACTGGTTCTCCACGTCATAATCGTGCATCAGCGCCCGCCGATCTGACGCGTCACCCCTAGTGTCATCTGACGATCCCAAGAATGGGCTCCGCAGTTCTCCACTTCTTCGTGCTTGCATGCTACGCCGGGTTGGGAAACCAGATAACGCGTCTGACGGAGCACCGTCTGAGAATTGGTTTCCAAGGACTTGGTTGCCGTTGGGGTCGTCGCGCGACAGGTTCAGGAGATAGACACCGGAGAATATGATGAGGAAGCCGCAAAGAAGGGAGATTGTGTTCACGGCCGAAGTGGTGTTGAAGCCTTGGAAGAGGAGGAAGGATGCGACTAAAGTGCAGGTAGTGAATGTGACATAATAAATAGGATTGACACTAGGTATTGTTAGCATTCGCCCTGTTCCACGCGTTGAGAAGACAAGCTTACATATTGGTCGAAAATTGGCTCAATGCCTTGTTCAGGTAGTTCATCTGTGTGAGAATGCAACCCACGATCAAGATGACGAAGGCGTATGTCGAAGGATGGGTGAACTGATTGTTGCCCGCGAAGGTCATCTTGAGCGCCAGACCAAACGCCTTGATAAACATGATGGACACGGAGCCGGTTGTCGAACAGATGGAGACGTAAATGAGCGGGTTCTTGCGGCCATACTTGGGCGCGATCTTGTAGATCATGAAGATAGAGAAGATGGCGACGAACAGGCAGTAGAAGAGGAACCCTAGGCGTGGCTGTCAGTATCTTCCCGAGACAGCTGAAGTCAGGCTGCCGTACCTGGCTGGATTGCAAGGTGCAGAATCTTGTCCACCGACTCAATCTCCTCGTCCGGCGGCGCATGGAGAACAATAATGACAGACCCAATCAGACATATCGCGCAGCCAATCTTGCCCAGAAGACCGAGTTGTTCGTCCAAGAAGTATGCTCCCAACACAGCGCCAATGAGCACAGAGAGCGCTCCGAGGGGGGTCACGAGAATGGCGGGCGCGAATGCGTATGCTGCGAAGTTGAAGATCTCGCCGAGTACCACTGGATTCTGTCAGCTCCCATGCTCTCTCGCCTGTCTGGTTTGGTATGTGCGCACTCGTTGTTATGCCCGCCCACCACACGGGGTTGCGCAGATATCCAAAGCCGTCGCCATCGAAGCCGTGCTTTTCCTTGGACGACTCAAGACCCTTCTTGGTAATGACAAAACTCGCGCCTGGAGGTCTTTAGCATTTTGCGCTGTTGCAGGGCGCGGCAGGGCGTACCGATGGCGAGTGACGAGGTCATGGCCAGCAAGAGGCCGACATATCTGTCCCCAGCATTAGTCGCTATTCTCGCACCACTCTCGCGGATGCCCAACGTACTTGTCCTCCATCATGACTGCCGTATGAGCCTCGACAGGCTCTCTGTCGCAAGGTTATATGAATATCAGATGTTGTGCGGCGGCGGTTGTTCTCGCGTCGTGTGCGCCGAGGCCGTCGTGCGCTGCTCAGCTGGCGTGCGGTGGGGCCGTTATGACGATGCGGCCGAATTGCGATACGAGGAACAGAACAGGAAGCAGGAGCGGCGAAGAAGGAAGGTGCGATGCAGTTGGTGTGCAGAAAGAGCGATGCGACGCGAAGATAATGTGTGCGCGGCCAGTCGCTCTTCAGCTGCGACAAGCTGTTCGTGGTCGGAATGTGGTCTTGTCGATGTGGAGTGGCGTTTCACACGCCAGACGTCTCTGGCCTGTTCCTGGTTCGAGGGTCTGGTCAAGGGCGCCGGCAAAAAGAAGCACAATCGTCGCACACAAACGTCAACAGAAGGTAATAACGGTTACAGACAGTGTTACAACGAAGGGACGTGAACAGATCACCGATTTTGCAGACTGCGCAGCATATGCGAGCTGGACCGTCTCGTGTCTTATCGATTTGCGTGGTGGCGCCCCCGTCCCCCATCAAGTTTTAGCGCCACGTCCAGAAACGCGTCCAGACGCAGGGGCACTGTTGCTCAGCCTCGAAACGCCAGGGGAAACCAAGATCTGCCCATGTCGTCTTGGTTGAGACGACACGGCCCAGGCACCCGTCTTGTCTCGTCAACGCGTCCCACAGCGGCCACTTTGAGGTGCCGGCTGGTGCTGGTCTTCGCATCTCGTCATGTCCTCAATTGTAGATGTAAGGCTACTGCCTTCGAAACAACCATTACTCGCAGTGACATCGCCGTTTTGTGTGGCGTGATATTCTTAGCCGCATCACCGTTGAAGTTCCATTTTTAGCTTCGTCAATATGTATACGAATGCGGAGTGCTGACTGAACGGGTACGAGTTTTTGAAGTGTCTAGCTATCTGAGCAAGCTCCGTAGCTAAGTGTCCAAACCTTGGCCGGATACCAAAAGTCCCATTGTCCGTGTTACGATCAAGACTGTGTTGATCGCCAGACATGGGCCGTCCCACGTGAACGCCTGCTGTCAAAACTCCTTGTCGCGATGCCGGGTATAATGACGCCAGATGCGGTGCAAAAGTGATTCCGAACGCCTTTTTTTGAGCCTTTGTTGTCCAATTCCCCTCCACGCACACATAAAATTGTGTCCAACCCCCGACCAGCCATTCATCACCGACCGCATCCCCAACATCTCCCAACCCACCCCTTCAATTCATCCTCCCGCGCCAGAAATGCAGAATTCGCTCGCTGAGAAAAAAAAAAAAAAAGTTCTTACCCTTAGGCCCTGTGATAGTCAAATCAAGTCGAAGAAGGTGCCACTTAGCAACTTCATCTTCGTCCGAGCGACTTGATGTTAGTAGCACCGTCACTTCAATATTAGTCGTGTCAAATCCGAGAATCTCTTGATGTCGAAGTGTCCGGTCCGAAGGTTGGGCAAAAAGGTTTGGTGGAAAGGCGTACGGGCGAATATTAAGAGGGGTGATGGAGTACTGTCGGTTAGTAAAAGCTAGCGGATCGAGAGAGTGGGAGGACGGGTGCGTTCACACCCTGGGTCGCTTCATGTCTGGTGCAGCAAGGTCAGCATCGGTGACGGAGTGTATGGGCGCCCAGGTCCACCACGTACCTGTGAGATCGGTCGCATCATCCACCGTATCGCCAACCTCGTCAATCGACCTCTTTTGTCCTTGCGGAGAAACTTCATGCAAGCTCGTCGACGAGGCTGCAACAGAATATGCAGCCGAAGACGCCGCGACCGCAGGTTGCTCCAGCCCTCCGTCCTCCACCGTCTCATCATGCTGGGTGGCCTCAGGTCGCACAAGAATGGCACCGTTGGGTATCGCCTCGGTAGGCTCCTGGTCCGTGGCCCACTCGGGGGCGTTGTCGAGATCCAGGAAGTCATTGTCGTCTACATCATTCAAGGACTCACCAGCGAACGTGTCATCTAAGTCGGCACCGCTGATGAAGTCGTTCTCAAGTTGTTGGTCTAGGTCGTCGTGATCATAGCCGATGTAGTCCTGGTTAGTAAGGCCCGCGACATCGGCCCCATCGGGGTAGGCAACCGAAGCATCGACCTGGAATTGCTCCAGAGACTCGCCTTGGTCATATGCTAGGGTGGGATCCTGGTCATACTCTTGATAGGACTCGGCATTACCATCCTGATCGTACGATTCCTCAGCTCCAGCTTGAAAGTCATACTCGTCGTTCAAGTAGTCATGGTCAATATTTTGGTCGCCAAAACCATGTTCGGCACTTTCCGCCTCGATACCTTCTGGGACTTGGGCAGACGCTTCATCAGTAGTGGAGTGGTCAGCCTGCAAAGTCGTCGATGATGGCGGGCCCGCGAGCGAAGCCTCCTTCTGTGGCTCTTCTTCATCCTCGTGGTCACTGTAGTCCACGGTATCGTTTAACAGCTGCTCCTTCTGCGCTGCCGATTGCTGCTCATGGTCTTGCTCTGCGCTAAGATCTGTATGAACTTGTGTGTGCGACTCTTCAACATCAGCATCGTGTGGCGATGTGTGATGGCTGGCATGTGACTCATGCTCCAGGTGCGTAGCACTTGGAGAGACGGAAGTGTGGTCGTGCTCCTCTACTGCGTCTTCTTCGACATCATCTTGCTCGTTGTACCCTTGTAGGTCTCCTCCATGTTCGATCTCACCAGCTGATTCAGTGCCTTCCTGGTGTTCTTCCTCATCAGCGCCATCTACTTTATCCCATTCAGTATCGTCTTGCGGAGTTGTGTGTTCGGAGTATGGGTCGACGAAATGTGTTTCACCTGCAGCTACAGCCTCGTTGAAAGCAGCGTAGCCTTTGCCTTCTTCGGTGAACTTTGCAACATCAGAGAGCAAAGTTGCGAAACGAGGACGCGACAACAAACACATGTAGAACGATTCAGGCTCATTCTGGCCATCCTGCGCCTGGAGGGTGTGGTACATTTCGACCATTCGCTCCAACGACACAGCAACACATGCTGTGCTGTCTTCAAAAATCTCCATGTTGTGGAAATGATCGAAGCGTAGACCTAACTCGGTTTCGTTGGAAATATCCTCGCCAAGGGCAGCTCTACAGGCTTGGAAGAGGTCGGACAGACTCGAGTGAACAAGCGAGATGTCATCTGTGAGCCAATCGCCGCTGTTGTCGGTATCGTGTTGCTTGAAAAGCCACAGCTCGTTGCCCTCGTAGTTGACCGTGATGGGTCTTGTCTCGATAGAGCTCTGTTCCTCAAAGTCATCGCGATGCTCACTTCCGTCGGCATGGTCACCATGGTCTTGAAGCTGCACGCCACCATCTTCACCTTCCGAGCGATCGTCTGTATTTGCTTGCACTTCGGTTTCATCTTCGTAATGCTGCTCAGTACCTTCTGTCTCATGTACCGCATCTGTCGCGTTCTGTCCAGCTTCTCCGTGTGCTGTATCAACATCACCGGCTACCGGCTCTTGAACGTGGGGGAACAGTAATGAAGGTTCATCATAATCGTCCTCGTCGGAATAGTCGATCAGATCCTCATCAGGTGGGGCGGGTGTAGCTGCTTGTTCTTGTGCTGGAGCAACGTAAGACTCCGCAGCATCATTACTCTCATCGATACTGTACGAAACGTTGTCTTCGGCATATTCTTCGTGGTCGACCATGAAATCGTCCTGGTCAGCAGTGACCGTCTGCGTATCTAATTGTGCATCTGTCACGACATCTTCGATCAAGACGTCATTGTCCTGCTCCTGTGCGGGAGGTGCAGGATCGATATCCAGCTCGATATCGCCGTCGTCGAAGTCCAGGCCGCTGTCCGAATGCAGATCCATGACGTCCGCGTTCGACACGTCTAGGTTGGAGAGGGGGCGCGCGGTCGTCGCCATGTTCTTCACGTATGTGAGAACGCGATTCGAGGATTGCCACTTGCTCAGGGTGCAGATGAAAGACTGCAGCAAAGGAGCGTGGCAAGCGCGTCACGGAGCGCGACCAGGGGTGGCGAGGCGCAAGAACTCTATCTCGTTGTTTGGGATGCGGTGATGTTGAAAGCTACAAGCGCATCGCGTGGTAGTTGCGTTGTTGGTGAGTTGCAGGAGAGCAGGATGAGCTTTGAGTGATAATGAGCCGACGCGAAGGGTTGCTGCGAGGCAAAGAGGGTTCAGTACTTAGCGTGGCGCCAAGAAAGGTAAGTACCGCGGTCATAGGAGGTGGGTGAGAATGCGCTCTGGCTGCGAGCAGTTTTGAAATTTGAGGGAAAGAAAAGGTTGATCTGACTGTCGAGCGCGCACTGTGTGGTTACCTTGACAGTGTACGCAGACTGGCAGCGGTGGTGGTGCTTGTGCGGGGGCGGAGATATTTTATAGAAGCCACGCAAGGCAGTTCGAGGTCACGTGTTTACAGGTGTCCCCAACGGACTCGCGAACTCGGATTCACTGTGACTTGCGCTTTTGTCCCCATAACCTTGCGGCAAGATCAAGTCACCCTAGGCAGAGCTCAGCAGATCTTAAAGTAATCAATTATGTCTCAAAACTGAAAACAAAATTACTGACCAGCCAGCGATTCTGGCGTTGCTGCTCCGAATTCGACATCCAAACGATATCCCCTCCATCCCTCCTTACGCCTACAACCACAGCTTCGAGCTTTGCGACGCCCGACAGCGATCACGCCGGGCCTCTGAGCCTCTGACAGAAACTCAATTGGACTTGCAATACAATGGTATGAGCGCACCGAGCATTACTTGCTCCATACTTCAGAGCAACGCTGACAGAGTCAGGTTGTCCTTGCGGCTTCAATATGCACCAGAGGCGGCAAGGCCGTGCTCTCGCGCCAGTTTCGAGAGATGCAGCGCTCTCGAATTGAAGCTCTTCTAGCCTCGTTCCCCAAGCTTGCCGATAGCGGAACCCAGCACACCATCGCCGAGCAGGACAATGTGCGCTACGTGTATCAGCCCCTCGACGAGCTCTACATGGTCCTCGTCACCAATCTGCAGTCCAACATCCTGCAAGACATCAACTCGCTGCACCTCTTCGCCCAAGTCGTGTCCTCGATATGCAAGTCCCTCGACGAGCGCGAGATCTTGAAGAACGCTTTCGAGCTTTTGACCGCTTTCGACGAAATCGTTACGCTCGGCTACAGGGAAAACCTGACCATGAGCCAAATCAAGACTTTCTTGGACATGGAGTCACACGAGGAGCGCATCCAGGAGATCATTGCGCGGAACAAGGAGCTCGAGGCTTCAGAAGAGCGCAAACGCCGTGCCAAGCAGCTCGAAATGCAGCGAAAGGAGATGTCGAGATCGCAACGCGCAGGAGGCGGTATGGGCGGTGGTATGGGCGGCTCCATGGGACGATCACCGTCGTATCCTACCTTCACGCCCACCGTACCAACCACGAATGTTTCGGACACATACGACAGCTACGAGGCGGAAAAGAAGAAGTCCACCAGCAAGCCGCTGGCTCTGGGCAAGAAGGGCATGCAGCTTGGCAAGAAGAAGCAGAGCAACAATCTGTACGAGCAAGTCACTGGAGGAGTTCCCCAGGAGGAAGAGCCACTTGTCGCACCCAAGGCCGCCGCACCGGCCGCCGCTGCTCCGTCAAGCGCACGTCAGTCCACGTCGGCCGATCGCGATGCGGTTCACATCACCACCAACGAGAGCATATCCGCCCGATTAGATCGTGAGGGTCTTCTCAAGTCCTTCGAGGTCAAGGGAGAGATGCAGCTCAAGATCAGCGACCCGTCGTTGACCCAAGTCAAGCTCGATCTCGCGACAGGCAACACTCACGGTGCCCAGCTCATGACCCACCCCAAGGTCGACAAGACTGTGTTCAGGAACGACAAGGTCATCCAGCTCGCAGACACAAGCAAGGGCTTCCCATCAAACATGGGCATCGGTGTCATGAAGTGGAAACTCGCACCACGGCCCGACGACGTATCGGACCCGCCCATCACCTTCAGGGTATGGGTCGAGGACTCCGGCAACATGTATAACATTACTGTCGAGTATGAGCTCACCGGTGGAGACACACTGAAGGATGTCACGGTCACCATTCCTTACGAGTCGGACGAACCCAACGTTTCCTCCTTCGATGCGGTGTATGAAGTCAGTGGGGATAGCATCGAGTGGAACGTGGGCACAGTGGACGAGGCAAACAGCTCTGGCAGCTTCGAGTTCGAGGCTCAAGCAGGCAGCGACGCAGAATTCTTCCCCATGCGCGTGCGATTTACCAAGTCCACACCTTTTGTGGATGTTGATGTATGTCATATTTACTCAATTGATGTTGGCATGCAACAAGCTAATCCAAACACCAGGTCTCTTCCGTCACCCTCCTCTCCATGGGCCAAGAAATCAACTTCTCCAAAGATGTCAAGTCCGTCGCAGACGTGTACGAGATTGCGTAGTCTCTACCAGCCCATAACTCGCACTCCCATCAAAATACCTAGCCTACTTTCAGAATCCAAGACATACATGACCACTATATACAATATCCCATGCTCTGCTCTGCCCCGTGACCTTTACAAATTCTCGTCCTCGCTATCGGGCAACGGCTGGTGCATACACGGCGCAACCCCATACACAAGCTCTCCGTCCCAGAATCTCGGCTGCGCACGTTCCTCAGCTGTCTCGTCTTGCTTCCCTTCCGTCGTAGATGGTAACTCGACATCCTCGTCATCGTCCGGTAACGGCGCCAAACTGTACGCAAGCAATTCATCCCAATCGATGGGTACGTATGACGAAGGGCCGCCAGTGCATTTGACGTGAGAGATTGGGATATCGTCTTCTTCCTCGATCTCTCCTTCTTGTTTCTTGTCACCGAGATTGGATCTAGGTTTGACTTTGTAAAACCCAGGTAACTTCTCCACCTCGTCCTGCGTCCACCTTTTTCCCTTCGCTTCCCAGACGTCGATTAATGGCAAATCTCCATAGTCAATACTCTCAGTGTCGATTTTTGGTGTGGGTTGTTTGATGGGAAGATCGTTGACTTTCGCTTTTCGCGAGGGTGGTTCGCTGTCTGAGTCTAGGTCTGAGTTTTCGTTGTCGGACCAGTCTGAGCATTGTGTTTTCTGCGAATTCGGATCTTGGCTGTACTGCTTGAAAGAGTCTTTTTCTGCTTGATTTGTGCTAAAGACTTGTTGAAGGCTCTCGGATGCTATGCGTGTGGAGCGGCGGAGACCGTTATTAGAAAGCGGTGGTGATGGTGATGGCGGAGGTGTTTTCGAAGCGGATCGTGTGCGAGTCATTGTGTTCTGACAGTTCTCATATGTTCAAAAATGATCGATGCATTTTATTAGTGCTTTAGTCTAATTATATGCTTTGCGTTGGGGTGTGAGCTTTGGCGTGGCGCAGTCAGCAATGCCTGGATGCCTGGGTAATGCCTGCGCTGAGGCCTCGAGCGTTTCGAGATTGGGATGTAGTTGGCAGCAACACGAAATCGTCTGAAGACTATTTGATTGCGAAATAGATCTCATATTGTAGTTCTGCTTTCTTTCTACATTTGAGATCTGTTCATGCATACCGACGTCCCGTCTTTGGACTCTTCACCTTCCGGCTTGTAATCGTACAATGGCGCACTGGATCCCTCTCGTCGCCATTGTTGTCAAAATGCACTTCGCCCCATTGTACCAATTTTGTCGCAGCATCCGGATCATTTTCAGGCGGATGGCATGCAGCAGCTATTACCAGGCTGCTTGTTGGACCAAGTGGTAGTCCGGGTGTGCATTTTTGTAGGCCGAAGGCCAGCGACATTATAAAAACACAGACACCAGCGATCATCAACAAAAGGACACCCATTCCAGACCATCCCAACCCTTGATATACTCCTAAGGGGTTCGGAGATGTGTCAATAAGAATCGGCTCATAGTGAGCATAATGTTCTTGGAACAGGGACCCATCGTTGTCGCGAAAGACAAGACGATAGTAGAATAGAGCCTGTGATGCGAGCCAACCTAATAGAACCGAAGAGCCGAAAAGTGGGATGCTGTACCGATATGGTAGAGTCAGCCAGTATGTCGATACTTGCACCGAACCTGGTACAGGATCACTGACTCGAAGCGGCTGTCGATATGATGTAAGCCGCGTCCAGTCTCGTAGTTGAACCATGACAGTGATCTGATAGTTCATGGCAATATATATTGCAGAGACAGCAAGCTGCGGTGCTGCCGCTATGAGAATATGGCCGAACCCCATCGACTCCATGCATGCCTCATTCATAGTATTGGTAGGCAGGAAACACCAGATTGTTGGCAGGACTCCGTTGGAACTATTTCGGAGCTTGCCAAAGCCCATATTCCACAAGGCGCTCCAGGAGTAGTCGATGCTATCGCCGCGGTATTTCAGACGTATTTCGTTCCACTCGTAGCTCGATACCCATATCATGAGGGCGCATCTAGGGAGGAAATATTAGCCAGAACAAGCGACGAGTCAGGTCATACATACGAGGTTGCATAAATAGTCCAGCGGACGAAGCTTATCGACTGGTAGCAGCGTGATGATGTGGGCTTGTATCGTCTTGCTTGCGGTCCAATGTTGTCACGAGTGTCCTCCATATCGTCTTTAAGCGCACTAATCAATGCGTCTTCTGATAGTAAACACATGCCCTTTACATTAGGGCAAGGTAAGTTCAAAAAAGACGCCACGGCATCGCCCACTGTTACCAATGGTGTACCTTGTTGCTCCTTAAAGGTGAGGATGAAGCAAGCAAGCTTTATTATGTTGCACACTACCACACTCAGTAGAAGCCAGAGATGGATTTGCAAAGAGCAGTGGTTTCGTACCGCGAGGCTGAGACAATACGAGATACGATGTCCTGACTTTCGTGCATACGAGAATTCGTTCAGCACTGAGGCTGTGATTCCTGGAAAAATAGCGTATTGGAAGACAGTGCTAGAGTTAGCACCATTGAGCATTTCATCGTGAACATGTTCTGAGCCGGCAGCGCTGCCATCATTACGCGGCGCAGACGGATCCTCTGTGACTAGTAAAACACTACCACGGTCTTCTTCGATGGTTGCGTATTTTTTGCACTCGGCAACAGAAAGGTTGGTCCATCGATTATGATCCAGAATTCGCCCGTTGATCGTCAACTCTTGTAGATTGCTCAGTCTGTCTTCAAAACGTTGTCTGTCAGGTGCATAATGGCGGGAGGGCGTGTCGAACAACGTAAAATCGCCACCAGACCAGAACTCCGGCGAGACGACGGCAATATCATAGGCCTGACTCGAGCGTAAAGTGGTAATCGACGAAGAATAACTGTCTCAATTTAGTACGCACAACCTTCGCAGCCATCGGATTGCACGCACACAGCATGTAGAGGTATACTGCTCAGTCCGAGGGCCAACAACAAAAATATCCGTCTTTTGCGAAAGGATATAATATTCCGCAAGCTTAATATTCCAACATTGAGATACGAGCACCTTGCATGTGCAGCATCAACTTCGGACCGTGTTGGTGAGCTTAAGCATTGCATGCAATAATTAGATCCAGCCAGGAGCGCGACACTGAGCACATTCATTGCCAGATGAATCCAGTCTGAAGTGTTATCGATGCTTTTGCAGTTCTGCGCCATCACCGTCGCGTAGTAGGAATCATCGTCGAGATGTGTAGCCACCCATAGGAGCGCCGAAAGGTTGGCAACGAGAACCAAAGTGGCAAGGATAGAGTACCCAGCAATGCCACTGCGCCAGCCTGGAAAACGCGAGTCCCAAGCCCAAACCCACGACTTAATAGAGCGCGCGAATTGGTAGAGCAGTGTGAAGCGCACGCCTCGTGTCTTCAGCCGGGCAGTGCTAGCCGGGACCTCGTTGCTGTCATCGGCAGGTCCTGGTGTAACTTGCCTGATTACAAGTCAACACACGAAAGCTCCAAATAGCTGTGGATGGTACAACTTGCCAGCGGAATATCTGCAGTCGAATCCATTCTTGTGTCGTTCGTTGCCCGTCACCCGCGAAGAAGCTTCGGACAGTGTTGAAGTGTTCCATAATCGTCGCGAATTCTTATACGACGCGCCGCTGGGAACATGACGTGTAGGCGACAGAACGCGAATTCTCGAGTTGAAAGATACAATGTCATCCGCATCACAATCCTTGTTGACGCTTGGACAGAACATCAACGATTGTGGCTTAGCAAAACTGACATTGCGTGGAAAGAAAGATCCGACCAATGATGCCTGCCGGCTAATTAGCATAACGCTACATCCAATCGTGCAGCCTACCTTTCTTTGGAAAATGATTGCTAGCTCGGGGACCGAGCACTGGAGGTGGACACAAAAATTCCTACCTCTACAACCTGACTTGCTTTACATACGAAGGATAGAATAATCCTGTAAACCGAGCTAAACATTACAGATACCACGAGATATATGACCTACAACATCCTTGATAAGTAATGACCTGGCATAGCTAAGCAAACTTACCGCAGCATACAGCCATCATTGCTGAAAGCGCTTGGCCCCCACGGAAAATATCTTCGTACTGTAGATCACAATAAAAGATGACCCGACTGCCCTAGACGCAATTCGTGCGCACTCAATACAGTACATCGCAGGTAGCTAACATTTCCAAGACAATAGCTTTAGCAGCAGCCCATATATGAACAAGACGGACAGGACTCAGGCAATGGTACTTGTTTGAATTCCATGCAATATTTGGCGACCTAGCTATACCTCCGCTATCTTCCATATCCATAAATGCCGCCTTCATATATCTACCATCCTATCCATCCATCCCCACATACCCGCATCCCCTCATACCTACAAACAGCATAGAACAAATTTGCCCTTAATCAAAACATGGCTGGTATCTAAACGCACTCAAAAACAAAATCGTCGTAAAACGCAATGGGCGATCAATATACACCAAAGCGCCGCGCATTCTAACCGCATAAATCCACCCCGTTGCTGAGGTATATGTGTGGCTGGCCAAAAGAAAAAGGCCCGCTCTAGGATGCGCACTTCGGATGCAAAGATGAAAAGGGAAATCGTTAAATGACCGCGTCGCCAAGATAGGCAAAGTCATCGATAAGGCCGTTGAGTTGGCTCAGCGAGCTCTCACGCTTCACATCGGGTTCCGGGCGCAGCGTCGCTTGCGTAATCGTCGTCTTCGACGCCATGTCGTCTGCGGGGAGACTACATTGAAAGCCGAGACCAAAGCATGCAGCTTGGCGACGGGGTGCTGCCTCTGCGTGCTGGATGTCGAGGTTGAAGAGGTCAGAGCCGAAGGAGGAGATGTGGAGTTCGTCGAGTTTGGGTGGTGTGGTGGAGAGGTAGGGGGCGTCTGAGACCTTTTCTGCTGGGTTGATACGCTCAACTTCGTCAAGGGGCGTGATGGTCTCCTCGATCTCGGGGGTGGGCTCGAGGTGGGAGAAGCGGATGGAGAAGCGCTGGGGAGATCCTGCATCACTGCAGTCGCTGGTGAGGGCGCTGAATGTGGGGGAGTCGGATGTTTCGTCATCGGAGGTTGAGTATGTGTAGCCCATTGATTCGCTGCTCCAGGTTGAGAAGTGGCTGCTTGGCTTGTGTTGGTATTGCATGATCAGATCGTCGAGGATGTCGTCATCTTCGTCGTCCTCCGATATTATATCTTCAGGGAGTGGTACTTCTGTCGGCAGCTCGACTGGGGAATTGTTGTGGCAAGCAAAAAGTGGTGCAGGTGTAAGGTAACGAGGTAGCTCTGGTAGGTCTTTGTCCATTGGCGCCTGACGGAGGTTTGAACTGCGGCTGCCTCCATGACTAGAAGTTGGTCGCTCGTCGGCCTCCGGTGGGGCGAGTGATAGCAGTGGTCGTTGTAGCATCGGTGCAGGGGCCGAATGCTTGATCGGTTCCTGATCATCCAGTCCGAAGGTTTCTTGTAGCTTCGGAGTGGATAGCCATGGATCATTGGAGAACAGGTAGTGTTTCGTCCTTCGTGTATCCGCCGAGTTAGCACGCACACGGCTGTGGCCAAGCTTGAACTCGCTGGTGACAATCGTTGATGGAACATGCGATCGACGCCGTCTCACGGACTTCTTCTTCTTGAGTGCTGAACCTGTACGGTGGGACAGGACATCGTGGACGTGATCGACTGGGTGGGATCCTAGAGGAGAAAACTCCTTCCTGATGGTTGGTATCGAGCGAGTTGTTGGATTTGTGCTTGGAGAAGTCACTCGAGGTACAGATGTAGGCGCAGGTCGGAATGACGCCAAAGGAACAAGGCTGAGTTCGTCCACGGTGGAGCTGATCAACATTGGCGAACCTATCTCGAGTTCTTGAGACTTTGACGAGCTGCGGCTCCTCGATGCAGATCGTTTGGAGGTCAACTTTTCCTTCAAGCCTTTGAAATCTGAGAGAAGTGGCGTTGAAGGCATACGTGGCGATGCAGATGCACTTCGCGCATGCCGCACCACGTTTGGGGTCAAGAAGGCGTCTGCTGGAGGATACGTTGCAGATTTTGGGGCCCACGGGGAGGGCAATGGAAGTGGAGACGAAACGTTGCTTGCAGTACCTAACTGTGAAGGTTTGAGAGGCGCAGGAGGCACAGGATTTAGATAGCGGTCTCTCGGATTGCGTGTGAAGCCGCCAGGAGCGTCAGAGCTGCTGCGGCTGTGCCCTTCGCTGGGGACTTCCAACACATTGAGACGCTGACCCGGAAGCAGAGGACAAAAGGTGGTCGATGGCTCAGATGAGTTATGTGTCTCATCGTCACCATCAATCTTGTACTGTAGCAAGTCAACATCGTAGCTAGACTAGACGATAAGCTGACTTACGTAGTACCAGTAAGTTCCGCCCATTTTCAGTGGCCCGTCCCTTTTGACTTGGTCGTCGAGGTTCCCGTCACAGATGATGTCAGAAAAGGTAAAACAGCCTCGCCAGTAATTACGCCCGCGCCGTGCGTCGAGCTCTAGTGGATATGGCCGTGAAAAATTGTCCCAACTTCCAAATAGAACTAAGCTGCGGAGTGCAGCTGGGCAGTGACTTGAAAGTAAAGTCAGTGGCAGCCTTGTGTTGGGGACACAGATGGGTAGACATACTACAAGAACGTATGCAGTGTCGTGTTGTCCATGGCCGCGGTTTCGGGTCAGCTAAGCTGATAAGAGCAAGGAACAGAGATGCAAAGCGCGTGCGCGTCTAAGCCCTTGACACTCCTGATGTGTGCATAGACCGGTGGAGTGTCATAAATAGATTGCCATGCCAAACGGGAAGTTGGAAATGTTTTAGACTGTCTTCTCTGTTTGGTGCTGACACAGATTCCTCCAATGGCCTGAAAGATGCAGCCTGATGATTGGCAGGGCGTCGAAGGCGTTTGGCAAAATGTTGAAACTACTCCTGGCACTTTTTCATGTATGCTTATGGCGAGGCTGACAGGGTATGCTGCAGGTCCAAGTCGACACCAAATCGGACAATAGCGTGTGGAAACAAGGCAGGCTGTTTAATGCAGGAGGTCGACGTTAGAGAAAAAGTGTTGGTTCAAGGAGCCGGATATTTCGTTGTGTCTGTTCCAGATTGGCTCAATTGGCGCCCGTTGGTCAAGCTTGCATGAAGCTGTGCCGATGAGCAGCCTGAGCGCTTAGTGACGATGTCCAAACCGCTGATATGCCGAATAAGTGGAACTCGGTATCCAGATGGGTCCAAAAAGCGTCGAATTGTGTGGAAATGCTCGTCAAAGGGAAGAAAGCAGATAGGAAGCTGGGCTGGAGGACATGTCAACCTTCTCAAGAGCGGGCAAGAGCTAGGTAGTGATCGGCCGCCACAATGGCGGCGCCTTCTGTACCAAAGCAGGGAAAGGACGGGCCCTTGTGGCAGCTGTGAGGATCCATTGGAATCGTGGATCTCAAACACGCCAAAGTGGGCTCGCATTATAATGGGTCAACACGCCAAAACCCCTCGCTAGCCGAAGACGTTGGCCAGCGACGAGCTGCAGCCGTTCCTTCATTTCCGTGGACCCTCACCGTCGTGAGAAACATTGTGACAGTCAGCTGGAAATCGTGGACTTGCGTCGTAAGGGGGCCGGGAATCAGAGTTGCACTTGTTTCCTAGCGTCTCAGCTCAGGTGCAAGAGATGGCACAGTCTTCAGCATCTCGTTGGCGGACAACAGCTGCCGATTTCCAGAAAAAGATTTAAGCTGCCGGGGTCGGACGCCTCAGAGCGAGAGCTGAGCAGATCTCATCTCGTCTCCCCTGTTCTCGTCGTCTCAGACACCGCCATCGAGCGCGCGCTTAACCCCTGCCAGTAGCCTCATGGGCCATTTGATGCGAGGCGCTGACGCCAGATCCACTCAGACCCCTGCAAGCTTCCACGAGGCTGAACAGCGCTAGTCCACGCGGCATGAACCTTCGCCTCACGCATCAACGCATGAAGTCCTGTACTTCAAAAGTGACATGTTGCTGAGACGCACTTTAAGAGCTCTGCCTCACGGCCTTGTTGTCATGCACGGCGCATTCGACTTTTGGGTCATGCAGAGCCAGACCTCAGGCACCCAGGCCCCTTTTGTCCCACAGTGTCCCGCACCCACCACCGGCGGTACCTCCGCAAATTTTGGGATGGCGGGACAACAGGTTGCAGGTACCTTAGTACCGATAGTGGCACAGTCTTGCATATTGGACGACCTCTCATGGCCCGCTACTGATGCAGAGGCAGTTCGCTGCCAGGAATAATGACTCCATGATGCATCCATGACGGAGTACGGCAGCCGGCATTTCTTGGTGTTAATGATCAGCGAAAGAAAACTTGGCAGTTTGCGCTACCGATATTGATTATCTGCAGGTTTTGACAGTACTTCGTCGCAGTGTTGTTGCTATTGAGAATCCGGCAAGCATGTGCTTGTAATCTGCGCCGTCCTGCGCGCCACATCCAGCCGATGTGAAAAGAGGCTGGCTTTCACCCGCTACAAAGTGCAGTGGCCGTTGGCAAACCCTTCATAAATACAGCACATATACACAGTACGTGATTATGACACAGCATTAGCATGAGCAGCGTTGGTAGCAAGTTAAACTCATGTTCTCCCTGTGATCGTGCAACCAAATTGTTTCTGGTCGTCGCGCACGCCAACGCATCCATGTACGACATGCAACAGCGCCAATAGCAAACATAATGGCTTGAGCATTGAGTACTACAAGGTCCGATCTGGACTACACCACTAGAAACCCAGCCTTACTGAAAACTTGTCTCAAGGATCCCGGGCTTCCTATCCTCCAAGTCAAGGATCATTTGTCCAAACAAGCCGTTGGCCCACGCAAACCACTGACGCGTGAAGTCGCTCACGTTGAAACTGTTTATGCTTTCGTGAACGAGTCCAAGTCTATCAGTACTGCTCACGATCTGCTTGAGCTCGTTGATGATCTCGTCATCATCCTGGCTGGTAAAGATACGCATGATCGAGGCCATTGGCCATGCCATTCCGGGGCCTTGGTGAGGTCCACCAACGGCGTTGATAACTGGTCCACGCATAAAGTACGAGTTCGACGCACTGAGTGCGAAGGCACGCGTGTTGGCATATGTTTCATTGTTGATCCGGTACCCATTGAAGGGAGCAGAAAGTAGTGATGGTATGTTGGCATCATCCATAACATTGGCGGAGCCGAACCCATCGACTTCAAAAGCGTAGATCTTGCCGTACTTGACGTGGGTGATGGTTGCGTGTGTCTCGATGGACTCCCGGAGAGAGTCAGAGAGGCTTGACATTTGTTGCGCCAATGGGGCGGAAGCGCTATTATCAAGCTCTTTCATGATTTCTGCTGCAGAGGCGAGGTTGGAGCTGAACATCATGTTGCTAGGGATGTAAAACTGGTAGATAGTCGAATCGTCAGAGGGCCGGAAGCCAGTCCGTATGAGGCCTGTGCCATTCGCAACAGGATTGCCAAGGCCGTCGTTCGAGAAAGTCTCAGTGGCGCGATCGGTCAATCGAGAGTACATATAAGGGCTTTGTAGTACAGCTCCATCCGGCCCATATGTAGGTGTTGTCATATTCTTGGCGACTTCGAGAATCAGTTCTACTGTCTCGACCCAATGGAACTTGTCAAAGAAGTCCAGGTCCCCTGTGGCGCGATAGTAATCGGTCGACAGTTGCAAGAAGGATGCGAATGAGTCGAGTTCCCATTTGCATTCAAATACAGAAGCATTCGAGTAGGGCGGGAAGATATGCGCACCACTTCCAGCATCGTTGGGAGCTGGTTCGAGACCACTCTCTACTGGAGGTTGGAAGGCATTGCAGTATGGTGATTCGAGCAGGTATCTTGATTGAAGATTGATGGCTCCTCTATACAAGCTTGCGATCGAATTGGTATCGCTGCTCGCGTTCAGAAGAGGCAGATAGCTTTGCAGCTGGTTTGCCGAGTCCCTGATCCACATTGCGTTGATGTCGCCAGTAATGACAAAGGTGAGCTCCTGAGTTGGATCATCTGCAGCAGTTCCCCTCCAACGGATGGTAGTATCCAGTGTGTTGGGATATGAATTTTGAAACAAGCGGTAGAGATCGGGGTCTTTGATCACAGACTCCATGCGGACAATAGTATCTTCTAAGCCTGGGGACTTGAATGTCCGACATTCTTCTGAAGGCCTCTGGAAAGCAAGCTTGTACTTGCCGGAGCTCAAGGGTTCATGTACTTGTGTAGAGTAGTCGACGTACTCAGGGCACTGTGCTGCAACCAACAATGGTGCGCTGGGTAGCATGCCAAGCAAAGAGGAACCGCGCATGTTGGCAGTCAGATAATCTGGAAGAGGACTCAAAGAGGAGAGAACGCTCTGAAGATAATGCGGAAGCATGGCGACTTGGCTCTGTCTTTATGTAAAGACAGGAACAGGGACATCTAGTCGTGAGTCTGAAGGGTACCAATCGGCGGTTAATTGAGCATCCCTGGTCACTATACCCCGCTGTCGATCTCAAGTCAGACTGGAGAGAGATGTGATGTGAATGCAACCACGACGGAAGCTATTGTGCAGCTCAGCATTATCCTTCCACGATGCGCGACGTCATCATACCTCGGAAGTGATAAAGATGTCAGCAGGTTGAGCCTGGAAGTGGCAGTTAGTATGCTAAAGGAGAAGGTGAACAAGCTCTGATCCCTGAAGATCCAGTCAGATGGTGTCGGCAAGACAGTAGGACGGTGTAAGTCGAGGGTACAACATGATGTGTGCCTGTTCGCCCATCATGCATGGCCGCACGCGCCACCTTGCACCCTTTCTTGGTTTAGCTCCCGCTGCCTAGACCCAATGCGCGTTGGCTTCGGGCGTCTGTTCTCGCGCGAGATTCCTCCCCAACCAAACCATCGTTGACCGTTTCTCATCTCATGTTCGGCGCGTGACAGCCGTGCAGCTAGATGCGCCAAGGGTTGTCGCCGGCCACACCGGCTGCAACTACTTCCATGTCTGCTCGGAGGCCACATCCCAAGTCGCGGCTGGGCTGCTCAGAGTGCAAGCGTCGACGTGTCAAGGTTCGTCCGAGTGACTTGAGGGCACAAGCAATGCCTGGATGCCAGCTCACATTCGACTTTGCAACTCACTAACCGCAATAAGTAGTGCGATGAACAACGACCACGCTGTAGAAGCTGCTTGAAGCGAGACATTCAATGCAGCTTCGAACTATTTGATCCTGTTCCCCACTCCGGAATCTCAGCATCAGCCAAGGGTACGCGTGAACCACCACCCTTGTCCCAGAGCCATGTGTTCTCCGCACAGTCGTCACCAGACGATAGGTCTCCTCTTTCTGAACAATCGTTGCTGCACGAAAGTGTCCAGGATGCTCTTCTCCAGCATTTGCCCGCAGGCGAACGCTCGATGATGAAACCTGTGCTGAGTCACTTCGCGGCCCATACTGTTCCAACCATCTCAGTTGGCTCTGGGATCTATGCTGCTTGGCGTGAAACGATACCTCTCATCGCTCACAAAACATACGTGTTGCACGGTGTACTGGCTGTGGGCTCTTTGCATCTCTCCACGCTCACGAATATCCCATCGGAAGGAGAGGAATACCAGAACATGGCCGCGAACCAGATGAACGTGAGAATTGCTCAATATCGCGAAGACGTGCAGAACGTCTCAACTACCAACGCCGAAGCTCTTTTTGCATTCTCTACCATGTTCACAGTTTTTGTGCACTCAACTTCGAAACTAGAACGCCGAACCGCGTTCGAGCTCCTTGGCAAGACAGACCTGCCAGCAAAAGATCGTCGAAGGGCCATTTCCGGACTGGCCCAGTGCATCTGCCGTATCTTTCGTAGCATACGTGGAGTCCTTCTCATACTGGTTCCTTGTTGGCATCATATTCGTCAAGGACCATTCGGGCCGGTGATCGAGCGCGATTGGTGGCCAGCACCTATTCCCGTAACGGCTGAAGAACTGGAACATGACCAGAGGCTGCGAAACCTTGAGAAGATGTGGGCTCATCCCGGAAGGTCTTACGAGTACTTCTTCGACACTCTCGCTAGAGCTCTCAAAGGTCTGCGCGAAACATCAACACTCGTCGCAAGATTGGCGACGCTCACTTCTCCAGGCCAGAGTCTGAGTCATGAAGACTTCGACTGGACATCTATCGTTCCCTGGATCACTGAGATGCCGTACGAGTTCCTCACATTGCTTGACCAGGAACTCATGGAAGCGTGGGTTCTGATGGCACATTATGCGCTTCTGCCTAGCAAGATCTTATCGAGCTGGTGGCTCGATGGCTGGGCTGTTGACATGTTCAAGACATCAGCACTGGTGATTGGCGAAGATAACTGGGACTGGATCTCGTGGCCTGCTGCTGTCTTGGGGATTGATCTCAATACTCTACGTGTGCAACCTATTTCTGATTGATCTTCTAGTCCTCGGCCACCATCCTTCTTGGGCCATAACCTCCTTCCTAACTCAGTATTTGAGTCTTCCTGTCCTGCAGCCCCAAAACCCCGGCCGAACCAAAGGTGTACTTCCAAAGCTGGCATCATGATGGAAGAGTTCGAAATCGTGAGCGTTGGTAGACGCGCTCCCAGCTCATCGTCATGCCACACCGTGGCCCACTGGTTCGGCGCCACGGGTAGGCGAGATCGGGTTGGCCTAGTCGCATTTCGTATAGGCGACTAAACGTACCGCAACGTCGAAGCTCGTAGCTTTTGGACTTGCGTAATGCTTGACTCAGGTTGGGAACTGTTGCAGAGCTGCTATCCAGTTCTTCTATAGCAACATCTCATCCCCATGTCGAAGTGCTTTGGACACGTTAGCTCACAACTCAGATGAGTAAGGCTGGAGCACAGCGTGACACATGACCTACCTAGGCGTTGCTGGAGCATGAGCAAGGTTCTGATTTGGTGGTTGGTAGATGTGTCCTCTACCCGGCCTTGACATGGTGTTGCGGTTGCGATCTCGCACTTCCTTCATATACATGTCTTGTTCAGGTGTCCGCTTCTGGAAGTAATGCTGATTTGGTTCCTCTCCGTAGAAGCGGAAGATTGCGAAGAAGCAGCACACAAGGAATCCAGAACCCAGGATGACGAGGAATATGATCAGTGGCGGAGCGAGTGCGAAACCATTGTTGTCTCTCTTCTCGACGGTCATCATGCTTCGTTGTTGGATGAACATTGTTTGTGGAGGATAAAGTGGCATTTACGAAGGAACACCTTCTGCTGGTCGTCTTGCCGGTATAATACGTGCGCGAAGTCAAAGACGTAGGCAGTCGTAAGCTCCAACCCTGGCGTTAGCGGCAGGTTGCGGAAACGCGAACTGGCCGAGTAAAGCGGTATTTTATCGGTGTCGCAACACAAGATCGCGCAAGAGTAATCAGCGACCAGATTTCACTAGCAGTCAAGATGGGTGAAGATGAAGATGAGAGCGAGCGCAAAGTTTTACTGTGTATGTTTGCGCAAGCCACTGAGGCAAACAAGGGCTGGCTGCCGACACACACGTGTTTGCGTTGTGATGGCCCCGCTTTCCATTCACCACCCCGATCCGGTCAGCCGTCACCAAGGTCTCCCAATCAGTTTGTTGCTTGGCTTCACATTTCTAACCACGCCATTGGCAGACGGCAGTGTAACTGACGAGGATTCGCGCGACATCCATCAGATCCGCTATTTGCCGCGAAACCCCCAATGTTAGCCTCAGGAACGCGTATGTCACGCCTCGTTCATTGTACGCGATGTTTTGAGGTAGCCGTATCCGAGGGTGGCTGAGCAGCTTCATGCTGCGTCCTCAGGCTGCTGGGTAATTGAACGGGGCCAACCACAGATGGCGAGCTCTATTGCCTGTATGGTTGTCCATGCTTTTCTCTTGGAGGATTTCGATAATGTACCCAGGGAGCGTTGTTGGTTTTCGATCAAGGAGGGGTTGTGTGACATAGTCGCGATCTTACTAAGCCACGATGACGCGTCCGTCCACCCAAGACCATACACAGAACACCTTTGACGGGTCAAGCAATTATTGGCTCTGGCGGCGAGACTGTGTCTGGACTGTGTCTGGACAGCTTGAAACCAATCAGCGTCGGTCAATGCCGAACTTCTGCAGTCATGCAACCATCACGGACACGGGAGTTCGTGGAGCGCGATGTCCCGTGATCCCGTGATCAAGAAGCTTTATGGAAGTCTGCGATGCCGTGCTCCCTTAGCCTACAAGTTGTAGTGACGTACCAGTCTCTGCTCACGGACGTTCGGCTATCGGTCCATCTGTCGTATATATAGTATGTCAATTTCTGAAACAGCCCGGCGCCGACAGTGCAGTGAATACGAATAATTGATACCGGAGGCTATGCTTGACATACCTTGTACCCAGAATAACAAGCCCGCTCAGAATTTCAAGGACTATTGGCATTTGTTGCTCTTGCAACAGTAATTTGCATGCTTACGGGAAGGTCAGGTAATGGTAGCCATCTTGAGATAGGGACGACTTCGTTCTGAGTGACGCAGTATTGAACAATTTGCGGCCTTGAAACTAAAAAAAAGTTCGCTACTCTTGATAATTGTCAGATTGTTGCACTGGTTCCAGTTACGGCACGTCATTTTGCTCAAGATTGAGAAGATCAAATTGCAGATGCTTATACCATATAAGTGGCGAGACCATCATCTCCTCGCCGTGTTGCAGGGCCAAGACAATTACGATTCATCAGATCCACCTCATTGTCCTCATTTCCAAACTTGTATTGCTGTCGGAAGAAATCCCCACGAAAGTCATGTCGTGGTTCCCTCTAAGACCTCGTGACCTCGAACACCCGACGAATAGCTTTTCTAATTGATTTGTTTGTGGTTTTGGTGACATTGACTGTAACGGGCGACCCAATCATGACAGATCCCAGGCGACGATTCTCCTTGCCAAGCAGCCCGTACGTGCACTTAATGAGATCGACTCCGTCGTTCGTGTACAGACCACTTCCACCACAAGCTTATCAACCTCAAAGCCTGTTGTATCAAGCACCGATAGATCGATGCCGCGAAAGTCCTGATAGCGACTGCAAACGACACCAAAAGTTATACACAGAGTGCGCTGGTGACTTGAGCTGTCCAGACTTGGTTGCAGCTATGGACAACGTGGTTGGCGGAGAGTAGATAACCTTGAGACGAGTTGAGTAGAATTGCTGGAACTGGTGTCTCCATGGATCCTTCTCTTGGCGAACGCATATCTCAGATCTTCTTCCAACACGGAGCTGATGCAAGGCGTGAGTGACTGAGGAAGATGGAAGTCGAGAAATGGCTGCTGGGTCTTTTCGCGTGCCAATCGATCTTTCGTAAAAATTGTGCCGTTGCTTCATGAAGAAACTTCTTGCTGACAAGTGACCAATACAACTAATATGAGAATCATTGATGATCGAATGACGCTTGCCTGTGGTCTTGATCACAGAACCGGACCATCAACTTGATATTCTTGAGTCATCCACGTAACTCGACCGAGTCCATCTAATCTGCCGGACACCTGCGGCATGTTCTTGTCACCAACGCTCCTCAATTCATCTGAAAGCGGGTTGGCCACTGTACACATAGCTTTATCCTTCAAGCATGCACCCCATGCCAAGCTCTTGTCGTCGTAGAAGCCAATCCAGGACGCCGTGCGTGCGTCCTCGCGCACAGCTACATATACTTTTCGTCTCGGGATATCTGCTTTTGGAGCTTCGTCTTCCGGGCTTAGAGGATGTGGAATGTCGAGTCTGACGTGCGCACCATCTAGGCTTTGACTTCGCTCCGGAACAACAGCCTTCACCCCGCTTCGTTGAACGTCGGTCTGTGCTATCTTGATCCGACCAGATGAGCTTAAGTACTCACTCCCATCTAGTAGGCCTTCTCTTGAAAAGGTGTATGCGCCATGTTGGAATGCGCCCAACGTGACGGCATCAAACGTAGAGTAGACACCCAGAACCTTGCTGGGCTGAGTGAGGTGCGGATATGGCTCATATTCGAGGACGAACAACGAGGTTCTAGGTCGCGGAGTGAGTACAGGCATTGTGGCCTGCTTCCGGAGGCGATTCCGAGGGCGTTCAAGCATGCTTTGTGGTTGCGGTGGTTTATGCAGCTTGCCTTGCCCATGGCGGTGTGCAGCACCGGGTGGTTCGCTGTACGATCGTCGTTGCTTCTTCTCTGCCACTCTCTCTTCGTACTTCAGCTTTGCGTAGCCGCATACTCCACCTAAACTTCCGTCATCCATTCGACCCATTGTGTGAGACGTGCGTGTCGCGATTTCTACTAGACGCCTGTCGTCGCCCGAAGAGCTGACCCCGCCGACGAAGCTATATTTATTTTGATGGAGAGTCGAGTTCCTCTATCAAGAGGCCAATTGGCGTTTTACATGGGAAACGAACATGCAGGCATTGTTTCAGGATACGGAGCTTGATGAGACTTTTATTGTAGGATGAATCCTTCCAATACTTGCTGCGTCATTCGAAGCTGCTCCGCCACACCCGGCAGCCCACTAAACCGCACGAAGACATCATGGCATGCCATCAACTATTAAAGATTCCAACGCAACTGGAGGCTGCAAGCTCGCAAGTTCCAATTCTTCTCATACCTCAAAGTTGTCACCTGATGGTGCATAACGTACTTGTACGGATGTGCATGAAAGGTTGGTGCTATATCACGTGATACCAGTCTTCAGCCAATGTTCCTTGAAGTGACGGTGTATAGGTCATCGACCAAAATCCGAGCTATGCAATTGTAGATGCGAATCAAGGTGATTTGATAGTATGTGGGTCGCTGAAAGAGCGGTCGAGGGGGAATGTTGCCTGACTGAGCTGATGTTCTGCAGCTGAAGAGGCGTGGCGGAAGTTGGCTCGGAAGTCTTTCCTTCTGAAGGCTTCGAAATCTGTTTACTCAAATCGTTGGTCATATCTGCAACTGCGAAGAATGTGATTTAACGCCTTCGAGAGACGCCTCTTGGGTCTGGAAATGTGATGGTGAAGAAAACAAGATAGCCTTCCTGGACTACGGCCGCATTCCTCCGGCCCTGGCAGCGCTAGGACAAAGTCAAGTCCGACAGCGCACGAACATAGGACCGCCCTCGCCTGAATGCCCCAAGGACTGCCGATGCCATGGTAAGTGTTCCTACCCCGGATTGTCGCTCTTGGCGACGCTTCCCGCCCTGACAGATTCCAGGAAAATGTAAATGACTTCTATCCCATCTCTTGCGAGAACTGCCGCAACAAGAAGTCAAAAGTAACGCCCGCATGCTTCTCCTAATACAAAGCTAACAACCTTCGAGTGTGACCGCGAGCTTCCGACTTGCTCGCAATGCTTATTTCAAAAAGTTAGCTGTCGGTATCCGCCAATCAACAAGCGGTAGGTCACCGGAGATGAGATAACATGTTGTAGGCACAATTACGCTAATGCTGCTCCAGAGGAATCCCATCAGGCTATCTATCGTACATCGAGCAGCGACTTCAGGATACAGAATTGCTTGCAATCGAGCTTCTTTCTGCAATATACAAGTCACAAGTCCCTATCCTCCCACAACGGCTGAGCGGGCAGGAGCGTCAGATCTTGTCGGACATCAGCACAAAACAGCCGAAGTCGGCAAAAATCGAGGAATGGAAGTTACTTCCCTTGAGTACGGATGAAGAAAGACACAAATGGTGGCTTAGGCGGTGCGAACTGATAAGACGCCCTTTGCATTTCGAGTCAAATGGTCCTTCCCAAGACATAACGACGCCACAAGATACATATTCACCACTTACGACCCAACTTGAAGATATGCAGCCGCATGCAGCGATGCTACCAGCAGCACCTACTATACCAGAAACAACCGAACCCAATATGTCGTGGCAAACGTCCCCAAGTGCTTTGGCATCACCTACGAATGGGACAATGGAGACTCACGATTTGGGGCGAGCTCGTGCAGACAGCTCGAGTCAGGGATCTCGCAGCATGGCATCAATCACTTCGAACAGTCTGGATAGCCAGTCTATGAGTGCAGAACGGTGGCGCAAATATTTTTGAAACTAGAAAGAGCATCAAATTCAAATTGCAATACATGTAGCGATGTATCTTATGCGAGCCTGCTTCGAGGTTAAGCTTTTGGCGACGGTGACTTACCTAGCGTGTGCTCGTACCCCACAAGTTTTGCAGACATGTACAATGAACCCTCCAATCCATCAACCCACCCCATCCAAACAGTGATTAGGCCTACACTCTATCTCATGCGCATCGAATCCTACCCGATAAAGCGATTACTCGCCATCGCACCGCGCCATGTCCGAAGCAACGGAGACGCCGAACAGGCGTCGAACTCGTGACGAGCGGGAAAGCGTCTCTGCTACCAACGATGAGGGTGGCAGAAAACGGAGAGCCTTTCTCCAGACAATGGGCCAGCAGCTCCGAGAATTTGGCGCAGACGGAACGAGCCCACAAGATCACAATCGCAACACGTTCGTCATCAGCCCAAGCAGTCACCCTCGTCCTGCATCTCGTGCCAACGTGACTGCAATCCACGGCGCACCGTCTCATGTGGATACCCCTGAAAGTGATGCAGCACCGGGCGAGGACGACCAAGTGCCCATGGGCGCTGCAAAAAGTGCTTCCAAATGGCTCTGGCGACCGAGCGAGGTGCTTCCACCAACGCCAAGCAATATTGCGCTCGATCTTCAATTGGACGACCTTCTTGACTGGAGTCAAAGCTATATCGATCACTGGCATCCTGCGTTTCCGTTCTTACACGCACCGTCGCTCATTGACTACCTGCGCCAGATAGCAGGAGGTGGACTGCAACGACCAGATGCAGCGCCATTGGATACACTGCAATACATTGTGCTTCGCTCGATCATGTCTATTTCCGTTGCCGATCGGCGGCAAATGGCTGGCTCGCGCAAGATGATCCCTGCAAGGCTGGTATTTCATTCCTTCAATGATGCCATTAGCAGCATCCAGTTGGTATTGACGGAAGAAAGCTCAATTCTGTCTCTCCAGGCACTTGTCAGCGTGCAACTGTTCTTAATTAGCATGCATCGCTACAACGCAGCAGCAAGGCTTGAAGGACTTGCGATTCGAATGGTATTCCAGCTTGGCCTTCACCGATGCCCACTTCGAACGGCTCCAGCGGCAGACAAAGAGGCAGAATTACGCAAACGCCTGTTTTGGTCAGTTTATTGCATTGACAGATACATCTGCATCCGCCTGGGTACTCCTCTCGGTGTTCGTTCCGATGAGACAGACATGTGCTTTCCTCACGATGAACATCATTGCGAACATACGGAAGCAGCTTTGGAACACGATGATCGTCTCAGTCTCATCGAATTCTTGGCTCGACACGCTAGCATAAGAGGATCCATCATGGAGAATCGTGTCAAGTCTTCTCTGAGAGATGAATACGATGGTGCGGATAAGATCATGGAAGTAGAAGCAGAGCATACGAGGTGGTGGAACATAGTGGACGAATATCTTTCCGACGATGACGGGACACGAAGCATCATCAAGGCACACCAGGTTACTCTGATAGTATTACGCTTCGAGTCTGTCCTCGCTCTCCATCGTTCTGTGCTGGCGACGTCGAAGAAGAACTCTACTTACAATGCTGCCTTGCAAAGGTGTATTTCGGCATCGAGATCCATCATCAACACCCTACACAAGGCTATTAAGGGCTTTGGAGCTTTCGATGGTTCCCCAGGTCAGCATGGATACGAACACCTGCCACTCCTGTGGCCCTCTTTTACATGGGCGGTTTGGATGAGCGTATTCATCATTGTTTTCGCTGCCTCCGAAGGGCAATTTGCACGCGACACGGCTCTCCGGCTTACAGATCGGAGTATCCAAATCCTACAACACCTTGCGCTTCGAGGCACGAACTGGCCAGAAGCCTGCATTGTGGCTGTACAGAATCTTTCAGCTCGCTTACGGGAGGGCTCTTCCCGGAGTTCTACAGCAGCACCAGGGCAGTGCTCGAAAGACGCGTCTCGGTCTACTACCACGGATCCGATAGCGAGTAATACTCGCCCAACCGATCATCTAAATCTGGGACAAAATGAACGACAACGATCTGGTCAAGTAACACCGAGGGGCCAAGCGATGGTGCCACCAGGACTACCACAAGGATCTGCGGCGCATTACCGTAATGTCGATCCCTTCGCACAGTTCAGCAATCCAGGCGGCACTTCTGCGAACGCCTACCTAAACGGTGCTGGCAACTTCTTGGGGATAGCACAACCATCCTCGGACAATCCAATGCCAAATGATGAGATCATGCACCTATTTAACGGCGAAGACATGGGGTTCTGGTCAGGCATCAATTTTGGCTATGGCGGCACTTTTGGATATCAAGAGAATTTTCATTGAACTCATGGACTACATAATGCCTCGAAATGCTAGGCGCCAAACTCCCACCAATATGCTAAAGGAGCGATCCATCGATCAACCCGACTTAGGCGCAACGACCTTGCCTAGCGAAGCGGACTTGAAGGCAGCGTGAATCTCCTGCTCCGCACCATCCTGCAGTGGCAGAAGACCACTTCGGACTGTGGCGTGCTCTAGGATGCCTCGTGCTACAAGACCATGCTTGAGCGCGACAGTGCCCTCCATGTGGGATCCGCGGTGGTAGACGTTGCGGGTGACTGGGAGCAGCCTGTCGTGAACAGCCCTTGCGCGAGGGTAGTCCCGTGCCTTACCTGCCTCGATCATCTCAAGAAGAGGCTCTGGTGCAATGTTGCCGTATCCGACCAGCATGCCGTCGACATCGAAGCAGGTGTGGAGGAGATACTCGTCGTGGCAAGTAAGGATGGTCAGGTCGGGGTTCTCCCTCTTGATGATGGGGATCTCGACATCCCAGCGGCGCATGTTGCGGACACCGTTCTTCATGGCGATGACACCTGGCTGTGCGGCGATGTCGAGGAGTGTCTGAAGGTTGTAGGTGGCCTTGGTGTTGTCGGGGTATTGGAACAGGATCAGAGGAAGACCAGACTTCTCGTAGACAACCTTGTAGCGATCTTGTGGGGCTGATGGCGGAATTAGTAATATTCTTTACGACGATTACTCTGGGGATCAATAAACTCACCACCAGGTTGATAGCCGAAGCGGAGCCAGCCGTGAGATGGGTAGAGGAGACCGGCCTTTGCGCCAGCTGCCTTGGCACGCTGAGCCTCAAGAGCAGCAACCTCAGTACCCTCGGTAGTGATACCAGCAATGATTGGGATCTTATCATCAACAGACTTTACGAAAGCCTTGATGACATCGACCTGCTCTTCCTGAGTAAGGAAAGTGCCCTCGCCAGCGTGTCCAAGGACGACTAGTCCCTTAACACCCTCGATGCTGCCGAGCCATGAGCCAAGGCGCTGAATTGCAGCGTAGTCGACTGAACCGTCCCTGTTAAAGGGAGTGACTGGCGCAGGTACAAGACCAGCGAGGTCGATTTGGGGAGCGCGTTGAACTTCAGGCATGGATCCCATTGTGACTGATTTCGTGGTGATGGGTTGAAGTGTAAGTGGATGAGATGAGAGAAGATGAGATGGTTGATTTGATGATGTTCTGGAGAGCCGTACGGCGCCTCGAATTATATGTTGCTCATCGACACTCCATCGAATTCGTCTAGGCACTAGTCTGCCAGACCCGTTGCCGACCCCAGATGATCGCGGAGCACTCCAGGCTCCACTCTGTTCGTGGGGATAACACACGCGGACTTTCTCAACCCCGCCCATTCACCATGCTTCTGGTGCTCTGGAATGACCAGAACGTCCTGGACTTGGCATCTTCCCAACAATGGAGCCCCGATGTGGACCTGTCTAGAGAGTGTCCGGGGAAAGGCCGATGCGGACTTGACATCGTCCGAACTAAGTTCAGCCACGTGAGGGGCGAAATCGTCACGCCTGGGTCCCGACCAACAGGCACGAGGGCGAGAGCCTCCCAAGCGGGAGCATGGCAGTCCAGCACGGTAGCCCGGGCCCAAGCTAGCCAGGCCTTCCAAAAAAGTCTTCCTCCGATGCTCACGGATCATCTTCTCGCGACGAGGACTCTGGAGTGTGGGGTAAAAGTCCGGGGCAGTAATTTCTGGGGAATGTTCCTCCAGCTTCAGTATATCAGACGCGACAGCCCCTGCACTGAACATGCACGCTTTCGCAAAGTTTGAAACCGTCTACAAAGGTCATTATCATCAACATGGCTACCAACGACACTCGCATCCGCGACCCTGAGAAGAACACCTCGCTTCATGTTGACGATGTTGCGTCGTCTGAGAAGGATCTCAAGCATGAGACGCCGGTTGAGGGCGCCGATTACTCTGGCGCAGTGGCCAAGACCGATCCAGCTGAGATAGCGCTTGTGCGCAAGCTGGATTATCGCATCATGCCTGCTTTGTTCTGCATGTACTTTCTGTAAGTCAAATGATATGTGGCTGTACTTTACATTGCAACAGAGTACTGACGTTGTACAGGAACAAGCTTGACCAAAATGCCATCGCCAACGCGCGTCTCAACGGCCTTGAGAAGCATCTCCATCTCAAAGGAACACAGTACAACACTTGCATTTCCATCCTCTATGTCGGCTATCTCTTCGCTCAAATCCCCTCAAACATGATCTTGTCGTCAAAGCGAGTTCGTCCTTCAATCTACATGGGCTGCTGCATGATCGTCTGGGGTATCGTCGCTACATTGACCGCTCTCGTCAAGAACTACACCGGACTGGTTGTCGTTCGCTTCTTTCTCGGATTCGTCGAGGCCCCATTCTACCCTGGTGCCCTGTACATTCTCTCCTTGTTCTACACACGCAAGGAGATCGCTACTCGCGTTTCGATTCTGTATGCTGGCAACATTTTCGCCGTCGCGTTTGCTGGTCTGATCGCTGCCGCTACGTTTGCTACGCTGGATAAGAAGTATGGCATGCATGGTTGGCAATGGCTATTCATCATCGAAGGTAAGCATTCTTTTCCTCAGAAAAGGTGAAGCGGAAACTAATCTCGATCGCTCAGGTGTCGTCACAGTCGGCATCGCAGTAATCTGCATCTTCGTCCTCCCCGACACGCCCCTAACCACCCGCTGGCTCACCCCCGAGCAACGCCAACTCGCCCACGACCGCATCCAGCGCGACACCGTCGGCCTCGCCGAGAGCAAGGGCGCAAAGGCCGGCTTCATGCAAGCGCTGCGCGACCCGCGCCTCTACCTGCTTGTATTCATGCAGAACATGCACCTGAGCGCCACATCCTTCAACCAGTTCTTCCCCACGGTCGTCAAATCCCTCGGCTTCAACACGACCATCACTCTCGTGCTGACCGCGCCCCCTACTCTCGTCGCCGGCGCAGTCGGGATCTTGATTGGTATTTCGTCGGGGAAGTACAATGACCGCACGTGGCACATTACTGTTATGATGGGCATCGCGATGGTCGGCTTCATCATCAGCGCGACGACCCTCAACATCCCCGCGCGCTACGTCTCGTGCTTCCTCTTTGCGTCCGGCGTGTATTCCGTCAATTCTGTGATTCTCGGCTGGGTGTCCGGCACGCTGGGCCAGACGCCTGAGAAGAAGGCGGTTTCGCTGTCGATTGTGAATGTCGTGTCTATGGCTAGTTTCATATACACGCCGTACATGTATCCGGCGTCCGATGGCCCGAAGTATGTGATTGCGATGAGTAGCAATGCGTCGTTTTCGGCGGCATGTATTGCGGCGGCGTGGGGGTTGAGGATTTGGTTGCAGGTTACGAATCGAAAGTTGAGCGGGAAGGGAGGGAATGTGTTTTATGCTTATTAGAGAAGTCCGTAGATGGTGGTCCATGCGATTTGGCTCGAGGGGGCTGGATCTTGTTATGGCGGTTGGATATTCAGCTGAGGTCCAGTCAGAAGGACGTAATGACAAATATTTTATTCGGCAGAGCTTGAGTCCTGCATCCTCCATCGTGATTGTTTACGTGCTGGTTGCGATGTTCACAGTCAACGGCGAATGAAGCCTTGATCTGTACGGTACTGGTACTTCTGTTTCATTTGATGGGCGCAAACTCATCTGGGGTATACCGCGCCGCCTAGTCTTCGGCATCGTAGATGTTGGCTGCACCATACGAGCTTCCTCACACTTCAGTAGTCTCCTCGGCTTTCTTCATATCTGAGAACGAGAAGTAGATCGCTCAGGATATGCGAGCTTGCTTACAAGTCCCGTATCCCTATCTCGGTAAAGATGTAAAAGCCGAGCTTCTGCGATCGAGTTGTATCGACGATGTCTTCGCCCGCTTCTCACTCCTGGGAAAGTCTTCTCCCTCCGGATCAACGGTCCATTGCGCATCCTGCATCCACTCAAAGATATTCCTTCGGTCGACGGTCCCATTCTCTGAGCCCGATATAATCACGCTCGCAGCTTGAGACAAAGCTCTAGCCGTGGGGTTCGAGGAGGACTGCAGCGATGTCTCCACAAGACTTAATTGCGAGATGTCAGGAATCATGGCGAGGTTGTTTACCAATTCCTGCCGAGAATCTGATACCGAAATAATTTTGTGCAGGTTTTCAACCAGTATGGACAGTGTTTCCAGGAGTTCTGTAAACTTCGCTCTGTCGTGAATCGCCCAGCGTGCTTTCGCAAGTGTGCTGGAAGATCCTCGCTCCGGTAGTCTTTGCGCAGCTCTAATGCAGTACCTCGACCATGAGTAGCGAAACAGTTTCATGTTATTTGAACTCAGTAGGGTCGCTAATGCTGACTCTTTACTTCCTGGAATTGCTGCACCAGGCTCAACACCGTAACGTTGTCGCAATTTGCTGGCATCAGAGAGAAGACCTTGAATTGCGTTCAATGCATCTTCGACAAGTCTGCAGACCTCTGGGTCTGAGAGCCTGGCGTGCCGTTCTCTGGTTTCGATATTGAGTATGCCGCATGATTTACCCCATAGTAGCATTTGGATTTTCTCAAAATCTAGCCTGATCAGAAGGTGGCTGAGATCCCTTTGCAGATTCCTGCCCTGTGAGAAAGTTTCGAAGCAATCTACACAGGTGTTGAACAGTGTTGCTATTGCAACCGCGCTAAGGGTTAGGCCGGCGACTTCTATTGCAACAAGGAGCAGCCGATGGTGATTGTGGAGTGTGGTGGGCGTACACTCTCACTCTGCGCTTCTTCATCGAAGTGCGGCTAAACTCTGGTGGGCTGAGCTGCTGCCTGTAGCGACAATCAGCACAGCAAGGCTGTCATGTGATTAGGCATCGACCAGAAGAGTTGTGATCATCATGCATCCGTCTTCTCAAGATTCCAAACTTTTTAAAAGGATGTAATGATGTATTCTTGGAGCTGCCGCAGTCCGAAGTCGTCCAGCGTGAAAAATGCAAGTACGGGTTTCGTCACGTGCGTGGTGCTCGAGCTGTTGGCAGACAATGGATATGTACACACCTACTAGATCTTCCTGATCAAATATTACCTGTCCCTAGTGAGCGAATGAGATTAATTTTCATTATTCAGCCGACAAGCGTTCATATGCGTGTTGGCCTATCATTTTCATCGAAGAACATGTCTTCTTCAGCGCGTAGATGTTGTTAATCGTAAAGTGCTTTGTTGCCTTGTGCAGAGACCTATCCCACACGTCACGGTATAGTATCGGCACGATTTCGGCATGGTTGCGATCAGACAACAGTCGGTCTCGCTCGAAGATAACTCGCATACCTGTATGTACCCGCTAGGTACACTAGCGTCGGACCAGGCCATTTTTACTGCCTGCTGGAATCGCTCTTGTCGTACTATACGCAAGAAGCGTGGAGGTGTCGGCTTGTCAAGGTAGTAAGCTCGTGTGGTGCGAGAGGACTAGCTTACTCGAGCATTACCACTTTCTCATGTCGTTGCCAACGCCAAGGCTAGTCCGGTGTAAAAGCTTGCAGCAGTCATGACACGCAGTGATTGTCTGCGCTGAATCCAGTGGCCCTGCGTACCAAACTAGACAGCCTACTTTTAGATAGACCGTACAATAATGCTAGCCAGCTTTCTGTGGCCAACCACGTGCGACAGACTGGCCATAACTGGCATGCCGAAACTAGTCTTCACCGCCAAGCGCGAGCACTATGTCGTGTCCAGAGGGGAGGATGCACAGCGACAGATCAGGCGGACAAATGGCGAGACTAGCAGCACGCCCATTGTTTCTTGTGCGCTCAGGCAGACCCGGAGCGTATGCGCGCGCCGAACCAGCGGAATGGGAAAGTGAGACACCACATCTGCGGTGGTAGCGAGAAAAGGGTAGTTGCAGTGACAGGCGCCTCGCTGGTGCAGACCCACATTCCTCTTGTGTTACCTCACCAGCGAGGGGTCATGAGTGCGTGGCAGTCTAGTCGCGTTCTGGACTGCACTTCCAGAAGTGTTTGGAGAACACACTCGAGATAATGGTGCGTCATCTAGTCTGCCTTGATGCGCTGCTTGGCCATGTTACATTTGTGTAGGAACCAGCTCGTGCGCGATGGAAAGCGTCGTGACCGAGGTGGGGACAGATGCTGTGCGGTCGTCGTCGCGTCCTTGCATGCGAGCAATGCAGACGAGTCGCGCAACGTGACAATGTGTCGGACACGTATGAGTTGGGAAAAAGGCGATGCTTTTCGCTTGCATAATCAGATTGAGACCATGGCGTGCAGTTCCTGTCGAAAGCCACCGAGCAGAAGCAGTAGGCGTCGTATGTGGTTCGAGCATGCACTATTGCACGAGTGCCGAAGTCGCTCCCAGCAGTCTGGAGACGACGCAGATCATGATTCGTCTCCCGTAAGCAGGATCTGAGGCGTCTACGGTTTTTATTGGTGGAGCGCCGACCCTCCATCACGTTCCAAATCTGGTCGCGAGTCGATGGATTTTGCTTGGTCCTGGCTTGTTACAGATCGAGATTGCGTCCCGAAATAGAAGCCGAAGAAGTCTAAAACAGTGTGGGGTGGGCAAATTGCCAGTTGCAGCAGGACTTGGTCGCCCAGCTGCGAGCACCAACAAGCAATACTGGTGCGAACAGTAGCTGAGGTGTGTGGGTGGAGACTGCGACGCCAGAACGCCGCATTGCGCAGCCAATGTGAGACTGCGCGCGCTAGATTATGCGTCTCGGATGCCTCCCCACAATGTGGAAGATGCTGCGAGTTATGCCACGATCTATAGGATCGTCGTCCAGATACAGCGTTTGGCTTAGGCGATAAAGCAATGCCGCCGGCGAGATGTGACGAGATCGAATGCATCTGGCGGGGCTGCATGAAACTAGTCGCAAACATGCCTGATCATGTCGAAAAGCTCCGCGGTTGTGGCTGTTTGAAGTGCTTTTTCCACGCCGAACGCCATCAGTCGGCTCTGACTCGCGCGTGCATGTGGTCGCAGAGACAGCAGCGACATCACACGGCTGATTCGACGCCTCAATACCAGGGAAAAGGAACTCGATCATGTGCGATGTGTTGGTGGCGCGGTCAATGTGTGAGGCTGCCGTGGCGAAAGCAAGTTCGTGATTGCAAGTGTTTCCAAGGTTGGTTTTGTGAGGCGGAATGGACGATCGCAGACCAGGGCCCATGTCGTGTTGGCGAAGGACGGCGCAAAACCTCGTGGTGACACAACAACACTAAACCACAGAACCCAAGAAGCAATACGTTTGCCTGTAAGGCTGCAGAATGCCAATACATCGGAGTGGTGGTTGCTCGGTCTATGGTACTAGATTCAAATGCTACAATCGCATGCTACAATGCTGCCCGACCTTGCTGCCCAATCATTGGCAGTCATTCTCCTTGCATCTGACTACCTCAAGGTCTATGATGCTACCGAGCCTTGGGTTTGACAGGAAACTTTTGAAGCCCAATTTCAACGTGCAATGATCGTCAGTTCTAGACTGGCATTCCTGCTGCGTTGTCACCGGACGTTCGCCTGGCCAGGGTGGTTTCCAGTGACCCTCGGTTTCAATGCACCGTTCGTGGAGCTCATCCTTCTCATTATCGTATTCCGTGTGGATCAAGCCGACGCCCGCGTTGGCCAATCCACTATTACTCCTTCTAGCCAGAAAAGCAACCATGATCCCCATGCCCTGAAATGTGGCAGCTTTTCCTCCGGAACCCATGTCCAACTCCACCGGAACTAATGGCCAAGACCCCATCATTCCCCCTGTGCCCAAGCTGCGTATGCAAAACGTGTAGAAAAGAGGCAGAAAAGCCGGCCCGTAGATGAGAGTACGACCGACAGAAGGAAATCGCGTGACAGCCGTCTCGATGCGCATCGCTATCTATGGAGTGGACAAGGACATAGGAAAATGCACTAAAAGCTACATAAGTAATGAATTTACAGAAAAAGAAAAGAAACAGATGCGGGTATACTGTCTACATCACCGGAAAGGGTAGCGGCTGCATATGCTGTCAGCCCTCTTGCGGCTGGTCCATTACTATGCCAAAGATGCGTTCAATTCTCGAGCACTTGCGAGTCAATGTATGACCTATGAGCCGGTTGGCAATCACCGTCTTCGTGCTGTTTGGGGAGGTCGCTGCGCAGAAGAACCGGCGCCGATTTCCTCCAAGAGGTCGAGGCAAGAAGTCAACACTGCGTTTGGAATTAGCCAATGATGCAGAAATTCGTGAAAGCAAATACTCACTCGCCACAATCTCTTCCTCCCACACACCCATCTGATAGTCGACTAAGCCATGCTTCTCCATGTTGTCGCAATGCTTCACAAGCTGGGTGCCCATCTTTTCAAGGAAGTCGTAGTCTATGAGGCTTTTGGGAGGTGGCGGCCTTTGACCAGTTGCAATGATGTCTTGCGTGAACGTCTTCTGTTTCTGCAGTGTGGCCAGCCAACAGGTATTGAATTCTTCCCACAGTATGAGGCGCTGTGAATAGTGGTTTTCGTCGTCGCGTACTAGACCTAGAGTCAATTCAGCCGCTCGTCCCGTCTTGCGCTGGAGGCAAACACTCACCCAGAGTCTCTGCATAGTGTAGAACCCAGTCGGAGAGCATGAAGAGCTGCTGTGCGGCTTCGCCAAGCCGCCCGTCTCGTACTTGCTCGAATGTCCGCTTGAGCTCTGTCTGGTAGCGGTTGTAGAAGACGTCAAACTCATTGCCCGAATTGGGCTGTTCGTTGTAATTGCCCTGAGGATAGCCCGCTTGGGCAGTCGCCTGTGTTGGATCTGTCATGCCAGCGGCGGTGAAGGCGGGCGCGAGAGTTTCTCGTCCGACGGAAGCTTGAGAAGTTGTATATCCCAGGGAGGGGTATTGCGATGGAACGGTTTGGGACGCAAGAGCAGAGGCCGGGGCACTCGTAGGGCCGCTCTCATAGTAAGGCGCCTGTGCGACACCAAAGCCGGTGCTTAACACTTGGATGGCGGAATCCCTGTTCGGTTGGTACTGTTCCACAGGCTCATACTGCGACGACCCTGATGCTGAGCCTTGCGCGCCACCTACACCGTACATGACGCTCTGGCCGTACGGCGAATACTGTTGCGACGCGCGCTGGGGCGACTGCTGCTGACCTGTCCCGTAGTCTTGGGCGCCATACGAAGGCTGGATAGAGGATCCGAACTGTGCACCGTCCCCGTAAGCGTAACCATAACCTGAGGAGCTGGCGCGGCTCGACGACGTGGCCGTGGCAGGAGGGGCCGACGCTGTCAAGGGCGCCTGCCTGTACCGATCGGAAGCGCTTACCACGGGATATGAGCTCTGTGGTGGAAGGAGCGTGCCTTGCTGGCTCGCGTAACCTGAAGGGTTCTGCCTCGCCCGCCGGTCATTCTGGTCCATCCCACCCAGCCGGCTCTTGAGCTGCAGACTAAAGGGAGGTTCGAGGGCCCGGTACCCCAAGGGCGATACTGGCGGGGTCGCGTAATTGGCCAGCTTGCAGGCTTTTCTGGCGATTGGCGATGGAGGGGCGCAAAGGAGGGTCCGCGATGACGTTTGGTGGGCCGAAGAGGTTCGCAATTCAGTCTACAGAAAAGAGCTATGCAGAGTCGAAAGGCGCGGCGCGGACAGTCAAGAGAAGGATACAAAGCGAGGCCGGGGGCGGTGGTTTGGTGGTCGTGTGAGAGAGTGACGTCCGAGTTGGGTGTCTGGAAATGGTACGAAGCTTCGCTGGATGGATATAAACACAGCCCCGGCGCGCCGACGGAAACGCCAATGGAGCCCAATGCAACAAGACTCGCTGGCGCAGAGGTCGCTGACGCGTGAAGATGTTCCCAAGGATACCCTCGTTTGGCTGCGACGAGGGTGTCTGGCGCTGGTGTAGAGAAACCGGAATGCGCCGTCCCGATGTGGAAGTGCTCGAGAAGATACGTGCACGTCGCCACGAAATGACAGGAGAGGGCCCGGCGCGGAGAGGGCTGAGAGAAACAGACGTTGGTGGGTTGTGAGGCGAGACTTGTGCGTGAGCTGTTTGAAGGGTAAACCTTGCAGACGCTCAGTACCTCAACGAGTCGGACGAGTAGGAAGACGGGCTAAGAGATGGTCTCAAACAGGTCAACGCCTGCGTTCCGGTAGCTCAACGGCCCCAACGTACGCTGGCGCTGGTCACGATAGTTTGTCAAAACTCAGGTGTGCCTGGCGGGCGACAGCGGGCGAGCAGTGCGGGAGGAGAGCAAGCAAGTGAAGCGGTCGGTCCGAGGCAGAGCAGACGTGCGACGAGCAAGTGCAAGTGCAATATTGGTCAGCGATGGCGGTGGTGGGCCCACTGCGAGAAACAGAGCGTCACGAAGAAACAGAACGAGGGCTTGCCGACCTGCTGCGGCGGCCCTGGGCTGGCGATGGCGTCCGGCACGCTCTGAGCGAGGGGTCGGGCTCAGACAGTGGGGGATTTGCAGGCAGGACTGGGGTAGCGAAGGGAGGGCAGCAAGTGAGGGCGCAATGGAACCACATTGGGAGTCTGTCAGGCAGTGCGAGCAGAGCAAAAGAAAGTCGCCAAAGCGCCACGCCGGCGAGCAGTCTGTAAATACACCTGACGGTACCAGGGGGAATGAGGCCTAGCCTGGGTACCTGAAGAGTGGATGTGGCTTCACGCCGGGCGAGGTGGAGCTGACCATTAGGACTCGCAGATGGGCTTTGGGATGACAGCGTCCCTGCGAAGTCTCCGATTTCCGAAGACACCATGGCGGGGCTAAGATATACCCTGGACGCCATGGTTACAAGATCGGCCGTGTGGATCTGCGGGCTGGGCAGCCATTGCTGCAGGGTATGTCGTATGTCGCCGGAGGGGAGTGGTTTGCCATGTCGAGGTGCGGTACGGTACCGTACTCTTCCCCACGCCCTCTCTGGCCTTTCACTGCTGCACCGCAATGGCCGCATCGCCCTGGTGTGCGCGATGCTGGCGCCGCCCCGGCCGCTATCCGATGCAGAGAAGGGCCCGCCTCAGGTAGCTAGCTGCGAGTACGGATGCATCAACATCAACTAGGCGGCTCCTTTGCTGTACATACCACTACCTCTCCCACAGACCCGCGTGAGCTCCCTGCCCGCCCCAAAGCTGCTGCAGGTTGCGGGCCTGTCGCGAACATGTTTCATGCACCACATTATTCGGCTCCTGGGCGTGGTTGATGCGTTTGTGCGCTGCCAAATCATCAGACGACTGTCGAACACTGCGAGCTTCACGCGTCGAGGTTGCTCATGGCTGCAGCCGGGCCATGCGCCCGACAGTGCTGTGCAGACGGTGGCCATGGGGGAGAATCAGGGGCAAATTTCGGTATCGACGACTGGATCAGGACTCTCATCTCTGAATGCAAGATCCCGCAAACCAGCAGGGGTGTATCGCGCAAGGACGATCGCTCTCCACCCACAGCCTCACTCGTCGATCCCGCGACCCAAGCCTTTGCTCGCTCCGGAGTAGTTCTACACATTGCGTGACCTGCTCTGACGCCATCTCGCCCAACACGCGCCCGCTTTGCCATCGCTTCCCCAGGATTCATGAAATTCTGCATCGTGCATTCGAATGGCAGCGCAAGGAGCTTTTCGCCGAGCACCGCTTCGGAGCATGGTACCGGCGTCGCTCACTGGCTCCCACCCAAGGTCCTCCTCCCGTCCTCAACTCAGTTCAATCATCACAAGCCCGCCCAGGTGCGTCCGGGCGCTGCAGCTGCGACTTGTCCTCATCTCACAGACACTCCCTGGGTGACATCGCTCCTGTCAATTGGAGGAACTGGCCAGACTGCGGCGCCATGTCGCGCCACAATACCTTGCAATACTCTGAGTTACGCATTCACGTGGCCTTCCAGGGGCACCCTTAGATTTTGCAACCTTCTGGAAGGCCCTGAGCGCGCACGGCGTTGGCGATGCGGTGCGCTTGATGAAACCAGCGTCGCTCAAAAACAGCCCACTTTGGGGCGGTCAGAGACGAGCGAGTGCGTCATTCGAGCAAACGGCGACCATCTCGAGGCCCCTGCTCCCACACCACTTCACGCTTGGAGATGAGGAAAGGGTCACGTCGAACACGGCGAACACGCTTCGAGAAGGTTTCGCTTTGTTCGAGGCCAATTTTACTTGCTCTCCACAGTCAGCAGCCACTGCCGCTCGCCCGCCCTACGACTCGTAATCGCCATGTTTTGACTTGCGTGGTGGCACCGCGAGATCGACCGTCTATCATGGACTCACGGTAAAGTGGTTACTCGAAACGGCGCCTTTACTGTTTCGAGGTAACAACCCTGCCCTTATCCTTTGCCTCTAAGACTGTATCCGTAGTGGGTGCCGAAGGCTACTGCCGCTGCAAGACGTTGGATGATGATACGTAGGCAGAAGCGAAATGGTAAGAAACGCGATTGGCTGGTTCTGGGGCGTTTTCAAGCGGTGGGCTACTCCTTCGAGATCGTCCCTGGTAAGTTAAACAGAGGAACGCATCTAGGACATTATACCCGAAGGCCCACCGGGAATTTGCTAACGCACCTCATCTGGCATCTTACCAATAACCGAGTAGCAGGCAACTCCAGAGAGGTGGCCATATACTTCGCATCATATCAGCGCAAGGATCAAGGCGAAACCGATCTTTAGCGAGAAGACCATCAACACTCAAATCCAACCTCAGTTGGACTGCCGAAATCGGTGTTTGAGGATGAGTGTCTTTGCAGCATATGCATTTCTTCCGTTTCATTTGTAGTCACTCGGAACAATTTGCAAACTTTCATTATCGATAATTCGATGCACGACGGTACGAACTGCCAAGACTCCAGTGCAGCGGGACGACGCCGATTGATTGTACATGCATGATCGGGTTCACAGCCCTGTCCGACCTGATACAACATGATTCCGAGGCATTGAAGAAAACGCGGGAACCGTTCAACCTTGAGCATTGCCGCACCTCTGGGGGCCTCAGGCACCCTGGCTGCTCTGAAACTACAAACGGACGCAGTCCAAAAGCAGCTTTTCGATTGTCAGCATTTGGTAATGCAGACCGCGATGCGCAGAGATGGCTAAAACGTTGCGCACAAGCTCACGGCGTCTCAGCATCGCAGCACAGCTATCAAGCCAAAGATATTGATACCGGAAGAACGTGCAGAGCGCAAGGCGCCACGGGTGATTGTGACGCGTTTGCAACGTGATGGTGATTTCGTGGCATTTACGCTAATTGGAGCAGAAGAGGATAACACACAAGGTAATGTACATGACGAAGCATCCTCAACGCTTGACCCAGGTCGGCATCTTGCGAGCCTTGACGTGGCCTGTCTTCTTCCTCTCCACCTTCCTCGGATCGCGAGTCACGCAGCCAGCTGCACATATGTTAGCGCTTAGATGTATCGAATATCGCAAGGTTGTTCAAGCACTCGGAGGAACGCCCCAAACACGTGTGAACGGTCGCGTGGGTGCCAAGGGCAGGCTGCGGGTAGCCAAAAAGCAAATACGACGGGAAAAGAAGCGTGTGCCTCCGGGGTGAGCGGGAACAAGCAGGGAAAGACTTCAACTTACCACGTCGCAGAGCGGGTTTTAAAGCCGGTTCATGTACCAGCAATGCCTTCGCTACAGCTAGGGTCATGGCCTCTGCCTGGCCGGTCAACCCGCCGCCCTGCACCAAGCCAAACAGATTGTATTTGTCCAGCCGATGTGTGGCTTTCAATGCCCATACGGCGCTCTCTCGGTGGTGCAGCCGTCCGAAGAACTGCGACAGTGACTTGCCATTGATCAGAGCTTCCCCTTCGCCTTCAACAAGCCAGGCAACGGCGGACGATGTCTTCCTCCGTCCAACACCCTTGGCCCGTCCCAGCTCATCTATGACCCCAGGTTTTGGCTTGATGTCGCCAGGCTGCACGGCCTTCTTGTACCTCAACATGGCCTGTGTCACCTCCTCAGGCATCAACGATGGGTGTATACAATTCAGCCTCCGCAACACGTGAACCATTTTGTGGAATCGCTGCGTCTTGACGGGCTCGTTGGTCATGATGCGGTATTGGTCGATCGTCTTCCACGCCACCTTGGGGGCTTCTGCGGGTGGAATTGTGGGTAGGGTCGCGACCTTGCGGAGTAGAGCGGAGAGGGAAAGGAAGTCGTCGGTGAAGGTGGGCTTTGCGCTGAAGTACGACGGGGATGCAGGCACCACGCGCAGCGCCTTGAGTGCCACTTTGCCTGGGCTTCCGTCTCCTTTTCCTGCTGCATCGTCGCCAAAGTCAATTGGCGGCGCGGCCGAGAACCGCTCCTGTACTTCTTCTGTGACTTCGGCCTGTCGTGCGGCGGTTGTTGAGATGCATCGTGATATTCGGGGCTGGAGGAACTTTTGCGTCTGTCGAATTGCCCGTTCGCATTGGGGTCTCGGCCGGTGCTCCAGGCACCCTGCTGCCCTTCGCAGGCTCCGTGAGACTTCTCTGCTGGCCATGTCGTCTCTGGCAGCAATTACGGGGTGCAATTGACGGGGTCGGGGGTCGAGCAGTGAATCGGTCGTGGATGGGTGAACAGCCCTGCACAGACGCCGATGGCGCCAAGCGAACTAATTTGCCAGAAGAAAACCTTCGTCAGGCGTGGCCCTCCCCCACTTCGACCCAAACAACCTTTTTTCTTCCACACCCACAACCACTGATTGTGCAACTCAACCACGGTTTAGCCAGCAATCATGTCTTTCGGAAAGCTCTACAGCTACTCGGTATGTCTCTCGCAGCCCCACGGCACGCGCTACGTCTGTGACACTTTCTGACAGCCGTCCAACAGGGTAACCCGCGCACCACGTCGCTTCTCGCGGTCGCAAAGGAGAATGGCCTCGACATCGAGTTCGTCGACACCGAGCCCGCCAAGGGCGTGTCCACCGACTACTTGAAGCTCAACAAGCTCGGCAAGGTCCCTACCTTCGAGGGCGCTGACGGCTTCGTCCTCTCCGAGTGCATCGCCATCGCTGTCTACCGTAAGTGCCCCGCACTAGACACTTTATTTTGCGCGTAATAGGATGAGGCATATTATCATTCAGTTATCCCTGTCTGAAAACTATTGTTGAGAATCTTTCTACTCTGATTTACTACACTACCAATTTTTCCGGTCGTTGTTGGGTTTTGTCGTTGACTCATACTGACGCCTACCCCAGTCGCCTCGCAAAACGAGAAGACCAGCCTGCTCGGCAAGACCAAGCAGGACTACGCCACCATCCTGCGATGGATGTCGTACGCCAACACTGAGGTCCTCACTCCCCTTGGTGGCTGGTTCCGCCCCATCCTTGGCCGCGACCCCTACAACAAGAAGAACGTCGAGGACTCCCAGAAGGCCGCCCTCAAGGCCATCCACGTCCTCGAGGAGCACTTTCTTACACACACATACCTCGTTGGTGAGCGTCTGACTCTCGCCGACCTGTTCACCGCCAGCATCATTGCCCGCGGCTTCCAATACTTCTTCGACAAGCAGTGGCGCGACTCCAACCCCAACGTCACTCGATGGTACGAGACGATCTGCAACCAGACCAGCTACAGCGCTGTCGCTGGCAAGCTCGAGTTCATCACCGAGGCGTTGAAGAACGTTGCCCCCAAGAAGGAGGGCCAGGAGAAGAAGAAGGAGCAGCCCAAGGCCGCCCCTAAGCCCAAGAAGGAGGAGGCTGAAGAGGAGGAGGACGCCGCCCCCGCCCCCAAGCCCAAGCACCCCCTCGAGGCTCTGCCCCGCCCCACATTCGTCCTTGACGACTGGAAGCGCAAGTACTCCAACGAGGAGACCCGCGAGGTCGCCCTCCCCTGGTTCTGGGAGAACGTCAACTTCGAGGAGTACTCTCTGTGGACAGTTGACTATAAGTACAACGACGAGCTGACCCTCACATTCATGACCTCCAACTTGATTGGTATGTATTCCTTGTACTGCTCATTCGTTATCCGGTGCTAATTGTCCCAGGTGGTTTCTTCGCTCGTCTCGAGGCCAGCCGCAAGTACATCTTCGGCTGCACTTCCGTCTACGGCGAGTCCAACGCATCTGTCATCAAGGGTGCCTTCCTCGTCCGCGGCCAGGAGGCTCTCCCCGCTTTCGATGTCACTCCCGACTACGAGAGCTACACCTTCACCAAGCTCGACCCCACCAAGGCCGAGGACAAGGAGTTTGTCAACGACCAGTGGTCATGGGACAAGCCCATTACCGTCGACGGCAAGACCCTTGAGTGGGCCGACGGTAAGGTTTTCAAGTAGGCTTTTTCTTCTTTCAAAAGTGGAGGTGTTTGGTTCAGTTATGATGCGGATGACTTACGACCTGGGATGGACATGGATGGGTATGGTGATGCGTCACGCATAGGAATTGGTGGGTCGCCATCATAGATCAAGGATCTATGTGAGCGCCCGGATATAGAAGCTAAAAATGCCAAAGATATCCATGATGCTCAAGAAAGAGTTCTACACGAGTCACACATACCCCACATACATCTGACATGCATGACATGACGTGACGTCTGGGGGGCCTACTGGCTTATTCTCCGGTCTGCGAAACACGATAAACGACACTTGCTGGATTATTTCTCAATCACGTGTAGTAGTCCGTGATTCAGCGCGCGCCAGGCCATAGGGCTGAACCCAGGCCAGTCAGACCGAGCTGTGCTCACCCCCGCGCCAGGTCGAGTCCGAGTCCAGCAGCACCGCATCTCGAGGTCGAGGTCGGCGGGGCTCAAATGTGGCGCTGCGCCAGTGCGCGCTGATTGGCCATTCCCGCCTGTCGCTTTGTGCTAAGGCCGTTCCTTCCTTGTTGGCAGCGCGAACGGGCGAGAACAAGGGTGGGCGTGGGCGTTGCTCTCGCAAAGGGAGGGAGAGGCTGGTCTCTCTTCGACGTCCACACTTTTCATCTTTCTCCTTCATCTAGCTGACCGTTGCAACGATTAGTGAGTGCTTGTGTAGAGGGATACCTGGGTCGGCGCTTCGTTTCGGAGATTTGCACCGCGAGCTACTGCGTAGATAATCGAACCATTGCTTGCTGTCGTCGCAAAGGCGCAGCGCAGCGCAGCGCAGCGCACGGCACGCGCGCAACGCACGCACGCAGGCGCATACTCTTTGCTGAGTTGGACAGCGACCGTTGGGACGTCGTGCGATTCATTGCAGCGGTACTTTGGCGGAATCCTGGGGCGAGAGAGAGCAGAAAAAGAGTTTAGAAAAGAGCTGGGTTCTGAGGCCGAGAGAGAAGGTCGCACGGTCCTGGCGTCGCGCGGAGTGCACTGAGGTGGCGTACGAGGCTGTGAGGAGTGGTTTTTGTTGGACTTGAGGGGCGAGTTTGTGGGTGAAGAGGGGGATAAGGACGGCTGAAGAGACGAAACTAGGGATTTGGTCGCGTGTCCAGAGAGATTTGATCTGCCCGAGGATCAAGGCTGTTGCAATATTTATCACAACGCTCGGTTGTTGTTCCGCGCATTCGGCTTAAAGAAGAGATCGGCATCTGTGGCTTTAAGAGGCTGGAGATCTGCAAGATCTGACAAGAGATAGACGAAGAGGCTGAGACCCGATTGCGGAGAAGCGAGGATCCGGAGATTAAAATGAAAGATGATGGGAGAGAGGTCCGGAGGAGTTCTGGAAACTCTAATGAGCCAGCGATTCAGGTCATATGCTTGGTGAGTCGCTTTCGATGATTATGTTCCCGATGAAACATCCGGACGTATACTCTGCCATATCAGAGACCTCACTTGAATCAACACGCTAACGCCAGTAGGGCTCTGGAGGCGGACCAAGTGAAGACAACGTCACAGGTTTTCTTGTCCGATCCACGGCAACCAAATGGTCTAAGAACTCGGTGATAGCCGTGGATGCAGGTACCCATCTTGCAGCAATTACCCGCATACTGGAACAAGACTTTCCGCTTGTCGCTGATCCCGACCCTGAAATACCTTCAATACGCAATCTCCGCAATGGAAATGGTAACGGAAGAAGTTTGTCCTCTTCTCCGACCCCAGCGCACATATCATTATCGGATGATGATTCAGACATGGGCACGCCCTTTTCAGAACGAGAAGCACCGGTGACCATCACGACACTCAAAGAGGGTGCATTTGCTGGATTGCCTTTTCCATATGCTAGTGCCAGAGCAAATGCCCTGCATGTTGTCCGGGAGCACATCTCGACGTATCTCATCACCCATCCTCATCTCGACCACGTCTCTGGCTTCGTTATCAACACAGCTGCATTCCACAATACGTCAAGACCAAAACGGCTGGCAGCATTACCTTTCACCGTAAATGCGATCAAGACGCACATTTTCAATAACATCATTTGGCCGAACCTGACTGATGAGGAGGGTGGCGTGGGCTTAGTCACATTCCAACGACTTGCAGAGGGTGGAAACATCGCTCTTGGAGAAGGCAGCGGGCGGGGCTTCATTGAGGTCTGTGATGGAATTGGCGTTAAGGGCTTCAAGGTCAGCCATGGACACTGTATGCGCGTTCCAGGTCTACATAGAGCAGGCACCAATCTTCCGGAAACTCCAGGGCTCCCACACCACGCAACAGCACATCACCCAGGACAGCCCATTGACGGACTCGAGGGACGATCACTGAGTTTCTCTCTTCCTACACAAAGCGCACCTGGCACCCCAGCTTTGGGCCCAGATCAAGGGCGCAGAGCAAGCGGCGCCACATCTATCAGTTCGGACCAATGTGTCATCGACTCTACCGCCTACTTCATCCGCACCGAATCGACCCTCACCACCCCAAAGCGCGAGATCCTCATCTTTGGCGACGTCGAGCCCGACTCTCTCTCCCTCTCCCCACGCACCGCCCTCATCTGGGCCGAAGCAGCCCTCAAAATCGCCGCAGGCATCCTCACTGGCATATTCATCGAAGTCAGCTACACCAACGCCCAGGGCGACGCCGTTCTATTCGGCCATCTCGCGCCCCGCCACCTCCTCGCCGAGCTGCAAAACCTCGCCGACAAAGTACGCGAAGCGCGCAAAGAGCACGAGCGCGAAAGAGAAGAAGCGCGCCAATCCCGCAAACGCAAGCGCGCAAGCCGCAGCGACGCCCTCTCCATCGACGCCGCCACCGCAGAGCGCAAGGCCAAAAACATGCATCTCGCCCGCGGCATCGACTCCCCACTGACCGCCCACGCCCAAGCCCCATACACCGACGACGAGGGCATGACGGATTATGGAGGGGAGACGGGAACGCATACGCCTATTCCCATTCCTCACGAGCACGCCACGAACACAAACACACGTCCCCCAGCCCCCCACCCCTCCGCCCTCAACCTCAGCCACGTCTCCCCAGACCACAACCGCGCGATGCTGTCCGCGGCCTTTGACGCCCCGCTCAAGGGCCTCAAGGTCGTGGTTATACATGTCAAGGACACGTTTGCGGATGGGCCGTTGGTGGGCGAGCAGATTCTGAGGGAGCTGGAGGAGGGGGAGAGGGCGCTGCAAGAGGCAGGGAGGGGGCTGGGGTGTGGGTTTGAGATTAGTGGGAGTGGGAGGAGTTATTGGTTTTGAGTGGACGGGGGAGGAGGAGGATGGGGAGGGGGTGGGAGTAGAGGTGGGGATTAAAGGGAATGGCGTTCATGGCTGGGGAGCGGTCTTTGCGAGTGTTGGGGCTTCAGCCTAGTTATTCTTGATTTTGCTTTGTCGTGTTTTACTCTGCTCAAATGTGTTGAAGCGTATGCTGTGATCTTGTAACATTACGCTCTGTTGCGGAACAAGATTGGATGTGGATATGTAGCGACAATTTAGTTGTTTATTGCATGACTTGGTATAATGATTATTTCTCTCTAACCCCTCTAATTGAGTGAAGCTAATATCACTACTTGTATTTTTTCGTTTCGTCTCAATCTTCACCACTATGCTTGTTTAACCTGAGCTGTGACAAGTGAATATTCCTTCCAGGACGTCAAGTGGTTCGAGCCACATAATTGTGTTCCTCTGTTCATTACTAGCCAGCAATTGAGCTGATGCGGGGAGAGTCAGTGTCCACTTGCACAAAACATCACGTATGTGTCTTGTCCAGCACTGAAAATTGGTGAAACAAGACGTATTCAGAATATTTGACGAGTAGTCATTTTCAATCCTCATCTGCCTTGCCAGACGTGAGATAATACCCTATGCCTAATATTACCTCATAAGCCCTGTACCGAGCAGATAGCACTACGGCACGATCTCAGCTCACGGGACTCGTGATAGCCGACCATGTACCTGATGCCTTTTCCCTTGACCACGGCCCAAACCCGAAATATAAGCAAGCTCGACGCCTTTTGATCCCTTGTCGTAGATGTCGTTTGATGTGTCGATGAGGCCCAACCATGCTTCTTCAGTATCTTTTCTTCCATACATGTCCGTGCCTAATCCAAAACTCCCCAATACATTCGCCGACGCCCCATTTCTCCGTAAATATCCAGTTCCGCAGGAAGTAACGCTCGATGTATATGACATCCCCGTCAAATTCACACTAAGTGTATATCGGCCAATGAGAGATATCCAAAATCAGGAATTCGTGAAAAAGGCTCAAGACGAGAATCAACTCGCAGACCCCGCTCCATCTCCATCTTGAACTCGATCAGATCGCCGCACAGTTCCAGTGAAGCGTCCAGTGCCGCCAGGTAGACAGTCATCGAACTCAGCTGCGCGCGCCGCCTCGACGTCCGTCCAACCAGTCTGCATGGCCCATCCCGCCTCCAGCGCCATGAGCTCCATGGGATCAACGTCCTGGACGATCTCGCCGAGGAGCGGCCACTTCGCCGACATCATGGCGGGTGCGAGTGCGTTTGCGCGTTTGACAAGCTGTGCGCTGAGCGGTGTCGTGGCAGGTCTAATGACACGGTCGACAGCGGTCTGGTCAAATGCTGTGTGTGGTAGTTTGGCGTAGCCGCAGGACACGAATTCGATGCTCTCGAGGGAGGTTTGACGGTTGGAATCGGCTCTGGAGTGCTCCGAGCCAAAGTCTACGAGGTTGGTGCCGGGGGAGATGATGTCGATGATGCTGGTCCACGAGCCTTCGCGGGGTTGCCTTCGTAGAAGAGATTGAGAATTTGTGAAGATCTGTGAGGTTTGTTGTTGTGCTGGAGCGGCAAGGCCATTGCCAGGTTGCACTGCTTGGACTTGGGCGGCGAGTCCTGTGACAGCGTGCGTAATGGCCGCCAGTTGCAGATTCTGGTTGAGTGGCTGATTCTGCATGTGTTGCTGTTGCTGCCAAACTTGTAGCTGCTGCATCTGGGTCTGCACTTGTGCTGCGAGACCTGTAACGACATTTTGCTGCGCAGCGCCATTGGCATTGCCCGGGCCCTGTTGGACCTGTTGCAGATGCTGCGTCTGAAGCTGGAGCGTCTGCGTGAGCCAGTTGACTACAGGCCAATTGTTGAGCAAAGGTTGTGCTTGTGCTTGTGCTTGTCCCTGATTCGCCGCTTGGGCGCCAGCATTATTGTTCCCAAAGACGTTTCCGCCTCCATGACCAAACAAGCCATTTGGTGGAACAACGACGATAGGCATGTTGAAAAGGGGTGCTTGAGGAGCCTGATTGCCGTTTGGATTGATTCGCAAAATGGCTGTCAGAGAGATCGAGTCTAAGCAAAGATGCTTCAGGCGCAGATCGTCGTGTATTTTCACAAAGTTGAGTAACGCTGCTGGTGTGATCCAGCCGTTGTTCAACGTCAGTCGTTCTACGTATGGGAACCGCAGAAGATTCTCATGTAGTCGATCCGGCTCTACTTCGGTCACGTCTTCAATGGTTCCCTGGTGAGTATGGTTGCGGAGGCTCCTCGATATTACGGGAGCGGGGATGAGCAGCTTGTTTCGGGCGTGTAATCCCTCTGCGTGCTCTCCACCACCAATCCACCCGAGTGTGAGGTTCCGGATCCCCGGCCGATGAGCCACGTGATCGCTGAGCAAATCACAGAATGCATCCAGACCTTGTGTTGGACTTGTTCGGCGTGTTTCAACAAAGCCAGCTTCATCTTTGGTGACATTCCTCCAGCCCGGAATAACCTTGATGGTAAGATCTTTGAGATTTGGTAGCGCATCCCAGAAATCTGCACGATGCAGCATTGGAAGATAGCGATCAGATATTCTGGAAAGGTTGAGAGTGTGTACTGGCGTGAAGGTGACTGGGTTGTCGATAATTGACAGCATGTATGACGATATGAAAGCGCGTTGAGCCCACTCAGTTTCGAGAAGCCATTCCTTCTGAGCGTTTGTGAGCTCCGCAGGTATGACGGGGCTCATGATATGTCCTGCGTCGCTGGGAGGTGTGGTCGAGGAGAACAGGATGCCAGAGCTGGAATACGATGGCTTAATTGTGAAACGTTCCATTACTTCGGGATCATCGAAAGAGCTGGGTACGGATAATTCCCCGGTGTCGTGAGGCGTTGCCTCGTGTATGAGATATGAATGAAGGTATGGATTCTCTGGCTGGCGTTCCGCAGTCATGCGCACTTGCTCATTCTCAGACAAGGTTCGTGAAGTGTCTAATCGATACAGCGTTGCCAGCTTGACATCTTCGCCAGCCGCAAGATGACGTGCTTCAATTTGATTCCAGAGCTCCTGCTGGGCCTGAGCTCGACGGTCCGCAACAGAGTCCGACTTGGCGAAGACTGATGGCTGATTGCGTAATACGCGAGCACGGATTGAGCGATCTGGACCATTCAGCCAACCAAGGCCGCTATCAACGGAAAGCGCAAGCTCCTTAACCTTGGTGAGCTCGGAAAATGCTATCTTCATCCTCGGTGTTTCGTCTGCAGCTGACTCGAGGCCAGCAACATCGTCAAAGCGGCGATACTCCTCGAAAGGCCAGTCGTAGTCACCCCAAAAGCTTGTCTTTTTCTCGGTCAAGGTCTTGACAGGTGGTTGCGCAAGGGACTCCTCGTCAACCTCGAAGCTCATGCCGTATTTCAGGATATGTCTTCCAAAGCCTTTGAAAACGTCTAGTCCATGGCCATTGTACACCTCGTCGCCATTGGCATTTTTCCACGAGTATCCCGACGTCATGTGTTCTGCTCGCTTCTTTCCCTTGATATCTGGTTTCTGGCCCTGCGCCAGCATGCCGTAGATCTCCGTGTTGAATGGCACCACGACCGTTTGGAAGATGACTTGAGACACATAGTAGTTGAGTTCTTGACTGACCATACGCAAAGATTTGATGTCATCACGGTTGAGATGTTGGGCTATGAGCTCGACCAGTTCGACAGGCAGCTTCCATTCCGGCCGGCCAATACTCTCTTGCTTGGACATGCTGGCAGGCTTCTTACCTCTAGCTGGAACTCGACGCTTGGTCTTGTTAGCTACAGGTTGGGGTATTTCTCTATTTAGCAAGTTGTACTGAGCAAGCATCTTTGCAGGGTTCCGGAAATTTGGCCAGATGTCATTTGCGTCTGCCTTTGGGAGCACGTTGCGATACTGCATGACAGCTACAGCGCCTCGATCAACCAGCATGCGGGGAATGCTGCCTGCCTCCAAGCCTTCAAAGTTGTCGCGTGAGCGCTTGGCAGAGCTGGCCATGGGAACGGATACCTCTAGTGGATCTTCCCAGAATCGAGGGACCCGTTCGGGGGACCGAGCATCTCTGCCCCTCCCCTGACGCGCGGGAGAGGAAATGGCACGTGAGAGGGCGTTGAACATGTATGTCTCGATGTCATGGTTTGTCTCAGCCATGTCTTCGTCTGAGCTTGACCTTCCATGCGAGCTCTCACTCAGGCTATCGTCGAACAGGCCGTACGCCAGCGGGCGGCGGCGGCCCCGCCTGGATGTGTTCTGGTTGTCGGTCTGAGTCGTGCCTTCTGCGTTCTCCCGATTGGTGGTACGTGTATTGCGCCTTCTAGGCTCGGAGGAGGCTGGAGTAGCCGGCCCAAAGAGAGTCTGCGGTGCTGGCTGACTTGATGTCGAGTCGGAGCGCGTGGGACGAGTGCGAGTGTTGTGGATGCGGGTGTGTGTTGGCTGCGACCGCTACACAGGGTAAGTATATCTTTGCCTCGCCAGTGATAGAGACTGTGTCTAGAAGAGCGAACTCACCGAGGCGCCCGTGTTCGCAGTGACGGCTTCTGTGTCGTCGCTCCCACTCTCCTGTGGCTGCTGAAAGGAGCGCAGCGTCCTCCTGCGCGCCATATAGCGGCTATTGTACGGGAAATTGCCAGGGCTCGACATGATGGTGGTGTACCTATAATATGATATCGAGGGAAGCTACCGTCGCGCGCCCCGGACATGTACAGCAGGTCGCGCAATCTATGGTCTGAAAGTGTATGGGCAAATCGTATACCACATGTTAGGTGATCGATGTGGCCGGCCAAGCGATGGGAGGATGGGTGAGTGAGGCTGGACTGGGGCGGAATGTTGCAGAGCAGCAAAACTGTTGGAGGTGTTCACGGGGAGCTGCAGCTTTCTTTGTAGAGGCGCGCGACGACGCCATGGGCTGCCCCGCTTGCAGCCGCCCCATGACGCGAGCCCCCAGGCACCCGCAGATCCACCTCTCCGCCTCCCGCTGAACCGCCATTCGCTGCTGTGTTCTCGTTTATCGATCAACAAACACCTCCTGCTCTGCATACTGGTAGACAGTACACACCGACCATGGCCGCTTCACAGGACCTCTCACCCACCTCACTCCTGGGACTGCCCCGTGAGATACGCGACCAAATCATTGGATACTGTGCCCTGCCAGATTTCGTGTACACTTCCAGCGACAAATCAAACACTGCAAATCTTCACCGCGGCAAGATACAGGCAAACACCTTCATCGACACGCGTATCTATCTCCCATGCCGCCTCTCGTCAAATGTGCTTGGCGTCTGTCGCCAATTGAGGTCCGAGTGTGTGCAGTACCACACATACGCCCTCGCCTCTTTCTCGCCTGCATCCAAATCAGACCAGGTCGCAGAGACGGCACCGCGCAGTAACATCCTTGCCGAGCGCGTGGGCCAAGAAGTGGACGAGGAAGCTGAGCGCCTTGAAGACCGCAATCAGATTCGCATCACGCTCGAGGCTCAGCGGATGCTGCGAGGCCCACTTGGATATGCCATACCCGTTCGGAACGAGCTATCACCTCGTTTTCTAGCACTGCTCCCTCTCATGCAGCGAGCTCGGAAGCTTCGACTTGTGGTTTGGGCTGGCTTCGATTGGTGGAACGGATCGCGCCCAAGGCCATTTGTCAAGTTGAATGGTCGCATGAGAATCGATGAGTCCGCGCCTCCTGGGCCTGATGCCGTGTCTTTTGCCGTTCAAAAAATCCTTGAGCGATTGCCTGCTGTTGAAGAGCTTGAGCTAGACGTTCTTGCTCACGTGGGCGATATTTCGAGGTGGGATCTCCCGGACCCCGCTTGGGCGAACATACAGTACTGGCTTGACGGGCCGGTTACACCAGCATCCGGACAGGCTCTCAGCATCATTCGGAGAAGGTTGTGTGGTGTGTGGAATTCGAAATTGGTAGATGCCATGTACGAGCAGCAGGAAACGCGCACTGAGGGCAGCACGTGGCATATCAAGCGGCATGGTGACATGCATACTGTAAGCAGAAAGTCCCTCATGCATGAGCTTGCTCTTTCAACTAACGACCGAAGCCTACCATGATAGCCCTCGCTGACCCCGGTGAACTGGATGATAATCGAATCACAGTGAACGAAGAATTCGACCGAACATTCTAGTTCAAGACTCATTCAGCCAGCCTCTACTTCTCGAACAGCCACTGCGCATTCCTTTCGCCCTCCGCCCAGTCATTTTCCCAGTCTGTCTGCTCAATCTCACCGCCCTGTGACAAACGCACCTAGGGCCTCTCAGTACAATCATTCGCGTTCATATCGTACACCAAATATAGAGGGTGCATCACCCTATACGTCTCTTGTTCTGCAGCCGTTCGCGGTGCTGGTTGCAAGCTGACTTCTTATGTCCTTCCCTCCGTTTCCACTCCCGACACAGCATAGCGCCACAATCTCTCCCTCAGGACCCTCAACATCGAACTCAACGCAATTCCCGATTCCTCGGGTCTGCGGAGCGCGACATCGACTCGCTTCTCTTCAATTACAATACCATTGACCAAAGTTCCATCTTCCGGCTCGCGCGTACCTCTGTGCTGTGGGCTGCTAACGATACCGCGCGTGTCGATGCCAACTTGACGCGTGAAACTCAACGGCTCGAGCCAGTCTACGAGAACAGAGTACTCAATAGACGCCATCCAATACGGGCTAGCAATGAGGCGAATCGCCGCGTTCTTCATGGCGTCCAGACGAGGATCAAGAATGATTCCTGCTTCCTCCTGCATCGCGCGACAAGTCGCGAGCATCTCCACGCCCGGCAGTATAGTCCAGACGAGCGTTATGTCTGCATGGACTCTGTGGGCATCTGCATCAGCTTCCCAAGTGCGATGCGTCACTTTGACGGGTAGATGCTCGAATATCATGAGGCGCAAATCTTTTGGTAGATCGAGGAGTCGGAATGGCATGGGTTGGGACATGATCTTACGGAATCAACAGGATTTGGTGGACAGTGATAGCATGGTCACCTGAGATACTGTGGTACCCAAGGTAAGTATTGTACAGTCAGTGCACAGCGCACGGGGTTGACCTCATTAAACGGAATCGGCCACGAAAGCGCGTCTTCTGCAATTGGCTATAACCCTTGTGAAATCCGTGCTTCACGACCTTGCAAGCTCCTCAGCCACCCGCACACGCTTTGTCCATGTACAATACTTACCCTGGGTACCACAGTATATTCTGTGCTGGGCTACAACAACTACCAACACGCCGCATTGCATAAGGTAGCTCATCATATCGCACAAAGCACAGTATCATCCTTGCTTCTGGAAAAATCCAAACCATCCACTACCTCAGCCAGAGCCCTCGAAATCAAAAGCCAAAGATACATAAAGCAGACAAATTATTCAAACCTCGAGGAACCCAACGACGCCTCACATTGTCACCCCAGAAACCTCCTTACTCAACTTCAAGATCCCCGCAACCTGCTCCACCGGCGTCCTCCCCATCCCACACTCCGTCGCGACCCCAAACCCAAACCCCCCCAACACCTCTCTCGCCTTCTCAATCCTCCTCCTCGTCCCCTCCTCATCCCCAAACTGCACGACGCCTAGATACAACTCCGTGCCATGTTCTTTCATCTGCGGTACCAGCCCATTCAGCGGCTCCAGATACCTCTCCAAATCCCCCATCGCGCTAACCGGGACCTGTGCGTGGAAATAATTAATCTTATGGCTGCTTTTTTCGAACAATTCAAGTCCGCGCTGTACCACAGGCCCCATACTCTCCGGCTCAAAAAAATGCCTATGCTCCATATCGCCATAGCAATTATGTATCCCCAGCTCCACATCGTCCGCAATCGGCGCAATCATACGCAGGATATACTGAACCACGAAATCTTTCACGTCGTGCGAGTCCGCGAACCACGGCGTCATGTACCGCCCGTCCCAGAAGGCGTTGTCGATCGAGAGGTCGAGCTGGATCGCGAGGTCGGAGTGCGGGATGTGTGCTTGGATGTTCGTTATTGCGCGGACGAGGGCGTCTTCGTAGAGGGGGTAGACGCCGGGTTGGAAGGCGCGTTCGATGAAGGGGGAGACGACGTTGGCGACGGAGGGGATGCAGACTTGGAAGCGGATGCCGGGGGGGATTACGCCTTCTTTTTGGAGGCGCTTGAAGACGGCGTAGCTGGAGATGGCGGCGGTGTCGTAGCCTGTTTCGAGGCCGGCGGCTTGGAGTTTGGCGAGGCCGGCGGAGACTTCTTCTTTAGTAAAGGATTTGGATGGGGCGATGCCGTTCAAAGTGAATTGAACAAGCATTTCTGGGGCGGATTGGAATACGGCGGCTTGCCAGTAGGTGAACATTGTTCGGTTGCCTGTCTCGCCGTCGGGTATACGCTTCAATCGTCCAGGCATGGCTTCCATGCATGTTCGGAAGACGGTCTCGTTGTCGCTGAGGGGGACACTGCCCAGTAAGAGACAGCCCTGGGGTTCGTAGGCCATGTTGACGGTCAAAGATGTAGACTGAACTAGAGGAAGTTTTAGTATCAGATGGGAAGAGGCAGGTAGCTATCGCTCGTCATGTGAAGCACAATGTTTGAACTTATACGACGTGCCTTCTGACTCGCGAGAGCGGGGCAGCTGCATCCAAGCAGGGGTCCTCGATGCATCGCGGAGAGGTAGAGATGTGTAGGAGGCGCACTATCCATGTACTGCTACACCATTTAGGCTTGAGGCCGATCTTCCCACGCTCGTATTGCTGTCATGGCAAGGCTGTTCGGGTGCTAACTCGATGTGTTGCAGCAATAGGCTGCATCATCCTGGGATGTCGTTATTATCCGTTCCAAAACCCGATAAGCGAAAGAAGCGATTCGCCATGTTTTGTGGACTGTTGTATTACCACTTGATAAGGAAAATGCTGCAGTTCATGACCAGTGCCTCGAAAAAAGCCACTCTTACATTGCTGATGAAAATGCCTAACTGAAAAGCATACACGGTACCGAAGCCATTATGACCATCGACATCACTCCCGCCTGTGGGGTCAGCATCGATGATGCCCCACTGGTCGTTGATCCTCCGTTCTTATTATACGCATTACTTCCCGCAACCACAACTCCAAAATCCCAGCGATCGTACCCTTGATTCGTAGCATCCGATGCCTCCAGCTGAGTTCCCCAAAAGGCGCACTTGACCAAGGTTGAGCTCTCCGAATTATTGCATGCCGGACCAACGTTAAGAACCGGTGTCCTTTCGAAGAAGATGTTGAAAGCCTCGCATCCATCTGTGCTGTCGCATCGGCCAGCGCAGTCGGTGGTGCTGTATTTCTGCAGCTGTTTGTACCCGAGATAAGAGTCGCTTGCGACAGAAGCATGCTTGTCTTCGTAGACTTTGCTGTAGTTGTTCGGTGTCGATGCGTTGCGTGCAAAGTTTGAGAACTCGGAATATTCAAGAAATCCCATAGGGGTATCGGTGGTTGGTCTGGGGCCGTAACCATGAGGCACTTTTTCGCAAGCTTCAACGTCTTCTGAATATGGTGGGAAGGTGGCTGCTGGCATGGCTGTGGCATCGGAGCTGGACATGAGAGCGGTCGACCGTGTTGCTGAGCTCGATGTACTATCATCGAGAGCAGCCTGGGCTCCGGATGGCGCAAATACGCACGCTCCGGATAGTAGCAAGAAGAGACCGAAATACATGATGTGGGGTGGAGTGGAGGTAGCAATGTATGGATGGCTACACCAGGCGACTGTTTGTTGGATCTGGAGACCGCGATATTGTTGTTCGAGCCTGATTCATCGCTGGCTGCTCCCTCGACGCTCAAAGCAGAGGACGGTGTTTGTCGCGATGGTTATCTTCCCCAGATGATCTTCCGCCGTGCGACGTGCCAGCGATGTACCCTCTTAAGCTGCTGGTGAGTGTGCGACCGACAAAGAGCTGTTGTGCGCTTCGAGTGAGATGCAGCAGGTCCCACCTAGGCAGTCTTGACTTTACTTGGCCCTTGGGTTGGATTATCCAGTAATCTGCGAGGTGCACGAGTATCGCACCATTATCGAGATAACCTCCGCTCTTCTGCTACATCCTGCGCCCCGAACATACCACAGTGAATGTGCGGTGGATGTTTCTCGAGCATCGTGTTGCATTCAATATTGCCTTGTCGTAGGCCAAGAGTTGGGAAGTCTGCAAGAGCGGCATCCAAGAGAACGCCATGGAAAGAACAAGGGTGACCAAGACGCTAGCCTTTTTGGTGAAATGAGAAAGAAAGCCACTCGAAGTTTGCAACCGTCACATTTTCATCCGAAGCATGTCATGAGGAAAGAAAAGTACTTGCACATCCATTCTCGATGATCATATTCATCAAGCGGACCTGAAGTCATCGCGAGCTAGCGACTTTCTGCCAGTCACCGTATTGTCGTACGACATTTTGACGGTGTCACTCCACACTCAGCGCGCACAGGCAAACCCGGCCAAGTCTCTCGCCACCAATGCTCCCGAGACGCTACCAAGAGGAACGTATCAGACGACCTTGACGCTGCAAACATTGGCGCCAACCAATCATACACCGGCATTGTCACATTCTCACACGATATCCGTCAACCCGGTTGTCGTTCCCGATGCTACTCGTGAACTCCAGCCTTGAAGGTAGGCTCGCATCACGCAACCACGATGATTGCAATCGTGGCTTTGCACACTGTCATCGGCGGGGACCGTAGAGGTGGAGGATTCGAGATGTATACATAAGTTAGGTAGTAAATGTCGTTTTCATAAGCATTCAGTCAGATACATCAATCAATTCAATCAATCAGTCCAACAACCACCAAACCACGTCGACAAAACACCTCAAACAACTATTAAACCTCATCACCAAACTCTGATTCCATCGAATCATCCACAACACACCACCAAATACCTTGCAATCAATCTTCGTCGGGAAAAACCATCATCACAAACCACCACACCAATAAATTCATCGATCCAACCACATAATCAATCCAAACCTCAAAATGCCCGTCGCCCCAAAATCCTATCTCCCCGCCTTCGCCGTCTTCCTCGCCTTCGGCATCAGCTACACCACCATCGTGGCCACAAAGGAAGGCGCAACAATCGACGGCGCGCGAACACGCTGGCAGGGGCAACACGCTAGTGCGCGCCGCGTTTTGTCGGGCGGCATATCGATGGAAGATATGGAGAAGATGGTGGGGAAGTAGGGAGCGATCGATGTTTAGAGGGGAGGAGGGATGATTTGGCGTTTGGGTTTAGGGAAAAGGGAGTTAAGGGCGTTCAAGGGCGTTGAGTGGGGTTTTGTTGCATATTCTGTGTTAGGTAGGGGACATGAGAGGAAGAGTCGAGTTGTAGTTTTGTATATACTGCATGATTTTAATCAACAAGGCATCTTCAATCTAAAGAGTCCATCAACTGTGAAAGACACGAGAACGAGTACTACAATCAACATCACAACACACGAGCACAGAATCTTCAGCAATGTATCTATAATCTCATAGGTTGAATGTTCCATCTAGATACACCTCACCACCATCCTGCTTGAGTTGGCGCGAGCCTCGAATATACACAAGAAAAAGTGTCCTGATTCCTTCCAACGCCAATGACCCTATAGGAGGGCTACCTGAACATACGAAGACTGATTGGAAGGGAAATGCTCCAGACTAAAAAAACCCAGCCAGCAGCCCCAGAAAAGCGGGCGGGCTTGGGTATGTGTAATGTCAACAAAAGAAATCGTACAATCGTGCGCGCTCGCTGTCAACCGAGTTCAAGAAGAACAAGATACACCGCTTGCATGCTTGCTTTTAAGACGCGCTGAGAGAAGAAGAACAACTAGGAAGATCTCCAAAGGTACTAGCAGTCGAGCATCGAGGTGAGGGCAGCTAGTCTTTGAAAGACTGGCTCAGCAGCGGCGATTCTCCTCTCGAGACGCTCAGCAAGAAGAGCTTCTTGTGCCTCGTCGGCGATGACAAGCGTGTAGTGCGAAAGGGCCTTCTCAGGGTTGGTGAAAAGGTTCTCGTGGTTCTCGAGGGGACCGGCGATGGTGGAGACCGGGGCAGAGGGGGCGGGCGAGTAGCTGTAGAGGTCGTCCTCGTCAACATCCTCGTCCTCGACAGGTGCGGCGAAAGCAGGCTTCTCGGACTGAACGGGGCGCTCGATGACGGGGTAGTCGAGCTTCACCTCGTCAAGAGAAAGGTCATCCTCGGCGCGGAAGATGGCGCTGTGGCCCTTGCCGGACATGGACTCAGTGTCGAGGGGGTTGACTGGGCCTTCGGGAAGCTCGTGGACAGCAAAGACACGGGGTTGCTGGTAGCCGAAGCCGTTGTTGGCACCCCAGTTACCGCCGTTGTTGATGTTGAGCGATGCGAAGTCGAACTGAGTCTCGGGGACAAGGGTCATGCCGACGTGAGTGTTCTCAGGCTGCGACATGGCGTTGAACTGCTGGGCAGGGAACGAGGCAGGAGCGGGAACAGCCACGGCAGGAGTCGAGGTCGATGGCATCGAGGCGATGGGCTCCTTGGGCTGGAGGCTGTCCTCGCGGGAGAGCTCATCGAGGAAGGGGGTGAAAGCCTGGTGGCGGAGCAGGCGCTCAATGAAGGCGCGCGAGCGGGCATTCTCCTCGCGGAGGAGGCGGTTCTCGGTGCGGAGGTCGTTGGCCTCCTGGACCTTGACGGCAACTTCGCCCTCGAGCTGGCCAATGTATTCTATGCATTGTTAGTGAAGGTCGAAGAGACGGACATGTGGCGGTACTAACCCTTTCTCCTTGAGCGGAAGGCGCGAGCAGACACCTTGTTGCGGAGCTGGCGGCGCTCCTTTGAGCTGAGCTTCTTTCCCTCCTCCGACGCCAGCAGCCTCTCGTCCTCGTCCATGTCCTCCTCGTCCTTCTTCGCGCGGATCACGTGGGGCAGGAGGTCATGGTGGCCGTCGCCCATGGACGAGGCGGCGCTCTGGCTGTTGGCTCGGATCTGTGCGACGACGCGAGCAATGGTCTCCTCGGTGCGGGCGTCGCTGAGGGGGCTTGAGGTCTTGCGTGGGGCTGATGGCTGTGCGCGGGCTTGTTGCTGCTGTTGTTGTTGTTGCCTCTGCATGGCCATCTGTTGTTGCTGTTGTTGTCGCTGCTGCTGGGCCTGAGCCTGTGCTTGGGCCTTGGCGAGGGCGGCCTGCTGGTGCATGCCGGGCCAGACGCGGACCTGGGGCGGCTCCTCGATCGACGAGGGGTCGACAAAGTCGTCCTGGGCGTTGTCGTTGAAGGAGAGGTAGCTGGGCTGCTGGAAGTCCATGCCGCCCATGTTGACGTTGGAGTCCATGGGCATGCCCGTGTTCCACATGCCGGCGTCCATCATGGAGGAGTCACCCATCATGGCCATCTCGTCGATGCCAGAGGACGAGAAGCCGAAGCCCGAGTTGTAGACGGGGTTGAGGCCGGCGATGGATCCCGAGGGCAGGCCAGTCTGCTGCTTGAAGCGCTCATACTCGTGGCTGGGCTTTGCGGGCGTCTGCAGGTCGTCGTCGATGTTGGTGCTGGTCGGGCTGGTGATGGCGGTCGATGTGCTGGCCTCGCGCTTCAGGTTGGCGGGCGTGGGCGAGGGCAGCTGGCTGAAGTCGAAGAACTCCTGCTCGGGGTCGATGCATTGCGAGTGCTGGTTATATGACGGCGCCATGATCATCGCAGGCTGGACTGCGGTGGCCATTGTGTGTGGATTGCGTGTGGGGAGTCGCAGAGCGTGTTTTAGATGTCCTCAGGCAGACGAGTTGATGCGTCCCAGGCGTGGTGTTGCGGGACTTTGGGGATGTGTCAAGAGCGGTTAGGCTGGCAGAGAGTCGTCGTCAGCTCGTTTCTGGGTGCCGAATTTGCCGTGAGGTGTGGCTGAGCCGTGTCGGCGTGCGTCTTGTCGGCTTGTTGTCGACGAACAGCGGTAATGACGATGAATGTGTTGATGGGAGGTCGGTGGGATAAGTATCAGAGCGTGGTGTTGAGTTGAGGCAGCGGTGATGGGCAGAAGGGGCGCGGTGATCAGGGCGAGCGTGCTGCTCTTCATCTGCTCTTGGGCCCACCTCCAGGGGCGTTGGACGTTTCGGAAGGCTGTGCTGGCCTTACTGAAAATAGAAGACAGAGCCTACTCCCAGCCTGGCGCCTCGTCTGTCGATCTCTCCCCGGACATGGCGGCTTCGTGGCCGTTGTCCGCCCGGTGTCATGCTCTCGCAGCACACTCAGCAGTACATGCGCGCCTTTCTCTGTCTTCGGTCCTGAGTCCTGACAGCTGTCCCAATCCGGCTGCCTGAGTAGACATCAACCTGTGTTTCTCTATTTCCTCACCTAGATTACACTATAGGCCTGCCATAATAGCACAATATAGCACTCCACGGCAGGGCCTTCTTCGGTTCGTGCAGCGCCGACACCGACGGGCACGAGCGAACCACACGCCTCACCAACCACAGCACAAGAGGCTGTGCAGCCGCTGCCATCCGCATTGGGTCTGCGTCGCGAGCCTGCAACTATTGTCTGCCAGCTCGACTCGCTCGCTCGTATAACCTTGCGCGAACACTTGCCTTTCTTTGTGTGTACGATGCGCCGCACCAAAACTACCGGCCAACCTTGGCCGGCCTGCTGCTCCTTGTGCATCCTCTTGCAATGACATGAGCCCCGACCGCGAGGCCCCAAGTCAGCTCACCCGCATCTTTGCGCTCCTCAGCTCTCCTCCGCAGTATCTCTGACGCCTGCTATGTCTCTCCAAGTCTTGTCTACTGCAGTCCTCATTCTTGTCGATGATCAGCATTTGTCAAAGCAAGACAGTTTGCATCTCGGCCTTGGCAGCACGGAGCTTTCCGCGACTATTTCGTCATTCCATTGATCTGCTGGAAAAAGCCTCACCCCTGCCCTGCGTCTCGAATTCGGTCAATGGCCCACAACCAAATGTGTGACAAGCGTTTTCAAGTTCCCAAACTGACACCAAAGCTGTTGGATCAGGGTCGGCGGCACTGTAAAACGCCGGCCCAAGGTCGCATGTCACTTCTGTCATCTCACGGAACTTTCCGCCCAACAGCGTGAGCGCGGAATCACCTCCTATGAATTCTCATTTGAAGTTCTCCTTGTGGACATCGCTCAGGAGAACGACCCCCACACCAATTTGGTTGCACAGAAGGAGTATGAAATTGTGCAGTCGAGCATGTTCGAGACGTCAGCCTCAACCGAACGCTTACTGCGCCACCTTTGACGCCCTCACTGCAGCAGCAGAAGTAAACAACGCATTTCCAGACAGCAGTCTAGCCCTCAAAACTTACATATACACTGACATCTCTACAAGCGGTAAGTAACTATTCAGCCTGACGATCGATGGCTGCTTTTCGCAGTAAGATTGTACGCCGTACACAGTATGCACCGGGGCTTATTCCAGGCTCATGCTTATGTCGCTCGATTGGCGTAATCCTGGGCAAATGACTACGCCACCATGAGAGCGTCATGGAATGTCCATGGATTACTCGATCAAGAACGTTATCCTGAAGTGGAAAACCACGCGCTCATACACTTTTGCAGCTCAATTGCTGCTCCCTCTTTGATCACTCAATGTGTAAATGGTAAGTTATGCTGTTCACATATCATGACACCGAGCAAGACATCCTCGCACCGGACAATAACAAAAAAGTTACCAATTTCCTTCTCCAACAGTACAGCGGCTCCGTTCGAGCAAAGACATGTCCGGCTCCACTTGCCTGCACAGTACATCTCACCAGCATCTCATCTAGCCCACACTCTCCCTCCCGCTCATCACATCCACATAATCCCACAACCTCAACCCCAGACTCACCACACACACCTACAGAACTACTCATCAGCCCACATCCCAAACCCCCCATACACATCTCAAACCCCACTCAAAGCTCAAAGCGCCACACCTGCTCTCCCGGACACTCATCATCCCCGAAAGCCCGTTTGCGCTGAACTCTTTCGTGGCGCATGAAAAGCCGTTTGCACCTCGGCCTCGGCCGCGCCTCCGAGCGGCGATGCGGTACCATTGCTCCGACGCTCGCCTTTGGATGTTCTAGATCGTAGTTCGAGTCTAGACGAAAGGGGTGGAAGGTGTAGATTAGCGTGGTCAGGTAGCTCAGTGATACTCGACTCGACGCGAAACAAGACGACACGCGAGAGATCCGAGACGTGGACGCCGCGCGTCTGCGTAGGTGTTTACTACACCTCTTTTCTATGAATGTGTATACCGGCATTGGCGCTGGCGTTGTGGTCTTGGATCTGAATCTGAATTTGTGGAGATGAGAGGGGAGGGAGGTGACGAGGCATGGTATCTAGTCTCCCCCTTCCCCAAAAAAAGATTGATAGGTCGAGTCGTTGGTATTCGTGTTCAATGCTTGTGAGGGATAAACTTAGAGCCGGGAATGATGGAGAGACGAAGCGTTAGTATTGTTAAGGATCTATTTCCAGATCTCAAAATATTGCGGCTAGTAAGGTGGTGATTTGCTCAGCTCGGCCGAGCATGTGGTGCTGCTCATGGGAATGTATGTTTGGGAGGGGCGCGGAGGGGAAGCTCAGATGTGGAACTGACTTGAGGCTCATACTGATATTTTGGTTTGCTCAGACTATCGAAAGACCCGGGAAAAAGTGACTCGTGATGTTCGATGATGCTTTTCAACGTGGGACGCTCAGACATGAATAGGTTGCTGGATAGCGGACTGAATCAAGCATTGCGGCTTGCACAGTGAGGTGTACTTGTCATTGCTAAGCTTTCGTACATACCTGTGACATATGCTATTGTATACATGTCTAATTCTACACGAATCCAGGCTCTATCTACTGCCTACCTACCCGAGCATGATAGTCATCGTGGTCATCTTTGAGGAACTCATGAACGTCCTCCTCATCCACAGGGGCCGGTTCCTTTTCCGTCATCCCTCGATCTTGCTCCGAACCAACCTGCTGCTCATGCTGTGTGCTCGAAGCCGGTAGATGCTGAGTCGTCTCCTCCAACCCATCTTGCCCCGCCCGCGTCTCACTCGCCACCATCTCATTCACAGCCTTCTGCGTAAATACCCCGGTATCAGGCCTCATGAAATCGCCCATCCTATCCTCTTCGTACTCAATTCCCAATTTCTGAACTGTATAGTAGAAACGCTGCTCATCGGTCGACCGTCCCGCGATATACGACTCAGCGACTCCCGTGCCATTCTGCACATCCTTGACAATGCGTCTGGCCCGATCAAAGTCGCCGTCGCGCACGAGCGCTTCGATGACTGCAACTAATGCGTGCCAGCTCGGCACTGCGCCCTTCTTCGGCATGCGCGTTAGCACGTCCATCATCTTGCGCGTCTCGCCGTGCAAGGCATAGCCTTCTAGGAGGCGATCGAAGAGCAAACGGTCCGTAGCAACGCTGTGCGCTGTGAAGAATTGGTTGACGAGGGAGTCGACGGCTGCGATGAGTGGTGGGTCCTGCTGGAAGTAGTGGGTGATGAGCGAGCTGTATGCATATGGCGAGGGAACGAGATCGCGCTGCTGCATGTGCTCGACGCATAGGCGGACGGCGCTGTGGTTCGAGTAGTACTTGAGGAACCGGTCGATGGCCGTGCTGTAGATGTAGTCGTTGAGCTTGACACCTGTGGCTTCGATATCGTTCAGTTGTTTGATGATCTTCTCACCTTGCTGTGCTGGAGTGAGTTGCTTGAAGGCGGGGTTGGTGAAGACGAGGTTCATGAGCATGGCGTGTGTTGCAATGTCGGCTTTAATGCCATTCTGTTCCATCTGTCGTAAGACTTTGAAAGCGGTGCGGTTGTCTGAGCCGAGGAGATAGAGCTGAATGAGGGCGTTGTAGGTGATGATGTCGGGCTTGATATCAAAGCCACTTGCCCAGCCCAGGAGCTTGTGGACGAAGTCGACTCGCTTCTCATGCCGCATGGCCTTTTTGTCAAATCCGACCAATGCTGTGATAGCACCATTGACCACTTCGATGCTGGGTTTGGCACGTGGGTTGGTTGTCTTCGGGTTTGGCTTCGTTCCACTCTTGTTATTCTTCGAAGATGGATGTCTGGCGTTCTCCGCGGCGAGCCAGCGCTTACCCATGTCATCGAGAGCTGCAAAGCCGAGTTTGACCTCACGGAGATGAAAGAGGCCATGTACTCGGGTGGTCCAGGCGTAGTCGTCAGGTTCGATACCCGTGCCAAGCATACGTGACCACATTGCATCGAATCCAGCCAGATCCCTGGCCTTTTCACAGCCTTCCAGCAGAGCAACCCATGACTGCATACCCGGCTGCACGCCATGTGCTATCATGTGATTCCAGACGTCGACAGATCGCCGCGCCTGGTTGAGAATCAGGAAGCCTTTCAAGAATGCGTTATAGACCCTGGGCGGTATGTCGGTCTTGTCGTTGGTTGTAAATGCTTTTTTGGCCTCGTTCCAGAGATGCTCCAACGATACAGCTGATTTCCTGGACTTTGTTGCTCGTTCTATCCGCTTCAAGTGAAATGCTTCCCGATTTGCCAATGGGTTGCCCTTCACGTGCTCATCTAATGTTACTGCTTGCACAACATACCTGTCCATAGCTTTCTCGGGTGCGTTGTCAAGTTCTTGGATAATGTCTTTCTGGACAGCCTCTGGTAGTTTTTGGAATCTGGGAGATCGCTGAGTGTAGCCGATAATGGGCGTAATGCGCGCTCGTACTAATAGACGTCCTAGGAACTGCACAAAAGGCTCAGCTAGTTTGTTTAGGGCTTCATTGCTTTGCAAAGCATCCGACAGTGTGTACAAGTAGACGGCACAGAACCCCAATACTGCATTGCCCATCTGCCCGGGGTGATACTCGTTCAGCCGTAGGCTGAAATCGCTCTTGGAGAAGACCTGGGGTAAATCGTCCGATATAGGTAGATTCCAGTTCTCAACAATGGTATCCACTTGCGCATTCTTCCCTTTACACTGGAAAAATAAGCGCCAGACATACAGGAGCTCATGGAGGATGGTCGGCAGGTCCAGCTTAGAATCGGCAGATGTGGAATTGACAGCCAGAATGGCCTGGTGTGTCAAGAAATCGAGTGTCTGGTACGTCCAATGCTCGGGCTTGATGACACCCAATTGCTCGTACCTGAGAAGCACCATGGTTGGGGTGGCTGTGGGCTTCACCGGCGCGTAGCACAAGGCACCATTGACTTTGCGGAGGAGGTCATCGAACAACTTTCCATCCTGTAAGTGGACAATGTCACTCTCGGCGGGATGTCTGAGAGCGTCACAGTCTTTTGAGGTGTATATCCGGTTGAACAAGTTCCATGCCTCGTCTCCATTGCCTGATTTCTTTATGGCGTTTGCAATGGCACCAATGGGTCCTTCACCACCTCCGTCAGTAGTAACATGACTATCCTGTGGGGGTGTAGACGACAGGAATTCATCTTCCCGAGGTTCATCGACAAGTTGTGAATAGCGACCGGCACGTCGTAGCGGACGCTGCTGCGGTTGTTCTGTATGCCGTATTCGTGATGCCGCCTGTTCTGCTCCCGGTAGAGCTTCTTGTTGAGACTGCGCATCCGAATTTGCGGCTTTGGGGTTGTCTTGCGGCGTTTGACTGCGGAAAGAGAAGAAGGTGGCGCGTGGCTGCCATTGCGGACTCCGCGTGGGGACGACGCGTCGTGCGAGTCGTGTTCTGCACTGTCTACACACATACGCGCCCAGCATAATGCTTGGTGGTGGTGCGCGGGCGCAAGGTGGTGGTGCTGTGCTTCTTCTTAGCTATGGTTTTTGGCTCGACTTGCGAACTCACATACAGAAGGACTACGGCGCTCAAGGATCAGTATCAATTACCATCCCCACCATCTAAGACACCTTACACCCAGCAGACCTTTGGCGCAGCTCTAATGGCATATCAATCGATGCTCGTGTTCCGCAATGAGATGCGCAATTGTTTTAGCTCGCGCACGTTCAGACCAACGCCCGCGACTCGCCAATCAATGACGTAGCACGTGACAGAAATCCTTCGCCTTACTGGCGGTCCTTATCACGAAGAACATCAATCCCCCTACTATAAAAAGCAAATCGCCTTTCGAGTTCCTGCAATTCATATCTGCAACTCAACTCTGGCACCACGCAATCAGCGACACCATGACGACCTTTGTACCTCGGCAATCTTACTCACAGGAGGAATTAGACAAGCTATATCCGAAGGAGCTCGAGCTACAGCTTGTACAGATTGTACGGCTAATATATTGCTATGTTTTGTGTAACGCGGGGAGCCACATACTGAACGGCTGCAGCTTCTACGTCATGGGGAACGATCACCAGTCTCTCCACGCTTCCAGAACGTGAGTCATGAGCGTGCTGAGTTGGAATATACGACTAACAGCTTCTTCAGACTGGACTGAGACCATGTAAGAAGAACAAGTTGGCGAATATCTGTGTAACTTCTAACCGATCTGAGATTGGCCGTATTGTAACCATGCACGCCAACTCACCAGCGTCATCAAGGCCACTGAGGACTGGGACTCGCTCAAGTTTCGCAGGAGACTTGAAACTTTTGGCAACGATGATGGACCTGGTGAGATTCTGTTGCACCATGTATAACGTTGCCAGCTAATGCTTTTACAGTCATTGCATCTGGACCAGGCGGAGAGTTTGATGCCATCTGCCAACCTGGTGAACTGACTGACAAAGGTCGCGAGACGACACTCGCACTGGGCCAGCGCCTACGTCACCTTTACGTTGAACAGCTTCAGTTCATGCCACAGCTTATTTCGGACAGCGACATGATTTATTTGCGCGCAACCCCGATTCCACGTGCATTGGAGTCACTTCAGCAAGCATTCTGGGGCTTTTACCCCCCATCAGCGAGGACGGCCGACTTTCCTGCCCCAACCATAATCACCCGAACACCTGCAGACGAGACACTTTATCCAAACGATGCTGCCTGTCGACGATTTGCACTCTTAAGTCGTGCCTTCGCGCAGCGTGCCGCGGAGCGGTGGAACGACACAGAAGACATGCAATATCTGTCAAAGGTGCTGTCTAAATACATGCCAGGACAATCAAAAGTGGCCGTTGATTCTCATCCACGTCTGTCTGGTATCATGGACACCATCAATGCCACAGACGCGCATGGGCCGGAGACGAAACTGCACAGAGACTTTTACGATGCCAAGGCGCGGTCCATTATTGACAAAGTCGCCGTAGAGGAGTGGTTCCAAGGATACTCCGAGTCGGTCGAGTATCGCATGCTGGGGATTGGAGGGCTTATGGGTGATGTTGCCTCGCGCATGATCGGAAGTGTGGAGCGCAATGGCAACGATGGGCTTTTAGAAGTAGGCGGGAACAACGGAAAGCTAGGGAAAGGACGAGGTGGAGAGACAGACATCAAATTCGCGATGAGTGGGTGTCACGACACAACACTTGCCGCCGCTTTGGTCAGTCTTGGAGCGTTTGAGAACGAGAAGTGGCCACCCTTTACAAGTCACATTGCTTTTGAGATGTTCAAAAAGCGAGGCACGGTCACTACAGCCAAAGCGACGGTTCAGTCGCCGCAGCAGGCTCCAGCCCAGAAAACGGAGAGCTGGTGGTCAAGCCTGTTCGGCAGCTCCAAGACTTTCAAGGAGGATTTTACGCCTGCAGGAATGGCGAGGAAGCCCGTCTCTGAGCTTAGTGAGTCACAGCGGGAAGAGCTCAAGGACTACTACGTGCGCATACGATACAATGACAAGATAATGCAGGTGCCAGGATGCAGGGCAGCCGGCAAACACTTGGACGGCGACACTACTTTCTGCACTCTAGAGGCATTCAAGAGCGTTGTCGACAAGTACACGCCCAAGAACTGGAAATCTGCCTGTACATCGAAACTGGACGAGCCAGTGTTCCCCATGAAGGCTGAAAAGGCTGGATATGCGTAGAGCGTAAGCAAGACAGCGGTCAGGATTAGACTTAGATTTGATACTCAAAACTAGTGAATGAGACATGTTCACTTTCACCGCACACTACTCGCGTCGAATCAAGGTGAAGACGACATCGCACAGACTTGCAAACGCCGTCTCTGCACCTCCAGATAATTTCTTCTGGTCTTGACCTCCCACCTCAATCAACACCACGGACGACGCAGCAGTAGCCATACTAACCTTGCGCACATTGCACTTTGCTTCCTCGTAGCGTTACTAATTCTTGCTCGTGTAGAGATGAAAGCCAAGGGATACAACAAACGCGAGCGGAAGCTCAAAGAAGCGTCGTACAATCGAAGAATCTGTATCATCAACGATACGATCGGAGAGTTTCGCACATACGAAGGCACCATAATCCTCCAAGATATCACCGAAGCGCAAATGCTCACAGGTACCGACCTCCTCTTCGATATCAAAGACCAGTACAATGCTGGCACAGCTATAGCACTTTGGGCAGATGGAAGTGCACCGCATAGCAGCACCGGCGAGAGACATCTGGGAGCTGGGCTTGCGTGGCAGCAGGTGGGGCCGAGCGGAAATTGGGAGTGGAGGGAAGAAAGCATCCCTCTTGGTGTTGATACCGGTGACAGCGTAGATGCAGAGCTCTTTGCAGTTGCTGCCGCTTTGAAGATTGCCGAGGCCTGCCACTTTCGAAATGAGAAATTGGAAGTGGTTCGAATCTTCTCCGATTGCCTGTACCTGCTGGAAGATCTCGAGTATGGAAGAATAACGAATCTAGGCCCCGCTATCTCTTCAAATCGGGCTCTTCAAAACATCTATGATATCACAGACCTCCTCGTGGAAAGCGGCGTATCTGTGCAACTCATGTGGCAGAAAGGTCACGCAATGTCTGAAGGAAACCAGCATGCTGACAGTGCTGCACGAGATGCTGCACAGAGTCAAATGCGCTTGCCAACCACGGGGAGGGCTGTGTGGAAGAAGAAGCAAGATTGTCCGCAAGGACTCATCGATCTGGGGCCAGATTCAGTGGAAGAGTGGTACTGGAGGATGAATAGGCTTCTGATGCTGGAGGGTCTAGAGGAGAGCGATCGAAGTCGAGGACCACGAGGATGGAGATTCCCAAGGTTCAGCCGACGTGGACTTTTCTGACTGATCATGAGGCACCACGCCTCGACTCTGGCCCTCCAGCATCTCGGACTCAGCTCCATGAATACCACCAGCCCCCTCTTTGGACACATCGAACGACACCAGGACATTCAATGTATACGCCTCGACTACCCTAGGAAATACTTCAGCTTGTCCGACTTGGGTTCGCGCAAGCAGCAATGGTGCCGAGGGCTAGAACCTTCCTCACGTTGCACCTCACCGTCTAGACCCTGTCACCCAAGGCAGCATAGCCTCGAAGCATGCAGCTGGCAGTCTTGCCTTCTAGCCTACCGCCACACCATTCAATCGCACCAGATTCTGGGAAATACACTGAGTACGGTGCGCCTCGTTGACGCCACACGAAGGTTGCAGTACCATCACCACCTTGACGACAATTGTGGACTACGGTTACGTCGCCGATGGAAGTCCGCATACATGGCATATGCCGGAGATGCATGATTCAGAGTCATCTCCGATGAAACAATGCCATCATGATCCTCCCGTCATAATCTTCGCCGTGGCATTACTTCATCTTGAGGCTTGTCCTCGTACCCGACTTTGACCCGCGCCACATTCGGCAGATACCATCAAGAAGGTCTAGAGACTACAATTTGGCAAGCACTCAGAAGTTTGGGTCGGTAAAAGTTCCCACCAATCTCAAGAGACGGAACTTTTGTTCGCTCAAGGTGCTAAGGGCGTAGTGTGGCAGAGAGAACAAAGAAAAGTTGACACTGAGTAATCAGCCCAGCACCACCGGTCAACAACGGCGGCTTTTTTGAGTTTTTATAAACAGGAACTGAAGAAAGCCAAGTCTCGGTGGGATGGATCCGGGGTTGTCATACTCCTGCTTGTTCCTCATATGTCATACGTGAAGGAGACAAGGTGGTTCGAGAAGTGGCATGTTTGCAGCTATCAGCGACAAAGACGAGCTAGAAACTCTCGAGGGTGTGGCTTTGCGGCACTTCTACCGGAGAAATGACTTCGACCCCAGATTCTGCTATTGAACTTTACGTAGTCACTGGCACAGGCGTCGTGGTCCAGTACTGGGTCGGGGTCGCGTTATGTTTCATGAGATCGGCGGCGTGAGGTTGGCGGAGCTGGGCTCCGTCAGGCTGCTGGACCTCGGAGTACAGAGCGTTTCTAACGTCTTTGAGCTAGTGGGCTACTTTGTACAGGCGAAGATCGACCATTTGGGCAGTTCAATCCGAAGACCCGAAGGAATGGTTGTCTGCCGTGGTTCCCGCAACGCTCGGTTGGCAAGGTCGATCTTTTTGAGGCTTGCCAAGGACTGCCTTCGCAAGGTGCGGCGACCTTCTGTGGGTTGAGGGACCCTGTTTTGCTGCCGGCGTTACAGCTGTCATCTGTGCGTCGGATGATTTGAGTAAAAGCTCTATCAAAGATGGCCAGGAACATAAAACCAAGCACACCCCGCAAGCGTCACTTTCAAACCCAGAACCCAGACACTTGGGACTGTACAACCTTGACATCTTACACCATGGCTGCACAGACTTCACCTTCCTCTCACCGCTCGTCAAAACAGCCTGCTTCGGCGCCGGTTGACCTCAACACCCTCTTTCAGCAAGCCAATGTGTTCCAAGACCTTCTCAGATTTGAACACGATGCCAAAGACATCGACCCAGCAGTCAGCGTCATTCATGAATACTCGCGTGCTATCAGACTCCAATTCATCAGGACTCGATGGTCGAGACTAGGACTCACCGAATGGCATTCCGAGATCCAAATTCTTCTTTCCGCACGATCCTCCATGTACATGGGATTGAACGTTTGGGACCCACTAGATGACTTTCTCGACACCTACGTCTTCGAGATGGAGATCCAACCACAATGCGATCTCGACGCGCGAGGCCGAAAAGTCGTCAAGCGTGGTCTCCTTAAGCAACTTCAAGATATCGCCGCAACAGAGCAAGAGAACTGCCACAAAGCTCTCTGCGACATGCTCGATGGCCGCCTCTCCAACTGGCGCGCACTGGACGAGAAGCTCCTCACGTTCAAGAAGAAGGTCCGACTCGACTGCGAAGAGCGAGGAAGTTTGAACTTGACACCCACGGAACAAGCTGCTCCAGCATCCTCGACACACGTCACTCCATCACCTACCTCTGCTACTTTCCCCTCGAACCAGGTCACTCCGTCACCAACATCTGCTACCTTCCCATCAAACCAAGTCACTCCCTCACCTACCCGAGCCACCTTCGCAATGTCCAGGAACACCTCCAGCATGGCAGGCTACACCCCTCCACCAACCGAGTACTCATGTTCACTTCCCACCGACAACGTCACAGGCTACACACTCTCGCCAGCCAATCACTCTGTCCCCTCCTGGACACCAGACCACTTTGCGTACTGGCCATCTGCTGCAAGCGACACCTCGTCCTCATGGAGTGCCGAGACCATGTCCATCCAGTATCCACCCGGACCCGCAAGCGAATCATCCTCGTCATACACCACAGATAGCGTGGCATGCTATACTCCGCCGCCCAACTATCAATTGATGTACCAGCCGTACATTTGCTAAGAATGCGAAAAGTTTTTGAGTTTGGGCAATTGAGTTTTGCTGTCGGGCCTCTCTAATACACGCTTGAGAGTGTATGATTTTATGAAAAGCGGATATCATAGACTATAGACGGAGTTTTTTGTTTTCGGTTTTCATGTACAATACACATAACTGATCTGGTTGAGAAGGTTCAGGGGATGATTTTGGGAGACGCAGTAATGGGCGGTATGATGGGAACGTTGAGATTGCGATGGACATGTATGATAGAACAACAAAAATTACCAAAATCTACAGCACTCTGAGTCCATCGATGCAATATCCACAAAACACGGACACACACATACTCTCTCAGAAGGGACCTGTCTCAACCAGGACCTCACCTCAGTCCCAACAAGAAGACCGAACATGTCCACCTTCATGCATCCAACACACCCTCGCTTATCCAACATACCCAGCCTCACCCCCCCTCCTCTTCTAAGACATGCGCCCACCTGCGTCCCCTCTGCGCCCACCTCCGCGATCGACACCCTCCCGTCACACTTCCACCGTCCACCATCGACTTAACGCCAACGTTACCACCAAACCATCTAACGTCCACATCCTAGCTCGCACCTCGGTACACACCCGACCCTCCGAGGCATGTGCCAAGCTTGCTGGGCGAAAGCTTGTGACTTCGATGTACGTTCCACCATGTCACTGGCAGCCAGTAATTCGTGTCGGAGAACGGTGGAGTGAGAAGTCGGGGTAGGTTTGTGTAGTGTGTGGGTTGATCTGCATTGCATTGTAGCCAGCACTAAGACTAAGACTAGGACTAACGACTAACGATGCTAGCCGGGGCGCTGCGGATACTATATGCTAGGCGATGTCGGTCGATCTTAGTCGACCAGATCTGAGGTCAAGAGGGGGAAGGGGGATGATGTATCTCCGGGTAGCTTAGGTGGTGGGCAGGTACGATGTGTGTTTCGTAGTGGACGATGAGCGATGCAAGCGAGGGTTTGAAGGTGCGCTAGAACGACGAGTGTAGATCATCTTGTGTTTGGGTTCGCGTAGTGTGGTGTTGAGTATGCAGCTCTAGACGGAAAGGAGGTGACGAGGAAGGAGGAACCGGACGGGCACTACCAGGTACCTTCTACGTGCCTGGAGATCGTAGGTAGACGTCGCATTCGCATGTCACATGCGCCACCATCACTCATCATGTACCCAAGTGTCATCTCGATCTTAGATGGAGTTCGCAGCAGACTCCAGATCAGAGGCAAAATACTACTGGTCCACAGCTCCAATTGATCGTCATATTGAGGCCCTGATCTTGAGCCCGAAGATCCCCTCAGCCTCAACATGTTTTATTTCCAACATGCCCAGCCAACTCGCCCGCATCCTCCAACTTACAGCCGCCATGCCCGCGAACACAATATCCCGGTCGTCGATCATTGTTCCTGCTCGTGCTGCGTGCTGATCTTCAGATTACCCGAAATGGACCAAGCGCACATCTCCCGGCTACGCGAGGCTTGGGGGGACTTGGATGCGTATGAGGGAGATTTGGTACTTTGCACTCATTTGTACTGGGCCATAGGAAAGCTTGTCAGAGCACACATGCAGTATGTCTATCTGCGCGGACCGTACATGTTTGTTCCGGAGATGTGTTTCGTGTAAATGCATTGACGTATAGCCACATACCTACTGGTACGTAATGGGTACCGTATGCAGAGTGGCCTCACATCACAAGCTGCGCAAACGCGTCAGCGACCAAAAACCGCACATGTAAAGAATCTGGCACGCGACCAGCTGCCAAATTCACATGCTCACAGCCATGAGCTCAAGTAGCTGTGACATCGCGACCTTTGTCTGGAGATAGACATTACGTACTCGCACAAGCTGGCCGTCTTTGCTAGGAATCTGAGGGCTGCCACAAAAAAGCCCGACGAGCCGAATCATCAAAGGTCCCTCGCCCGCGCCTGAGCGACGATGCCTATGCAGAACAAACAAGCCCCTCGCCCGCATCAAGACACACTTCAACCATCACGTGTCGAAAAGCGACATTCACGGAGGGAGGCATGGCAGCGACGATTCAGATCGACGCTCGCATCGCCTCGGGTAGCTTTCCTTTCGCTTCGCTTCGCCTTGAGCCTCAAATCTCCCCCTTCTCAGCCACCAGCACCAAACCCAACGCCTCACGTCCAGACCTTTCTCCCGCTTGGCAGCCTCACCAACGACTTCGTTCTCGAACCTCTGCCCAGATATAAAAAGCGCAGAAGAAAAAACTCCAGCCCTACGCACATACCCCTTTCCCAATTCCCTGGTCTGACATCTCGCTACGAGATAGCCCCCGCTCGCCGTGCGCTTCACGATCTAGAACTTCCAGGCCTCGAGACTCTCGTCACGTGTGCAGCGATATGTGGTCCAATTTCTTGCGCGATGCACTGACTCGAGCGTCTAGCCAGCGCGCGCCCGTGGAGAGCTGAACATCCAAGCCACCACGACGCTAAGCCGCGACCGAGGCAGCGGGATTGGGTAGAAAAGCAAGAAAAGGGCCCGGGGTGTGCATTACAAGGCTAAACTTAACTTCAAAAAGTGTGAGAATGTGCAGTGTGCGATATTGGGTGCGTGGGCATGGACCATTCGAAAGCATCCCTGAGGTACGTACTCTCCGGTGAGTCTGAACGGGGTGAAAATTCGCATCGCAGCCTTGCAGGGAACATCGATGTTGCGAGAGGCATTGGATCACGACTGCGTTTAATGCAGCTTGCAATGTCGTGCCATGACCTCTGGACTCGCGCGGTGTAAGACTTGGCCAGGGACGAGGGAAGCTGAACTGCAGACGTTTGAACATAATTATGTGTCATTATTGATGCTTGTATCTATGGATCTATAGCCATATGATGATGCCGCTGTGTTAACAAAAGAAAATGCTGCAGAAGGGTATAGTGCTGAATGACTCTCCCGTCACTATGCTGATGTTGTGTCCATGACGAAACGCCTGCAAATGCCATTGCCATGTTTTGCGTGTTGAGATATGCTGGAGATGTATTTTTGTTGTCCGTATGCAAATGTACAGAATGCGATTGATGCCGATGCGAGCGTGCAGCAGGTGAGGCGATCTGCAAGCGATCTGCAAGTTTGAAGATTGTGGCGCCTCGAGAAACAGAGTCGTAGCTTTTAGTACGCAGGGGACGCGTGGACGATGAGTGACCATATCGTCGATCTGGCAAGTAAGGATGTTTTTCATGATGAGATACTATCGGCGAAATATGCTGATGAAGCTCTTGCGCTTGCCAACCTGTGGTGTAGTTGGTCGATCCTTGGGAATGGGCGGAGGCGGGGGAGCCATGGCTGCATTCGAGTTTGACCTCTTACCCACTCGTGAAAGGAGAGGCTCAGACTTCTTATGGTTGACCTTGACGTCCACGTGCTCAGCTGGTTGATCGAGTCCTTTCTCGTTCACGGCGATTGCAGAGTCGAGCGGTCCATTACCAGGAAGCGGAGGGGACTGCTCTGCTCTTGCACCAGTGTTAGCCTTGGAAGAGTTACGAGACAGCTGGATGCTACTCTTCGCTTTGGAAACAGCCGACTTCCGCGAGCTCTTTGTGATGGCTCGCTTCATGCCTGCAGCTGCACCCCCTTCCTCAGCTTGTTGTCGCTCCAGGCGCTCAATGTCACCAAGTATCGTCGTTCCGTTCATGGCCAGACTGTCCTCCTGAATGGCCACGAACTTGATGATCCCCCGGTCAGGCGTTACTCCGATCGACTCGCACATGAAGTTCTGGATAAGAGCCGCATTGCGCTTGTTGGTAGTTGGCTGCAGCTGCACGGGAAGCGCGTTCACGGTCAGGATGTACGTGGGTTCGAACGAGCCGCCGAGCAAAAGGCAAGCCGAGTGGTTCACTGTGATCATAATTGACGCCTCGGGTCTTTGGTATCTGGTGGAGAGGTGGTGTGAGAGATCTGTGACCAGGGTGTACTCGTCTTTGATCTAGCTGGGGTTAGCATGTGTGGAGAGTGGAGCGCGGATTTCATTAGGCGTACAATAACATTGGTGCGCAGCTCAGCAATGATGGGAGCATCCTTGGTTACACGATCGCGAGCAGACGAGCCGTGACCTTCCTTGTAGGCGAACGAGTCCTCGTAGAATTGAGCGCGCGCGCGCGAGGTAGCCGGTCGCAGGTCGCCCGCACCATTGGCAGTGCCTCGAGTCGTCGGACGCATGTGCCTTGAAGTATCTACAGCAAGCGGCTCTGATTCTGCAAAAGAAAACTGCGAGGGTGAGGGCGACAGCGGGCCTGCAGCGACTTCAGGCGACAGCAATTGGGCGCCGGCCGGCTTGGGAAAGGCGTTCACATTGTCGGTTGATGTTGAGGATGGGCGCGACATTTTGGTCTGGGTCGATGTAGAGTTGTGGACAGAGTGAGGCATGACGTCGACCAAGAGGGACCGGTGAGGATATATGCTGGATCGCGAAATGACGCCTGAAATGGGTTGTTTGGCTGGCGAGGGGAGCCGCAAATTCCTCAGCACCTGCTCGGGCTGGATCTTCGCCCAGATATGGATAAGCACCTGCGCTCGCTGGTGTAACCTGCACGTGCGCGAGCCAGACAGTGGTGCAGCTCGCTTTATCGCAGCGTCTGATCAGACGGGCCGTATGAGGCAGTGGTGGCGTTGGCGGCTATCTTGGAGATGGGATTGAGGTCGTGGGGGGAATATGGACGCAACGTGGATGGCAGGTGTAGAGTCTGTCTACTGCGAGTGACAGGCAGGCGCGGTGCATTTGATATAGTGGCACACAGATTGCCAACATGCTCCCAAGCGACCAGGCCGTCGTTTGCTCGCACGACAGCTTCGAGACACACACCGGACCAGGATGCTGCGCATCTGGTATGGCGGGTGTCGAACATGGGCTAAAGCGCGGTAGCCTTTGCTGCATCCAGCCAACGGCCCACTCGCTGGGGCGGCGGAGCCACTGCTATCGGCCACTCCTCGACTCCAGAGTGACGACTAACAGCGCCCGCAGCGGCTTCATCAGCAGCCTCTCCTAAACTTATCGCACTCGGCGCACTACTACGACGCCACCATCTGCAAGGCCAGCTGCAATTGCGTGGTTCTTACCAGAACCGACGACATGACACGAACACACCACCACTGCTATCAAGCATCCTCACCATCGAGGCCAGCTCCCGCTAGACTGCGCACCACCACACCGCAATGCCTTCGGTGCATGTGCGAGCACGCTTAGCTTAGCCTCTAGCCTAACTTCACCGTGCCCTTTGTTCCCTCTGGACAACCCTGCCGCGCTTGCAGTGACCCCAGACAAGCCATTCCCCTCGAATGGCCATCAGATGTCTCCCCCGCCAGGGTCGCACAGCAGCACACCTGTGCGACCCTGTGATCAAAAGGCTCCAGATTCACCTGCCGCACGTGAGGCTTCTCGGCAGCAAGCCGACGATTGGAGGTCCAGGCACAGCAGAAGCAATGAAGCATCGCCGAGCTTCCTGCCGCCCATCAGCCGTGCTGTGGCCCGAAGGAGCAGCAAAGGGATGGCTCTCGCGCTACACATGGAACTATTCCAGGATCCTGCACCCAACGCACTCATTCTTTCGATAATCTCCCCAATGTCCATCAGCTCATGTGTAGCGGCGGGTGGACCTGAGGCAGGTACTAGGTTCTAGGGCCTCGACCGCAAACAGACAGCAGGAATGGCTTGCACCCACATGCAACAGACTGTCGAATCACGAGGCGTACAGGTACCTTTGGTGCCTCGTATCTCAGTCTCCACCACTCAAGGCCGACTGAGCTGGATGCTTCGTGTTGTCATTTCATCTTATCGTCAGCAGTTCCAGCCGCGCCTCACCATGACTTGCTCGCTTTTACCCGCCAACCACAGTGCCACGCCCGCAGCCACATGCCCCGATCAAACGCCATGGTCGGAAAAGCTGCAAGCCCACCGAGGCACCGTCGCCATCATCACGTAACATGCAGCCTCAATTTCCCCTTCCAATTTCGACGGTCACAAAATTCCTTTGTTCGTGCCACCGACTGCCGGCGCATGCACGTCAGAACCCTTTCGAATTGTGGATCGTCCGCCAATGTTGTGTAAGTATTAGCCTAGTACTGCAGCTCCACCGCGTACAAAGACGTCCTCATCTCCCAACCGTTGGCTGTAGCTCCTGCGCCCCCCCCAAACCTCAACGGCTTAATTGTGATTGTGTCCGCCTGGTAGCGCCACTGCCGCATCCATCCTACTCTATCGGCTACCCTCAAGGCGTACAAGAAATGCCACCAGCGCCACAAGCCTGGGCATTGAGGATCACAAAGGACCTCCGCAGCGTCATTGCCGATGCTGGATTGATAAACACGAAAGGACAGACAAACGGAGGCTCTCCGTCACCATCATGGATGGTTGCTGTGAACGCATGCTGCTAGCACGAAATTCAACAGATGTTCCGTGCTCCCTCATATTTTGCAAGCATCAGCGTTGGCATCTATTTTTATCGTGGTCTCCTCGAGTACAACAAGCCTGCTCGCTTTATGAAGTATTAAGCACCAATATTGGCAATGATACTTAGATGCAACTCACGCGTTGATAGCCAAGGCTGCGCACCTTCGCACACACGCGAACAACTCCAGCCATGGCTGGGAAGCGCGGTCCGACAGACATCGCAACCTCAAATGTCAGTCCAGGGCGGGTGAGAATGAACACGAACGATAGCTTCAATAGCGTCAGCTTCGCAGACCTCGGCACGCCTAACAGCGATGGATTTGCTGCTGGGTTGCCTGCTTCGGCAAGATGCAATCCATCATGCCATCGACTGACGACTGTGCATGGATTATTATCGCTGCCGCCTGACTCTTCCTTCAACCTACTGCCCATTTGCAATCGTAGTGTTGTTTGCACAGGATTTGGGAAATGCGGATCAGCGGTTTTGGCCTCACTCACTGCGAAGACACCTATCCTATGTTACACTGCATGAGCGTTGAGTCCCACCAGTGATACGATGACCCGAAGTTGTGAAAGGTGATCGAACATTGCATGTTCTTGGTTGGGTGACGCAGGTCATGTGATACCGCGTGTTGCGGACGCACGCGATAAGTGGGATCCACAAACACGACCCAGGAAACACGCAACCCACCAATTGCTACGACACAACGATACCGCGATGCCGCCTAAAACCGCAAATGCAGACATCTCGCGCCGCAAAGGATCGCAATTCAAACCACCGAGGCCTGTGAAAGCACCAGCCCAAAACTCAGGCGCTCCGAAACGCGCACAAGCAGGCGCGGCGAAGAAGACTATAGCCAACACTTCGCGATCGGGCTTTCAGCCAGCGGCCGAGATCATCTCATCTGACGACGAAGAGGAGGATGAGGTGGAGCAAGACGACAACGAGGACGACATGATGGATGATGTGCCGCCACCATCGCGCAGTACGCGCCAACCACCCACGCTGTCCACGGATAGCCCAATTCCAGAACCCTTACTCGCGCGATTACTCCAGCAGCACTTCGACAACTCTGAGACGAGGATACAGCGGGGTGCAATGACCTTGGTCGGCTCGTACATGGAGGTATTCGTGCGCGAGGCTTTCGCGAGAGCGAAGATCGAGAGGGAAAAGGGCGTCAGGGCGGGCGGCATCTCGGACGGCTTCCTCCAGGTTGAGGATCTGGAGAAGTTGGCACCGCAGTTGGTGTTGGACTTCTGAGTCTTCTTCATCGGTTGCTGCTGCGAGAGAGCTGACCAAACATGTATCGTGCACATCAGCACGACGGATTATTGCCAACGACAGACATGCTGCGTGAGAGACGTCGCGGTGGCCACAAACGTCACACATCAATCTGGTACCCACCGCTGACAGAAGGATGGACGGCATGTAATGTTTCGACTTGTGGTGGCTTCGACGCCATCGACATTCTCCAGACACAAATTGCACGGCCAGCTCAGTGCTCCAGACCGTCTGCACTGCTCGCCCAGGGCAAGCAAACGGAAATGTCATGCTCAAAGAAGCAAAGCACGGTTTCGCAGCCTGACACTGAACGAGAGGGACGTCACTTGGCATTTGGCGCGTTTTTGAAACTGAGCGTAACGTGCAGATCAGATGCAAACAATTTTACTCGCACGGCATGAACAAGAGCCTCAATCAAGACTTGTCCAATTTCGCACGCAGTGTTTCCGTGAACGTTTTGGTGGGCTGCCGGCGCAAGGTCGGGAAGAAGCGACCTGAAGCACGCTCAAACACACCCGCAACAGGGACTGCGTCGCATCGTCAACATCCGAAGTGACGCCCGCGAAGACGACAACTTTGCATCCTTATCGCCATGCGACTGCGCAAAATATGTCAGCAAACTAGATTTTGAATACACCGAATCAACTCGATTCTGCGCTTATTTCGACACCGATTTTACTTGCAGGTTTGGTGTGGTGGTTCTGTTCAAACGCTACTCCTCGAGTTCCCTCACAACCCCCGTCGACCAGGATGCAGTAAGCGAGCAGGAGGCTGAAGCATTTGCAGCACACAACCTGTCGCAGAATCCTCTCCATGTTCCGGAGGTAGTTCTAACCGCCAGCTTGTCACCTGGGCAAAACGCAATGGCCTAACGACCCGATCCTGCCGTTTATGCCTTAAGATGGTCTATAGGCCTCGTCTCAGGCGCTCATCTTTTCTACTCCATCTGCTTCTGCTCACGTCTTGCTGTTGCATTTCATTTTCATCTTTCTTTCAGTCACCTCTACGGTCCTTTACCTTCGTAATACCTGGCTAGCCCAGCTTAACATTAGAGCGCGAGTCGCCTATTTACGTTCACTCCGATCTTCGACACACTAGTAATCTCATCGACGCAGTTGGAACAAGACAAAACCACAACCTTCATCATGTACTTCTCAAGATCAATCGTGGTCGCTGCCCTTGCGGGCTTCGCGGCGGCACAGTCTGCGGTGTCTTCGGCACGAGGCAGTCTGTCTACTGGAGTTGCTGGAAGCATGGCTCCTGCGGGAATGGTCAACACACACATTGTCCAGGTCGGCGGACCCAACGGATCCCTCATCTTCTCGCCAAACAACGTCAAGGCCAAGGCGGGTGACCTGATCCAGTTCCAGTTCCACGCAAAGGTAGGTCCCCATCATTCGAAATCCGAGTTTGCAGTCACTGACAACGACGACAGAACCACTCCGTCGCTCAATCTACCTTCGACCAGCCCTGTGTCCCCATTCAAAACATGATCCAGAACAAGACCGACGCCTTCTTCTCGGGCTACATGCCCACCAACGCCAGTTTCGGCACCACTTCCAACGTTCTGACCTACACCATCCACGTCAAGGATGAGAAGCCCATGTGGTTCTACTGCTCCCAGGGCAAGCATTGCCAGGCCGGTATGGTCGGTGCCGTAAACGCGTACGTTCCCTTTCCACATCCTGATTCATTCAAAAGCCCTTACTGACCATCCTTGCAATAGTCCTGCATCAGGCAACAAGACCATGCAAGCATTCACTGCTCTTGCCGCCCAGGCTCCCGAGAACCTCACTCCCGGCCAATCCAGCTCCAGCTCCGGAGGCAACTCTGGCTCGGGCAATGGCGGCGCTGGCGGCTCGGAGAACCCCACTGGCACGACTCCTGGAGGTAACACGCCCATCTCGCCATCTGGAGCCAACGGCGCCAACCCCGCGCAGCAGAGCACCAACGCCGCACCCGTACTTAGCAGCCAGTCCTACTTCGGTCTTGGTGCGGCGGTCGCTGCGGTGTTTGCGATGTTGTAGACGTAGAAAGCGAGAGAGTGAGGGGGTGTATGGGAGGGAAAATATTCGTGATACCATTCTTCTGACGATTGGGCTGGGCTTCAGTGAAGACCCGGGACTTCAAGAGGGCGTTCAGATTTTTTTATTTTGTTGATGCTGGTGTGAAGAAGTGGAGGGCTGGACATTTAGATAGTAGGGATTAATGTAACTACCCATACTCATCACCGTTGTCTTGTCATTGTATTCGTGGTGGTTGGGAGTGAAGCAATACACCTCGGTAGCTAGCAATGATGACTAGTTGAACAGATTTATCGTAGTGTTGTCCATTGTGTTGAAGGGAAGTGAAGCTTCGTGTTGGATCGTGGGTGATGGCTGATGTTGGTGCTTACATGACGTACCGTCCTACTCCGCGCATATGCACCCCACACTTGAGGTTGCTTCTTCCATGACCACGTGCATGCTGCCGACGAACCATTATCTCAGGCAACACACCACGGCAGCTGCTCAACAGAGTCCACGCGGCTAAGTGCGGTCGAGGAGATGCCGTCCCGTATACTGCGAGACGGTATTGCTTGCGATGTCGATGTCCAGAAAGCTTCTTGATCTCAAATATGACGGCGCAAGAATTAACACGGTCTTTCTGGGAGCGTTTTGGCGTGAGGGAAGGGGATAGGGTCAGATGCTTGGATGCCTTACAAAGCTGGTACGAGGGATGGCTGGTGCAAGAGCTTGGAGATCAGGGATATTGCAGCTTGACACTGCTCGTTTGCAGTCCTGAGGAGCGAAGGTCTTCGAATACTAAGTCTTCCGGTGTGGATGAGAATCAACTTCCAGGGCCATCACGCATCGTACAGATCAGGCCGGCTCAATATGCGCTTAATATGGGCATTGCGGGAGCTGCTAAGGAGACTTACCCATCGCTAGCACCCTCTATTGGCAATCTCGACCTCGACGTTCACCTGCGGGGAAAGCTCTGCGTATATGAGATGCAAAGGATGAGTGGTACACCTCTATCTCGAGTCTTACCTGGTTGTCAGGATCCAACCACAACATCACGAAGGAAGCGGAAACGCCTCATCGAGAGTTTCGCCGCAATGGTTGCCCAGGGCTTGAAGCCATCGATCCCGAAAGATCGAACAGCACGAGCCGACTCACCAATGGAAGACATCCCATCCATACTCTCGCAGGGCAAGGGCAAAGTCGGCTCGACCATCGTTTCCAGGCTGGAGAAGCTGCGTGAAAACCTCCCCGAGGGGTACCTCAGCGCCACAGCCAGCGATACATTGGCTTGCGTCAAGGCTTTGAAGGACTACCCAGTTGTGCTGAATCATGGCGACCTCATACCGTCCAACATTCTTGTCGACGAGGAGACGTGGAAGATTACTGGTCTGGTCGACTGGGCGGAGGCAGAATATCTTCCTTTTGGGACATGTCTGTATGGACTTGAGCACTTGCTTGGGTACATGAGCACGTCTGACAGTCCGATATTTGCGTACTATGAGAATGCTTCCCAGCTTCGAGAGCTGTTCTGGCGTCGCTTGTTTGACCTCGTGCCGTGGTTAAAGAGCAGGGAAGGCGATGTGCGAATCATGAGAACGTTGGGGATTCTGCTCTGGTATGGGTTTGCGTGGGATGATGGAGCCATCGATCGTGTGGTGAACGATGTCGAGGACCCGGTGGAGATGACCTGTCTTCGGGCGTTTTTGCAGGTTGGATAGCGGGTGACTTATCATCATAGGGGCTTTCACCTGTACCTTCGTGCAATTTCCTTGCGGCACTATCGTCTCAGGTTGGGAGAGATGGTGAATCGAGTCATGCTCAGCATGGTACACATGGCCACGTGTTTGGCCGTTTGCTCGTTGAGATTGATTTTCATCCCAACGCGTCGGGGTTTGTTTACAGGTCGTGCCTTCCGCATTCACTGTGCACCTACCTCATTTCGCATTACTCCTGCACAATAGGCAGTCACCTCTGGAAACTCCCTATGATATTCTATTGCTGATTGTCCTGCATCCACTTGTACACTACGACTTTCTGTTCGCTCGTTCTACATCAGGCCCTATTTTCGTGCCGACATCACTTCACCAACATCGATAGCAACTCGGCGCGTACTAGCAATCACTTCCTCGAAGGTACGTGTACCAATTCGCCAGAGCGCGTTGAATTCTTCAGGATTCCACTGATTGTTGTAGGCCAGTTGTCAACGATGGCCGAACCACGAGATGCTGCGGGCAATCACTTATCTACCTATGACGCTCAAGAAGAGCAAGACGACAGTGACACAATTTACGTCCAACAGCCCTTGCCAAAGAAGCCCGCTCACATTCGTACCACTTCTCAAGTCTCCACTGCCGCCTCGAACAGCACAGCAACCAGCACTGGCTTTGAAAGAGGCCTAAGCCTCACTTCCCCATCTGTCAGCGCGTCGGCACACCGGGCTTTGATTGCACCAAAACGCAAAAGAACTCCACCTACACCAGAGAGAATACCGTCTTCAGCACTGAAGCAACCTGCCAAAAAAGCCCAGAACAAAGGCAGCGCCGAAAATCCCATAGTGTTGGAAGAGTACTCTCCACGTCGCCAATCGCGCACCCTGCCCAAGCCTCGAGGTCTTGAAGAGGGACCACATAAGTTCTACAAGGCGTCTCGCAGGAAGTATTCAAACAACCTGATCCGACCTCCACTGGCTCCGAAACCTACCAACGGAAGCACGTTCACTGGAGATATTGGCAGAGACATACACCGCATGAGGAGCGCCAAGTTCGCCGCCGGAGGGTACGGACCGCAAGCATCTCCATCCGTCATTGGCTTTGGAGTGCCATTCGAGGTTCAGTATCCGATATTGGCACAACATGTTGCTCAGCAATCGACCCGACGCACTACCATCCAGCAGAAAGCTAGTGAAGTGCAAGACAAAGCCAAGCACCAAGTCCAGCCTCGACCAACGCCATCCAATATCGTGCCTCGTCCAAAGCCATTCACCTTCATGCCTCCTCTGACCCCGTCCAATTCTGTGACTCGACGCACACCATCCAGCTCCATCTCCATGCCCCCACCCGCACCCTCCAAGGACGCGCTCCGCCGAAAAGCCCTCCAACACATCCGCGACCACTCGCGGCCCCAGCTGCTTAAGAAGCCGCTCCCCGCCGATCCAGACGAGACAAGTGCATCCGAACCCGAATCAGAAGCCCCATCCCTTCTGTCCTCAGCATCTTCAAAGCGCGGGAAGATGACCGTCTACCAAGACCCGAATGATCATCTGACACCACTCATCGCGCAGTCTAAGGTCCTGACGTCCCTGTTGCAGAAGTATCCAGATTTGCGGGATAAGAAGGGCGTGAGGGAGGATGTTGCGATGCTGGTGTCGGTGCAGAATGAGAGGTTGGGGATGTGGATGAAGGATGAGGGGAAGGGGCGGAAGAGGGGTGAGAGTAAGAGTAAGAGTAAGAGTAAGAGTGATGGCAGGAGCAGAGAGAAGGTAGCAAAAGGGCAGGAGAGCAAGGTAGATGGCGATGGCGATGGGGAGGTGAGAGGTCTACTCCGTGCTAATGCTAAACTGTGGCAGGATGGAAGCGGGGAGGGGGTCGCGGATGTGTATCAGGTGGAAGAAGGTGAAGGAAGTGCTTGAAGGACTTGACGATGAGGTGTATCGACGCTCACAATGTACGTGTACAATTCTTGTCTTGATAGTTGTCCGTACGTATAAGAAAACTCATTTCAAATCTGTCACATAGTCTACCCCCCTCAATGCCCCTTATTTCCCCTCTTCCCACCCCTCTTACTCCGATCAATATGCCCCGCAAGCGTCCTCTTAACATCCGTCAAACTCCTCTTATTTTTACTCTTCGCCTTACCCAACGTCATGAGGAAATTCTTCTTCCGCGCCTTCTCCTTGTTCGTCGTACTCTTGCCCTCCGCCGCCTTCTTCTCCTTCCGCTTCGCCGTCGTCGACTGGTGGTTCGTTTCCCTGTCGCCCTTGGCCATGGCGATCTTCTCCTCCTTGGTGTTCTTCTTGCCGATGGATGCGGCGAGCTCGATCGTCTCCGCGGTGATGGCTTCGTCGGCGTGGCGGGCGGCGAGGAGCTGGGCGCGCTTGTGCGAGGGGAGCGAGGAGGCGATGGAGGAGGATTCTTGGAGGAGGCGGAGTTGTTTGAGGTCTGCGGGGGTGAGGATGGTGGTGGTGAGGAGTTTGGAGATGGATTTGATGTCGGGCTCGACGCTTTTGCTGTTCTCTTTCTCGGCGGCGTCGTCGCCATCCACTGGGGCGGGCGTGGCGCTGCTGAGTTTTCGCTTTTTGGCGGGTGGTTGTTTGGCTGTCTTTGATTTTGACTTGTCTTTTTCGTCTTCTGAGTCGCTGATCTGGATGTCTTCGCCGTCAGACTCGACGTTGACCCAGCCGCCTGAGTCGTCGCTGTCTCCGTCGGACTCGACGTCCCAGGCTTTCCAGTCTTCGGTCTCGTCAAGCTCTTCGCCATTGTCCACATCGGGGTCGAGACCGGCTGCCTCGCGCTTCTTGCGGCGCTCCTCCTCTTTCCACTTCTCGAGCAGTTCGATGCCTTCGATCTCGCCGACAGCTTCCTCACCATATCGGCGTTCCTTGATTGTACCTGTACGAATGCCTATAGCCGCGTCTTTGCCACGGTCGCGCTTGTGCAAGAGGTCCGCGCCAACTTCACGGTACAATGACAAAAGACCTTTGGCAGCCATCATCGTACCCTTGTCCTTCGACTTGCGGTACTGGACCAGATCTTGCAGCAACGTATCCGTCATTGCCAGTGGTTGACGCACGCAAATTTCGCGAATGGCGTTCAGGCCTGCTGCCGCCACTTCTGATGCTGAGGCTTCCGACACAAATTCGTTGGCAATCTTCTGAACGAGGGGCTCGAGCACATCCGGAGGGACGTAGTTGTGCGTGGCTTGTGCAAGACATGCGAGGTAGCTGGTGACAGAAGCTTGACGAGGTGTGAGGTGCTTGAGGAAGTAAGAGTACAGCGACAGCACTGTGAGCTTATGCAGACCGACGAGTCGTGAGACCAGTTGCAGGATGAGGAGTCTCGATTCGAGCTGGAGCTTGTTTTTGGAGTTTTGGACGTGTTTTGAAAACAATGATTCGGCGAATCCTTGAGGGTCATGCAACAGATGCAGCGCAGAGAAGTTGAGAGGATGTGGCGCATTCTTCTTTTTCTCCTTCTTCTTCACCGTCGCAGCGGCCTTTTTGAGATCCCTTGCGCCCTTCTTGGACTTCTTGTTGATGCCCACTTGATGCCGCAATTTTGCTATGTCGACGTCTTCATCGTCGTCGCTCTCCTCTGCAGCCTCCTCACGTTCCTTGTCGCCTCCGAGGAAGAAGCGCACTCCACCAGTAACGACCTTCTCGTTGTCGCTCAGCGCAGCCAGCCTCATAACCTCAACTGTGCGAGCATCGGTCCATATTTGTCTCTTCCACATCTCCCTAGTGATCTTGACAGCCCAGAGGCCCTTTGGTGATTCTTTGTCGGACTCGAGCAGATTGTACAGGACGGTCTGAATTGTGCGATTCAGCTTGTGATTGGTGGTCTTGACGTTTGACGAGCGCAGGTCGGAGATGATCTTGGTGAAAAGCAGCTGGCGAAGCGATTTGCTGGGTGTGGTGATGAGGATAGGGAAGAGCGTGTTTAGCAGGACGGTCGAGTCGATGACGTCCTTGTTGCGGAGGAGCACTATGCTGCCGACAATCTTGTCGCGCAGCTCATACTCGAGGACTTCATGGTGTTGTAGCAAGATGGAGGTCAAGTCGGAAGGAAACTGCGAGGTGAGGTCTGGGTAGCGGTCTGCGACATGGGAGATGAATTCGATCAGGTCCTTGAGCGCAACGAGGCCAGAGTCGGTCGAAGAGGGATCTTGCAGAAACAAGTCCCGCAGCGTCTCGTACTGCTGGTACTGGTTGTTGAAGTCGTCGCGGTAGCTCTGGGGGTCGCGCTTGAGCTTGTAGCGGAGAGCAGCGTGATCCGCCTCGATCTTCTCGAGTGCGCCAACCTTGCGCTTCATCTTTACGGCGAGTCCGGTGGTGTTGTCCTGCACTCCTCGGGCGTCGCAAGAACGAAGGCATTTCGAAAATTAAAGCGGGTCCCCCGCCTGCTAGTGGCTGGAGCTTGGGCCTAGCGCCATTGGAAATCTTTAACGTGCGCGCACTGCAGCTCACGGCATCCCTCCCACCTCCAGCGCGTCAACACCTGCACAAGCACGGCGCCTGGCAGCATCAATCCCACACATATTCAGGCTGCCGGCTTGGAACACGCACTACTGTTCAACGACGCGTCTGTAGGACCTGGGCCAGTGCCCGCCGTCGCCCACCATGACGAGCTTCTCCTCCATGTCGCTGTATGCCTTGACGGTGAAGCAGCCGTCGGCAACGCAGGACGCCATCTCCGGCGACTTCATTGGAAACGGGAAGCAGCAGATTCTGACTGCTAGCGGCTCGAGACTCTCTATACTCGAGGTCTCGCGCCGACAGAAGGGATTCCAGGAGATCTACTCGCAGGACGTCTTTGGCATCATCCGGCGCATAGCCAAGTTCCGCATCGCCGGAGGCACCAAAGGTATGTTTTTCAGTCTCGAACGCTATAAGTCAGTATAGTGATTTTCAAAGCACCCGACGCACTCGAGCTCGCCGCTCCCTGAGCCCGCAGTGGGCTGGACCTCGTCACATTGAAGAATCCTGGCTGACGTTGTAGATCACATTGTCATAACCACCGACTCCGGACGCTTAGTCACGTACGAGTATATGCATGACGACCAGGAGCTCAAGACGGTGCACTTCGAGACATATGGCAAGTCTGGCGTGCGACGTGTTGTTCCTGGCGAATATCTGGCAGCAGACCCGAAAGGGCGCGCTATCATGATTGCTTCTATCGAGAAGAACAAACTCGTCTACATTCTCACCCGAAGTGGACAGACGGACATCGCCATTTCGTCACCTCTCGAGGCGCACAAGCCGCAGACCCTTGTGTACACTCTGATCGGCCTCGATGTTGGCTACGACAACCCCATGTTCGCCTCTCTTGAGCTGGACTACTCGACCTCAGAGACCGATCCTTCGGGCGAGGCTTTTGATGAGCTGAAGAAGGAGCTTGTGTACTACGAGCTGGATCTTGGGCTCAACCACATCGTGCGCAAGTGGTCAGAACCAGTCGATCGCACAGCTCATGCGCTCTTCCGAGTGCCAGGAGGACCGAACGCGCCGAGCGGTGTTCTCTGTTGTGGTGAAGATAGCATCACGTATCGTCGCATTTTCAACAGCAAATCCAACGTTCACCGTCTGGCTATCCCTCGTCGCGAGGGCGCAACAGAAGATCCAAACCGCAAACGTACCATCGTCACCGGTACCCTATACTCGCTGAAGGGAGGTGATTTTTTCTACCTTCTGCAGACAAACGACGGCGATGTGTTTAAGCTCACCGTGGACGCACCCAACGGCACCGTCGAGAAGATCAAGATCAAGTACTTCGACACAATCCCCATCGCAACTAGCATCTGCATTCTGCGCGCCGGTTTTGTGTACGCTGCTTGCGAATCCGGTGATAGGATTTTGTACGAGCTCGAGTCGCTTGGTGACGAGACTGACGATCCAATGTTCGAGAGCGATCAGTTCCCTGTCGATCCCGAAGCCGCTTTCGCGCCTCCGTTCTTCAAGCCACGCGCGCTCACCAACCTTACTGCGGTGGAGACTATGCCCAGCTTGAACCCCGTCATGGGCATGGAGGTAGCCAACCCTATGCTCGAAGACGCACCGCAGATCTACACCATCAACGGTGCTGGCGGCCGTAGCTCTTTCCGAACTACGCGCAATGCTCTCGAAGTGCTTGATCTGATCGAATCACCGCTACCCCAGAACGCTTCAGATGTTTGGACGACCAAACTCACCTCGGAAGATGAGACCGACACCCTTATCGTACTGTGCCTCCACAGCAGGACTCTGGTCTTGAAGATTGGTGATGACGTTGAGGAGGCTTCGAACACCGGATTTCTAGCAGAGACGAACACTCTTGGCGTACAACAATTTGGCGAAGACTGTATAATCCAGATCCATCCAAAGGGTATCCGACACATTCAGGGCATTCATTTCCCGGACGATGATGCTGTCGCGAGTCACGCTAGCCTTACTGATTGGCAGCCTCCGGCTCACCGCACGATCGTAGCTTGCGCAACGAACAACCGACAGGTGGCGATTGCACTAAGCTCTGGTCAAATTCTCTACTTCGAGTGCGATTCTGATGGCTCTCTTGCCATGGCCGAAGAGGAGATCCAACTGGATAGCACGATCAATTGTCTTGCCATGCCGGATGTACCTGAAGGCAGCGTACGAGCTTTCTTCATGGCGGTCGGTTGCAGCGATCAGACTGTCAGAATCTTTAACTTGTCTCCAGACATGGAAGGTAACATTCTTCGAAGCATCTCCGTACAGGCTTTAACGTCACCTCCGAGCGATCTAACCATCAACCTCATGTCCGACAAATCACCGCGCGGTTACAGTCAGTTCCTACACATTGGTCTCCGGAGTGGCGTCTACATCCGCTCTGTTCTAGATGAGATGACTGGTGACATCGGCGACACCCGAAGGCGCTTCCTCGGTCCTGAGCCTATCAAGTTTGCGAAGGTGACGGTCGCTGGCGAACCTGCCATACTCGCCATGACATCTAGGCCATGGCTTGGCTACACACATCCACGCACTGGTGTACTCCAGCTCACACCGCTCAACTACATCGCGTTCAAGTCTGCTTGGAACTTCGAAGGCTCGCAGTTCAAGGGCATCATCTGCGTGAGCGCTAACGAATTACGGTACGTTCAATCCTCTTTTCACTTTTTGATTGCAATGATGATACTTGTACACCCTACGCACGCTGAGGGACTTAAACTTTTATTCCAATTGTTCCTACTGAACGCAATCTGTCTATCATGCCCATTTTGTCTTCGGATCTTTCGAAAGGCAGCAACTGACCGTTGGCCAGGATCTTCACTTTCAACGACTTGACAGATAACACGACGTATGAAACCATCCCTTTAAAATACACTCCACGAAAGATGGTTGGCTACCATGATCAGGGAGTGTTCTTTGTCATCCAGAGCGAGAACAATACATTGAGTGCAGACACGCGACGAAAGCTCATTGCTCAAGCTCCCAAACCAGAGGATGATGACGACGCTCCTATGGAAATTGAAGGCGCCAATGGCGAGAATGGCGAGACGGCCAACGGCCACGCCGAGACCGATGAGCTTCCCGCGACCGAGTTCGGTTATCCTCGAGCCGCAGGTAACTGGGCCTCCTGTATTCAGGTTGTCGATCCTGTGACTGAAAAGGCTGTTACACAGACTGTGGATATCGCTGCCAATCAGTCTCTTGTCAGTGCTGCACTCGTCTACTTTGAGAGCCGCGGAGAGGAGCTCTTCCTAGTCGTCGGTACTGCGACGGATCTGACCTTCCAGCCGTACAAGTACTCAGGTGCATCAATACAGGTCTACAAGGTCTCGCCTAATGGGCGTGAGCTAGAGCTCTTCCATGAGACAGCTGTGAACGAGCCTCCTACAGCCCTACTAGGCTTCAAGGGCAAAGTAGTCGCTGGTATAGGCCGCAATCTGTGCCTCTATGATTGCGGTATGCGATCAATGCTTCGGAAAGCCCAAGCTTCAAATTGTGTGCCCACACGCATTACCGATCTGAAGACACAGGGCAGTCGACTGGTCGTCTCGGATGCGGTGCAATCTGTGACCTACGTAGTGCACAAGGACCAGGTTCATCCCAATCGCTTGATTCCTTTCATCGACGATACGATTCCTCGACACACCACTTGCGCGGAAATGCTTGACTATGACACCACTGTTGGTGGCGACAAGTTTGGCAACCTCTGGCTTGTACGATGTCCACAAAAGGTGTCTGAAGCCTCAGACGAGTCACCGGACGGCTCCGATCTTCTTGTCGACAAGAGCTACCTGGGTGGCACGGCCAATCGCCTTGACAGCGTCGCACATTATTTCGCAAATGACATCCCGATCTCGATTCAGAAGACTATTCTGCTGTCTGGTGGTGAGCGTGTCATTTTCTGGGCTGGCCTCCAAGGCACGCTCGGTGCTCTCATCCCATTCACTTCGCGTCGGCAGCACAAGATGTTCCAGCAGCTTGAACTACAGCTCCGGTCCGACGACAAGCCGCTTTCTGGACGTGATCATCTTGCCTTCCGCAGCTATTTCAATCCCGTGAAGAGCGTCATTGATGGTGACTTGATCGAGCGATTCCTGGTCTTGTCAAGAGACAAGCGCGAGAGCATCGCTGCTCAGCTTACGGGCGCAGAGTGGACTCCGGGCATGATTGACGAAGCAATTTGGAACATGAGAGGGCTCTATGCTTTCTAGGTAAGCCAGCTTTGCTGTCCCTCTGTTTTTGCTTTGGCCGTACCTCGCCCACCCCGTCAAGGTGTGGTGTGGTGCGGTCGTCCCCTACGACGTATTTGGAGCATTTCAGCCAGTTGGCGCAATGCAAAAAAAGCTTGTCAGAGATGCGGTGGACGAGTTTGGCGGTGCTATCACAGTGCGACTGCATCAGCAGCGCTAGCATATCTCCGCCATGTACCATAGTTGGACACGAGATCGAAACATGATCATAATACGATACCCCGAATTCTACCACTCGCTTGTGCTTTCGTATCGTATCTGGTGAGGTGTTCGGGTGACCATGTCGAAGAATTTACAGTGCTCAAATCGCATGTTTCTGTGAGTCTTGTTCTTGATACATGATTATATGGTACCTGTCCCATGCGCCACAGGGCGTCTTACAACCTCCGTGATTATTTGCTACGTGAGTTTCACATGCAAATTGAAAGAAGAAATTGAGGGGGGTTAGTTGAGATGTTATCATAGCGGAGATGACCTCGAGTGAATAGATCCATACGAGGGCAAGCGCATGAGTGACAATGTTTGCTCAGGACAGTTGAGATACGACGGAACGACAAAGAGAGCAGGGTATGATCACGGCTGTCAGCATTCGATCGTGAGTTATCCGAGATCCGAGCTATCGTCCCAATAGGAGTCCGGATTGAAGTTCGGATTTCCTGAAACAGTCCCGGTCAGCATGGGCGGTACATCGGTTCTAGTTCCTGGTAAGCACGTCCCGATCTGCCTGAGCGGTTCATCGGTTTTTGCTTCTGATCATTACGCATCAAACACAATCTCAACATTTGCTGATTACAGGCGGCTGTTGAAGAACCTTGGGAGGCAGCCCGGATGTTTCTTGGAGGCTGTTCCTGGGTGGCTGTTCGGTTAACGACACTTCGGTTAGGTTGGATAACGACGTATCAACAGCCAATCGTTGCATCACAAGTCACCTATGCCTTGTGAATAGGCCTCACTTCGGCTGAGCGGTCTATTCCAATGAATCGTCCGATCAACTTCCAATTACTGATTACCTAGCCGTTGCTGACTACGGAGAACTGATGCCTGTACTACAACACCCCCATAAATCATAATTGAGGACTCTCCGCAGTGTCTCGTTGTGAACGCACTTTGCTTCCAAGGTTCTATTGCAACTATGGCTTCCGTTAATACTCTGCAAAATGGGCATTCCCAGAACGGGGTTCCACACGAAGCCCTCTCGACAGGTCCTGATGCGAACTCTGTTCTCAGTTTAGCAAACAAGGTTTCTGAACTGGCTGCGCTTCAGACCCACCGAGTCCCTGTTCCGAAAGAAGATTTCTTGCAAGCAATCCAGCGCCTTCAAATTGCAGTCGAGGGACCCGCGCATTATGTAGCAAGAAAGAGACATGAGGTAAGAAACGATACGCGGGCCGACTAAGTAGACCAATGCTAAGCTCCTCACCAATAGCCGAATGAATACGCTGCTACCATGCTTGCCATCGACTCGGGTGTCTTGGAGGCTTTAGTAGGCAACAGAAGGAAACCACTTTCAGCGCAGGAGCTTGCGAAGAGGTGTAAGACCGAACCACTTCTTATATGTAAGTAGTCGTGGATCGCATGATCAATTCGCAACTGACACACGAAGCACGTTTCATGAGAATCCTGACTGCTATCGCGCTATTTGACGAAGCTGGTCTGGACTCGTATAGAAGTAACGAAAACTCAGAATGGCTCGCACGACCTGGTCAGGCTGATGGATATCGCTTGATGTGAGTTTCAATGTGTCTCATTCGAGATTGTTGACTGATCGATGCGACAGTGCGAAATGGATCTGTCCTATAACCGCCAACATTAGTACCCTATTTAAGACCGATCGACTCTTTCAATTCCCGGAAGAAAGCAAAGGCGAACATAATCCCTTCATAGAGACCTTCAAGACAACTCAATGGGACATGTTGCGCGGAGACTCTGAGCTAAAGCGGGCGTTTGACACGTACATGCCCATACGTCGGAACGGACTGCGGGTTCCCTGGTATGAGATCTACCCTGCAGCAACAGAGCTTGATGTTCCGGGATACTCGGAAAAGTATGAACCACCTCTACTCGTCGATGTTGGAGGTAATACGGGGTACGATTCTGCGAGCTTCAAAGCCGCAAATCCACATATCAAAGGCCGTGCCGTCGTCCAGGACCTAGCTGAAACACTGAGCCGATCGGTCGCCCCAGAAGGGGTTGAAAGACAGGTTTACGATTGTTTTACCCCTCAGCCGATCAAAGGTACGTCACGGAATATGCGACCAAATGATCCACTTCTTTTTTTACTAACGCAAACCAGGCGCTCGAGCCTATTTCATGAAAGCGCTTCTCCATGATTTTGATGATGCAGAGAGTCGACGCCTGCTGCGCCATACAGTGGATGCCATGGGCCCAGAGTCCTCCCTCCTGATCGATGACTGGGTCCTTCCTGATACTAATGCCCCCGTGGCTGGAGGCACGTATGATATCATGATGTTGCTGCTCCTTTCAGGCATGGAGAGAAGCGAGGGTCAGTGGAGAGCTCTTTTGGAGTCACTTGGTCTGGAAGTCAAAAAGGTTTGGAGGAAAGAGGGTGTGGGCGAGGGGGTAATCGAGGCCAAGAAGCGATAAATGTTGTGTTAGCGTTAGCTGGACTTGAGAATTTCTCGTTACATATGATCTACGAATCCATCGATATGTTTTCTGGACTCTTATAACTACTCGGTTTTCATTCGTGATTCAGTAGGAAGAAGGCTTTCTCAAGTTCAAAGATCTGTATCTACTAAGTGGTTGTGCCGAAGAGAGGCCAAAGATTCAAACTCACAAGCGCGATCTCGCCGCTCCGGTATTGAAGTCGCTTATTTGCTTCAGATCTGACAAATATGGCATGTTCCCACAAGTTGTGCTGTTGCCCTTCGGACAACAACCTCTACCTCCCCAAGAGAAGATCCACGCGGGTATAATGAGAAGCTCGTGGAAGTTGTCATGTCTTGAGCTGCTTGTTATCTCTTAATTGTGGTCTTGTTTATCACAATTGTTCACAAATGAGGGGACAGTGTAAAATCGAAGTGGAAACGTGTTCACTCAAAAAGTGTCCATCTTCTATACTTGAAAGATTGATCTAAACTCAGGCAATGAAAATACAGTAGAAGAATGAGTGGATAAGGCAGATATTTCCCTTTTCACCTCACAACATATCTCAAACCCTGAGCACTCAAGCCGCGGCAAAGATAGGTTCTGGCTCCTTCTCCTTCACCTGTTCCAATAGATCAAGAGTTGGAACCTCCAATTTCGACAACTTGTTCTTTCCCTGGGGAACAAGGCTCAATTTGCCGGTCTTCAAATTTGGCACGAGCCCATCGATAGCATCAGCGCCATAGTGATTGAGATTGAGGGTGTCCTCAAATCTAAGCATTTGCTTCGCGCGGATGTGGTTAAGAATCTTTAATTCATCCTCGGTCAGCTTTTCAAGGTTCGCCTTTTCGTCAATGACGCCCTTGTTGTTTTCAGTGATGGTCGCGACTTTGTCGAGAACGGCTTGGCGTTCTTCGGGCGAGGTTTCTTTGTAGGCTTCGAGACAGAAGTCTACGGTCTTGACTACGTCCTCGTGGGTAAGCTTTCCACTAACGTCGGTGTCGGCGGTGCCTTGAATGACTAAAATGAAAGTTAGACAAATAGCTTGACAAACATCGAAAGATATGGACATACTTGGTCGGAAGGCGTCGAAAGCAATGTCAAAACCATCGTCGTCCCAATCGCTCAGGATGTTTTGTTCTCCGCCTCTAATTTGCTTCGTGGCGCTCATGACAACAAGCAAGAACCTTGTGTACCCTTCAGCAACCTTGTTAGAATGCCACTTTGCGGCAGTGAACTCATCGGTATCGCCGCGCTGGACAGCGCGGATCGTCATCGCCGCAGAAAGACCAGCTGCGTAGGCCAGATGGACACCGGAGGAGAAGTATGGATCGATGAAACAACCTGCGTCCCCTGCAATGCGTACATATGGACTGGAGTATGCAGAGGCGCTGTAAGACCAATCCGATGCATGTTTGATGTCTGAAGTCAACTCGCCTTTACTGATGAATTTCCATCCAGTTGGGGCTAGTTTTAGGGACTCTTTATAGAAATCGACAGGAGCTGGAGAACCCATCGCTCTCTTTTTCTGCACCTGTAGATCTTGTCTCATAACGGTGCCAACGGACGTCGTACCGTTGTGTAGGGGGATGAACCAGGCCCAGCCGCTCGCATCTGGAGATCACGTATCAGCGGCGTTGTGGTTATCGACCTTGAGAAAGATAATATACCTGTGAGTGCTTCGAAGAAAGGCTGGTTGTGTCTCCTGGTGCCTTCGGCATAGACACCAGTATTTTCCCAGTAACCCCATTGAGCAACATTCTTCAGCCCTTGATTGTATTTACGATTCTTGTAGTACTTGGTAGACACCATTCCCGTTCGGCCGCTTGCATCGACTAGGAAATCGAACTTAATCGTGCCGGTGGTTCCGTCTTTGCGTTTCCAATCTGCAGAAACCGGACGCCCGACATTTGCGACCTTGCCCTCTTCGGGGACATTGATTTTCGAATCTCCGCTGAAATCAATAGACTCAATCTTTACACCGTCGAAGATGTGGGCGCCCATTTTGCCCGCATGCCGGAAGGTGAGGTCATCGGCCTCGGAACGAACAACATTCCAAGTGTAGGATTCTGGCCCGCCGGAGGCGACGTAGTCGGTCCCTATTCTCGCTGATTAGCAATTATCGACATCTCAGTGATTTACAGATATAAGACTCACAGCCCTCCCTCTTGTTCTGGTTCAACTTGAACGCTGCACCATCCTGTTTTTCTAATCAATATATCTTTTCTCGAAGTATTTGTTCCACCCACCTTGCGTTTGAATCCATGTTTTACGAATGTGTCATCTAGATCGATGAACTTGAGGAATGGACGAAGAGAAGCAAGCATGCTCTCGCCGACATGATATCTGCAACTATTGTCAGTACTCGTCTCATCTAACGCGAGACATGGGGAAGTTTACGACGTACCTCGGGAAGATATCTGCCTCCAGAATCGTGACGTCTACTCCCTCACGAGCCAAAGCACACGCTGCATAGGAGCCAGCTGGGCCACCACCAATCACCAGAACGGAGGTCTTCTCCGGAATAGCCGACATGATCTTAGGCTTTCTTGTTTGAGTATCGAACGTTTTCAGAATAAGGGTGACGAAGGCCAAGAGCAGCGGTGATACGAGGTAGTGGTGATACGGGGAAGCTGCAGGTATTATGTAGTACGACTAAGTCTACAACTTTTTTACCTAGCATTCGGAAAATCACTGGCTGTCGCAATATCAGACGTTCTGAGGCTATCCGCATCACACCATCCATCTTCTGTCTCTGATACCCGTGAGCTATCCTCTAAGGCCACGATCGTAGATTGTGATTCGTCCATGAGGCGAGATGCAAGGTCTTAGAAGGACCCGAAAAAACTACCTGCTACCCGTGTGCCGAGTTATAGGGCTCGGATCGAAAAGCTTGTTCATCTCACTGCTTCTCTCATGGTTCCGAAGCCTAGATGGTGACCATGTGCCGAGCTATGGGGTTCGGATCGAGAGGCTCGTCCATTCGGAGCGAAAGGCTCGTCCAATGCATTGCTCTTTACGTAGCCCAGATATCCAGATGCTAGCACCCATGTGCCAAATCATGGGGATCGGAAAGGAAAGCTTGTGCAACGTGATCCTTCCGTGTGGATAGACTTGGAACGTGTATACCGAATTTCCGATGTCCGGCATCTCAAAAGGGATGTTCGGTCCGAAGCAAGCTGTGTATGGAGCAGGCTGCACTTGGTGGGAGTAAGCACTAATTTGATGGACAGAGAGAGATAAGCACTCCGGGTATCTGTGATACCAGCAAGCCGAGTAAGATCATTAACCCAGCCGGATCGAGTCAAGATACGTTCGTCGGGTGAGGAAATTTGATCATCGGAATATCTCGAGATGATCTACTGTACAGTGGCAGACCAAAAGTTTCCAAACTAAGCACATCCACAACTTCCCTGCTTTTCCGAACTTGGTCAACCCATAACATGACGTATCTTGAACTATGTGTGTCCACCTTTGACTAGTAGCGCTCGTGGGAAGGTGTTTAATGATTCGATGATCGGGTATTCTGGGTGCTATCCTTCTACATCGGACACTACCTTGCGACGTGCCTGTATCGCCCCAGTCACTGCATTGTAGTGTCAGTCGTCTACGAAAGTCAGGCTACCTAAAGCTTCTTAGCGCGCCCACCATAGACGGTCTCATTGATCACACTAAGAAATCTAAGGTCTAGATAAATGTGGTTGACCTCTGTCTTTGATGTCAGCAAGTATGCTCGGCGACGTTGAGATCTCGGCCATGGGATTACCCGACCTGTGAGCGTCTGAATATTCCACCACGAAGAGAACTTAAAAAGTGTGGAACCAAGATTTCGATCCACTCATTAAAGGTCCTATAGTCTGGAGAACTGAGGTCACAGAATAATGGTTGTCTGTTGCAAGGAACATGGGCGGCTGGCGTTTTGTTCTGGTCTATCCACAAACGGAGAACTCTTGGTCTAGTACTGTAATAATTTATGTATTCACCAGGTTTCTCAGATATAGATGGCTTCTTTAAGAGTTTCTGGTATTTGAAGACTAATCTTGCCTAGAAACGTGAACATGGAATGTGCTGATCCTATGTAAGACGTCTGGAGCTAGTGCTGGTGCACGTCACTCAATTCTCCTCAATGTCAGTGAATCACGTTGTACCGTTGTATCAGTTGCCATTTTTCATAGCAGAAATTCTCTCAACAGCGAACCCAGCAAAAAAGTCGCTGATACCTGCATAATCCTCGATGTCCAGAACCATCGAGACATCTTCGTCGAGTCAGCATGCGGAAGCAATCCTATTACATTCGAGGCAATTTTGGACTTACAGCCGTCTGGACGCACGATTGCAACTGCGCCATTTTTGGGATCAACTCCGTAGGCATCGTAAGCGTGTCCGTGTCCACCATGGTAGCTCTGATCGTCAATGTAAATCTTATGTAAGTCTAATTATGTGGTCAGACAGCTCGGAATATGGTGCAAATTGGCCTTACCTCTCACCCGCCACTTGCCAGTCTCTGGCCGAAATATGTCGGGTATCTGCTCTTGCTTCGTCGTCAAACGTTCTCCTGAAAGAAGTATGAGCACTTCGATGAAGCTATCAGCATCCGAGCCAGGAGCTGTGTATCTCTTGATAGGTCCATATTCCGAAGAGAAGTATTTGCCAAGCTGATAGGTTAGCATATTGAGCCTGTGAAATGGAAATGTGATATACCTGGTCCAGTTTTCTAGAAGCACCGATCTGACGGACATCGCCAGCAAAGATCACCACCCTCCAACGCCCATCCGAAGGGAAAGCTTTCGCAAACTGCATTTCGAAAGCATCACAGAATCGTATCACTCGCGCACTTGGAAACCGCATACCGGCTCTGAGACCCTTGGCCCGTGACCAAAGACTGGTTTTCGTCCTAGTCAGAACAGAATCGTCATATCTGATGGTCAGACCGGCGGTAAAAGGTCTCGCTTTGACCCAGATCTCGCTAAAGTCGACGTTGTTGTTGGCGTCAAGGACGCCACCCTGATCCTTACCCTTCGAGGCAATGGATTTCACCCAGTTTTTGTCCCACGCAATTAAATCCTCGGCAACCTTTTGTCGCTCCGTGATGTATGTATCCAAAATGTCTATTTTGGCCTCTCCTTTGAGAAAGCTTGCGAGTTTCCAACCAATATTGTATCCATCTTGTAAGCTTACGTTCATCCCTTGGCCAGCTTTGGGGGAATGTGTGTGGCATGAGTCGCCTGTCAAGAAGACACGATTCGATTGTGTAAACCGGTTTGCGACTCGCTGTCCGACCGTATAGGCTGACCACCAGACTGTTTCAGCAAAATCGATTTGGTATGGGTGGAAGATCCGACGAGTGGTTTCTTGAAGGTCCTCTAGTTTTACTGCCTTGGCCAACGTGCCTTCAGGAAGTTCCATATAGAAGCGATTCATACACCCTCCTTCACGAGGTATGTTGAGCACACTGCCCGCTTTAGATTGTATGACCGTGATTTTTCTAGTGTCTGGGAAGTCGGTGCGAGGAATAAAATCCATGACACCCCATACTGAATCAGACCCGTCTCCAACCAACTCAAAGCCAAGTGATTTCCGAACGGTACTGTGCGCACCATCGCATCCCAGGGCAAACCTTGCTTCGAATGTCTCCTCTTTTCCGTCCTTTTCTGTCACTATAGTGACAGGATAAGCGTCGCGGTCCTTGGCTTCCTCTTCGTCAACCTTGACTGACTGAACCCTATACCCATAGTCTACATCTTGATCATTGAACCTCTTCATGGCTCCCAATAGCATATCATGAACTCGTGCCTGGCTCAAAATAAGACGAGGGAGATGCGACAAGCCTTGAAAGGATGCTTCGACGCTCCTTGTCCTCTCGATGGCGCCATCTTTGCCGACCGGATTGTAGAAAGCCACTTCTAGGTTGTGAAAACCCTCCCTTAGCAGCTGGTCTTCGATACCAAAACTTTCGAAGATCTCTGTAGTACGAGTTTGGATGCCGTCAGCTGTACCCCATTCTAGCGGTCCGGAACGGGAATCCACGATCTTGCAGCGTACACCATACCGCGCCAACCAAGTTGCGGCGCTGAGGCCAGCTGACCCACTGCCACAGATGAAGACGTCCACCTTTTCATTCCCTTGTCCATTTGTTCCGCCGTTGGTATAGGCCATTCTTGCAGATGGGTGGATAGTATGAAGATGGTTGTTTAGTAAAGATACGGTGACATACAGATGTGCCAATAATCTAATTAACTCGATGAAATTGATACTTCAAGGACGAATTATTAGGACGTGACACCGTGCAACTATCAACTATCAAGGAAGTTGAAAGTGCAGTTTGGGTCGGACGAAGTGAAATGCTTGATGGTAAATCTATTGACAGGCAGCTTGTAGTATGTCAAAAGCTGTTCCCATGGGATAAATTCGGACACCGGCAAAGTTGCTTTACTGGGGGTGATGTTCGGATCTTCGGATGGATGAAGATTGAGCCGATTGAACCAAACATTGCTACCGTAAGAACTCGAAAATATGGCGTGACGACCGATAGCTAGCAAGCAATGGGACCGACCGGATAGTTTGAATGACGGTTCTTGCCTTTCTGAACTCCGCGATTGACTCAGAGACACCATGGTGTCGAGGCCACCTCAGCCGAACTTCGTAAAGAGAACACTCCTGGGGCGACCATCAGTCCCCCACGCATTTCGGAGGCTCCTGCTACCTTCTAGTTGTCGGAAACCTTCTTGAAATTCGACGGCATTTCGTTCTACATATCTGACACATGCAAAAGTCTCATCCGACCATTTCAGCCATCAGCTCTTCTAAAATCTGCGGACATGGTTATCGAGCAAGGGGTGCAACTCGACGACAGTTTTCATTCATTTCATTTAGCCTCACTAGAATCTCAATATCAAACAAATCAAAGCTGTGAAAGTGACTAGTATTACTCATGTGAAACGCAAAACGCCTACGACCTTAATCAGGTTCATTTGTCAGAGCGACATGAATTCTCCTTGGACCCTAGGACAACGGCGTTGACACAGATCATTGTGATTGATCAGCTAGTCATTACGCTGTAAAAAGATCAGTTACTGATACGCGTAGTATGTCTCAATGCCTATGATGAGGGATTTTTACCTGTGAATACTGAATCAAGACGTTGCCTTGCCTCACAATCAGACTTTATACCCAGAGGTTCGAGTTGATGTGAACCTGCCATACGCGCATCCTTTTTCCATGCTACCCGCGTGGAAGGATCGATCATAGGTTTCGTCGACCTGAGCCCAACACTGATTTGGCTTTTATTGGCGAGCGCATCTTCCGCAGGGTGTGAGTAAGCGATAGCCAAAGCTAGCGCATCAAGCAGATCCTGCTCACCCAGAGAAATATACCCATTGGCTAGCAGCCTCTGATTCACCTCTCTGTGCTCTCTCATCATCATACCGGTGCAGCCCATCAAGCCAAGGTCGACGACAGATGCAGGCAGATTCTGACCGTGGCGGTAATTGACAAATGCGTCCAGAAATGCATTTGCGGAATTGTAGTTTGCCTGAACTGGCTGGCCTGCAATCCCACATATTGAGGAAAGGAGTACGAAAAAGTCCAAATCAGCCGAAGATGTAGCCTGGTGAAGATTCCAGGTGCCCAGAACTTTAGGCCTCACACTCTGCTCCCAATCTGAGAATGCCATCTTGGACAAGGGTTTATCCTATAAAAGTCAGTGGAAATACCCCAAGAAGCTTGAAGTCTACAAACCCTCATGATTGCTGACATCTGCATGATCCCCTTGACCGGCCTCGTTGTCTGCTTCATCGCAGCTTCGACGTCCAGTAAGCAAGTCACATCCCCCGCAAGTGGCAGTACCTCACATCCAAGAGTTCGTAGTTCGTCAAAGAACGGCGTTGTTTCCGGGCCTTCTTTCGCAGAGCGAGATAAGAACATGATGCTGCGTGCGCCGTTCTCTACCATCCACGTTGCTACTACGCGACCGAGGCCTCCTAGCCCTCCAACCAAGATATAGCAGGCATTAGATTGAAACTGGATAAGCTTTGGCAGGCCCTCATAGGGGTGTTGACGAACTTCGGAGCCGTGGGTTTTTCTTGCTGCATGTGTACCGCATTCTGTGAGCGCCTGGCGTGTCGTTGTCCAGTGAAACCTTGGAATTTTGATCTCGCCGCCAAGTATCGCAAACTCATAATCTGGATCAACATTGCCTGATTTTGCTCGATGACCAAGGTTCCGATAGATGTTTACGAGCGATCTGCTCGAGCTGGGAAAAGTGACAGCTTGATGGTCGATTTCCACAACAGTAATATCTTTTCTCATCTCATTTCTCAAAGTCCTTGCCATACCAAGAATCATCGACGAATTAGGGTCGGCACACGATGTTGAAACGTTGGGAGTAACCCAAATGATTGAGCGTCTGAAAGTGGAAAACCGGTTGGCGAAACCACGTAACTTGTTTTCTGTGATGTTGTACAGATACGGTTTGAGGAAGTCCACGAGCACTATCATATCTTGATCTTGGGGGATGTTGCCTTCGAATGTACATCTCTCCGAAATGATGCCACTGTTCAGGAGGGTGCTTTCAACCACCTCGACAAGAGCATGGTGGTCTTCCGGTACGACGAGCGAAACCTTCTTTGGGTGTCTAAAGGCTTTCTTTAGCCGTGCAACAACTTTAGTGCTGTCTGAAGAATGCTCATTCCCAAGATTGAACACAAAGCCACTTTCGAGGAGGTTCTCATGCATCTGGCTTAGGATACTTCGCTCTTCGGATGCAATCGACTCTGGAATGGTGTCGAAAAGAAAGAGATATCCAGAAGGATGTATGAGTTGTCTCAAGGAGTCTGTATATGCTTTCGAGCTCTGTCTCGCCATAGAGATAGACTGCTAACAGCGTTAGTGAAAGCCCAGAGTCCACAAGGTATCCTCACATCGGTTGCAATGATTATATCATAAATTCCGGTTCGAAGATTTGAGCTCTGCAAATCATGGATGTCATAGAATTCGACGTTGACGCCAATGACGTCTTGAAAGGCCGACCTAAGCCTGAATGCGGTATCGAGAGAGGTAGCTGCGTAGGTATAGTTGAGATATAGGCGGTCGCCACAACTCGATTTCAGACTGTCCAAAACCAATTTCATCATCTCATCTGCGCCATTCCCAAGCTCGAGGATGTTCAGGTTTGGATTTTTATGGGCAACCAGCTTCAATATTTCGGCGATCTTGAAAGAGTCCGGCTTCGAATGAGCTCCAGCAAAAGCTTGATTGAGGTCACAGAAGGTAGCATCGGTATCCCATGCAACGAACGAGAGAAATTTATCCTCCTGCCCTGGACTATGGCTTGGCACCCGAGATATTTTGCAGCCCTTGATCGAGAGTATCGTACGACCACTGTCAGAAAAAGCAGATGCATTCCCCAGCACATAGTCCGAACTGACATTTAATGCTGTCCCCCGGACGTTTGACTTGGCTTGTACTCCGCTGGAGACAACGAGGCGCTCAATATCTGTGACTACAGGCAGTCGCGTGATTGACCTGCCTTGGCCTTTGCATGCAGCGACCTGTATGATCTGCAGACATTGCTCTATAGCGATCGGGTGGAGGATGTACTTTGCATTTCCTCTAAAGGCCGAAACGGTGGCAAGGGCGTCGTGGTCTCTGAGAGCTGTTGATATCTCGGTGAGGCCTTGAAATGCGGGGCCATATCTGAGACCCGCGTTCTCCAAAATATCGTACCAATAAGCTTGCGGCACATGCCTTGAGGGTTCTGATCTCGCAAGTGAGATATCTGGATCGCCTGAGCTGGACGCATCGCGAGGAGCTATCTTGCCCACACAGTGTTCTTTCCAATCACTATCGACGAAGGATGCAATTGTGATCGCATACCACTGACGGGTTTCACTGGTGATCTCAATCGGCCGAACGGTGGTACGAAGCTGCGACTTCTGGTCTCGTTTTAGAATTAGAGCCGAGGTTATCGAGATGTCCGTCACGATGTACGATTCTAAATTTCCATCCGACAATTGTTGAAGCGATTCTCCGGCCAGTGCTATGTATGCAGCGGCCGGAAAGACGATCTGGTCCAACAGTACGTGCTCCGCCAGCCAAGGTGTCTCTCCAATATCAATGACATTCTTCCAGCAAAAGTCCGCTTCGCTGCCATCCAGGACTCGCGAGCCTAGAAGTTCATGTCTGGGATATTTTTGCTCCTTGACTAGGTACCGGTTTTCGTTAGTTCAAGAATATAACTTGCATGAAGTTCTCGACAATTGATGAACAGACTGACCTATAGGCGTGGTTGATCCAGCATTTCCGTGCATTCCATTATGTGCTCTCCATTTCAATGAAGGTTCCTTCTTTGCTGGTGAAGTAATTGGGAAGCTAGAATTATGCATTTCAGTTGCTCTGATCATTGTTTTGGTCTGGTAGGCTCTGGCCTTCGAATCCCACTTTCAGGGACATAAACGATGCGTATTCGCACCAGAGGTTTTCGGTACTTGATGATGTGGTAGCCAGACATGGGAAAGGCTGACTAATCATTCACATCTCCTCGGAAGCTCGGATCGAACATCCGGAAACGGCTTTCTGGTATGCCATGTGTCGGTGTCGGAAGGATCTATGCCCTAGTGGTAGCTCCCGGATGGTGACAGCCCTATGAGACTTTCATCGTCACTTACATGAAACCCTGGTCTCAGATATGATCAATCAGCAGCCGACGTCCTCAGGAACGCATCAGACGCTCTGAACTTATCACCTTCTCGGCTCTGCGCAGGAACAACTTGCAGCCAATCAATTCTCCAACCTACGTTGAGCATATGAATAGGGTACTTAACCCTCCACCTATTGATGGGACTTTTCTCATACCTGCCTGCTCGATATAATTTAGTCTTAACGTATTCATTCATCATCGATACGGAGCACTGTGCCTCGTGGACAACATGACTTCAGAATTTCAACTTCTTCTCTTTGGCGATGAGACAGGCAATTTTCGAGGGCCTCTACAGGAGCTTTGCGAGAATCGACACGGCATCCTTTTTTCTCGCTTCATCGACGACCTCAACATACTTCTACACAACGAGATATCCCGACAACGTCGCCATGTGAAGGAGCAGATTCCACATTTCGGGGACGTTCGCGATCTCGTAAGAACTTACCAGGACTCGGATTGCCAAGTTCAAGTTCTGAAGACGCCTCTCTTATGTATCTTCCAGTTAGGCAATGTCATCAGGTGGGCCTCAAATGTTTCCATTGACATCTGTAAAGCATGGAGATTAACATTTCGCATAGCTTTTTCGACGACCATCCGACTCATTCTTTTGCAGGCGCTGACTCTGACCCTGTTGGCCTTTGTACGGGACTGCTGGCTGCTGCAGCAGTGTCAGCGAGCCAAAGTGCGATCACTTTGATAGAGAACGCCCTAAGCGCTGTTCGAGTTGCCTTCAGGATCGGTGCTATGGTGAATAATGTCGCACAGCGCTTGTCGACCGGGTCAAATCAGAGTTGGTCACGCCTTGTGGTGGGTGTACAGTGCGAGGCATGTAATGCCGAAATTTTGCAGTTCAACGAAAGAAAGGTGAGTGCACTCAGGACATCGAGCCCCGATTGGGTGAATTGGCCCACCGGACGACTAGCCATTTCTGAAGCTGACCCCTAGCCTTAGCTCAGCAGACTAGAGCTCGGGCTAGGGCTTGGACCAGTAATGATAGTGCTGTCCCGGCCAATCCATCCGATTGGAGGATATGTCGTATCCTCTCTTTCATCCCTGCTCCAATAGTACCCCTTCCACAATGAGTGTACTGGTCAAGGGCACGCACCATATAAACAGTGGTTGAAGTCTGGAATGTTTGGTGCAACAAGACATTCTCTCCTGAATTCGACATAAAGCTAAGCAAAATTCTAGGCCTTGCCACGTGCTAGCCAAGCCTACATCAGCTCCAGCAGTGCTGATACAGTCACCATCAGTGGACCGCCGGCCACTACCACAGCTCTCTTCTCGGAGTCAGGATACCTTCGTCAGCGGAAATCAATAGCGCTCGATATATTTGGACCCTTCCATGCGCCACATCTGTATAGCGATGCCGACATCGAGGAAATTCTTGGAGCGATCGAGGAGACCAATGGCCTTGGTCAATCACTCAGACAGGTCGTGGACGATATCCTCATTCGACCTCTGGCATTCGACAACATCATTGCTAGGGTAGTCTCGAAGTCTAGGGCCTCGGGCAGAGAAAAATGCAGCATCTCTTCGATAGGGCCTTCGAGCGCTCTATCTAGTATCGTATCCAGTCTAAGAGCAGAGACGAAACTCGATGTGAGCGTTGGAGAACAGTTTCAGTCAACAAAATCCACACGTGATCGAAAGAGCAATTCTCAGAAAATCGCCATTGTGGGAATGTCTGGTCGATTTCCCAATGCCGACAGCATTGAGAAACTATGGGATTTGCTGGAACAAGGATTGGATGTACATCGAAGAGTTCCTCGAGATCGATTCGACATTGATGCGCATTACGATCCAACTGGTAAAAAGAAGAACACCAGTCATACTCCGTATGGGTGTTTTTTAGATGAGCCAGGCCTGTTTGATGCGCGTTTCTTCAATATGTCACCGCGCGAAGCATATCAAACCGATCCTATGGGCAGACTGGCGTTGGTGACCGCATATGAGGCGCTTGAGATGTCAGGGTTCATACCGAACAGGACGCCCTCATCGATGACGGACCGTGTCGGTACATTCTATGGCCAATCCAGTGATGATTGGCGCCAAGTCAATGCAGCAGAGAACGTTGACACCTATTACATCCCCGGGAATATCCGCGCCTTCGGTCCTGGACGTATCAATTATCATTTCAAATTCAAGGGGCCAAGCTACAACGTCGATACTGCTTGTTCGTCAAGCTTTTCCGCAATCCAGTTAGCTTGCACGTCCCTCCAGGCTAAAGAATGTGATACGGCAATCGCTGGTGGTCTTAATATTATGTCAGCTCCGGATCTTTACTGCGGGCTAAGTCGAGCCCAGTTCCTCTCAAAAACTGGATCCTGCAAGACATTTGACAATGGTGCCGACGGATTTTGTCGAGGTGATGGCGTTGCGACTGTCGTTCTCAAAAGGCTAGAAGATGCAGAGGCGGATAACGATCTAATCCTAGGTGTTATCTTGGGCGTATCGACAAATCACTCATCAGAAGCAGTGTCGATCACGCAGCCCCACGCTCCGACTCAAGAATCCTTGTACAGAAAAGTATTAAGAGATTCGCGTGTCGACGCCCGCGATGTTAGCTACGTCGAGATGCACGGGACAGGGACGCAAGCTGGCGATGGTGCTGAGATGAGGTCCATCTCAAACGTGTTTGCTCCACGAAAGGAAGTTCGACAAAGTCAAGTACGTTCATCGGATCAAACAGTCCATGTCGGAGCTCTCAAGGCGAACATCGGCCATGGAGAAGCTTCTGCAGGCGCCTCCTCTCTAATAAAGGTCCTACTCATGCTGCAACGAAATGTCATTCCCCCTCATGTCGGTATAAAGGGCGTTATGAACAGAGGCTTTCCCACAGACCTCGAAGAAAGAGGTGTTCGTATCGCGTTCAAATCGACCCCATGGATTGCTCCCGATGGCGGCAAGAGGCGGGCGTATCTGAACAACTTTAGTGCGGCGGGTGGAAATACCGGACTCCTGCTAGAAGATGCTCCAAAGTCCACACGTGTGACAGATAAGGACCCTAGAACGGCTTTCGTGGTTTCGATAACCGCAAAGTCAGCTTGGTCTTTGAAGATGAACATTCAGAGACTCATTTCCTACTTGGAGATGAACCCGGACACCTCGTTACCCAAACTTTCTTACACGACCACTGCTCGAAGGACTCAGCATCCTTACCGCGTCTCATTTGCCGTAACAAATATCACTGAGGCAACAGAAGCCCTGAGATCGGCTCAAGCCGAAGCTGTCCAGCCTTGTCCTATGAAGAGCCCTCCTAGAGTCGTATTTGTTTTCACTGGCCAAGGCTCGCATTATCCATCGCTAGGGAAACAACTTTTCGAAAATTCGAGACAATTCAGGTCCGACATCTTGGACTTCGACAGAATAGGATGCAACCAGGGTTTCCCATCTTTTCTACCTCTTGTGGACGGTACTATTGCGGACACTACGCAATTCTCGCCCATCGTGCTACAGCTTGGACAATGTTGTATCCAAATGGCACTGGCACGATTATGGATCTCATGGGGCATCTCGCCAAGTGCTGTCATGGGCCACAGCCTAGGCGAGTATGCTGCCTTGTTTGTGGCGAGAGTCCTATCTTTGAGTGATACTATCTACCTTGTCGGAAGAAGAGCACAACTCCTTGGGGAGCATTGCACAGCAGGGACCCATTCGCTACTTGCTGTTGCCGGCTCTGTCGCTGCTACCTGCGAAGCGTTAGGCGGAGATAAGCCCGACATTGCCTGTGTCAATGGACCTCGAGAGACTGTGATCAGTGGCCCCACAGAGAACTTGATGGCTTCCTCAAAAATTCTCAAGGCCACCGGCATTAAGTCTGTCGTGTTGCCCTGCGCTTATGCTTTCCATTCGGCGCAGGTAACATCCATTCTTGAGCCACTCATCAAGTCAGCCAGTTCTGTTTCATTTGCCAAGCCCACAGTTCCTGTCATTTCTCCTTTGCTTCAAGAGGTAGTGTCTGATGGAGACGTCATTGGCCCAAAATACTTGGCTCGACATGCTCGAGAGACCGTCAACTTCTTGGGCAGCATTACTGCTGGGAAAGAAAAAGGTCTCACAGATGAGACCACTATCTGGCTTGAGGTTGGCCCAACGCCGATCTGTTCTTCATTCGTCAAATCGAGCCTTGGTAGTGAGATGGTGACTATCCCTTCACTCCACAAAAAGGAAGACCCCTGGCGAACTCTCTCGAATGGACTAAGCCTCCTCCACCGCAAAGGCTTACAGATTGACTGGGAAGAAGTCCACAGTGAATACGAATCGTCTCATATGGTCTTGAACCTACCCAGTTACACATTCGAGAACAAAACCTACTGGCTTGACTATCACAACAATTGGTGTCTCACGAAAGGGGAGGCCTTAGAATCGCTCACCGAGAGGCGCAAAAGCGGCCGTCTATCTACATCATCGGTCCACAAGGTTATCAAGCAAGAGTATGGCGAGAGGATCACAATTGTAGCTGAGTCCGATCTTTCTGAGCCCGATCTCAACGATGCCATTTTTGGACATCAGGTCAACGGCGCAGCTCTTTGCCCGGCAGTACGTATACTATCAACAGTTCCTTTATGCAAACTAACCGGGCATGCAGGGCCTTTATGCCGATATAGCAATGACACTGGCTGGTCACCTGCACAGAAAGGTCAATAAGACCGAGGATTTCACTCCCATGGACGTGGCCCATCTAGAGATCACAAAGCCAGCTATCGCGAAAAGCCGCCATGCGAGGGCAGAGCAACTCCTCAGAATAACTGCTACAGCTGAACGGTCCCTCAGTGTCGTCAATTTCACCTATCATAGCGTGTCTGAAGACGGTAGTAATGGAGATGCCCATGCTTCGTGTCAAGTTCGATACGGGGATTCCAAGTCTCTCCTTGCAGAGTGGTCTCGGTTCGACTATTTGTTCTATTCGCGAATAGACCACTTAGCACGAGGCGTCAAGGCTGGCAAGTACCAAAAGATTAGCAGAGAGCAGGCATATGACGACTTTTCGAAGTTCGTGCAATATGGGAAGAAATACCAGGGGATGAAGGAAGTCATTATTGACAGCAAGAACTTCGAGGCCAGTTCCTTGATCGAGTTTCAAGCCAACGATGACGATGGAGAGTTCGATGCAAACCCCTACTGGATTGACAATATCGCCCACCTCTCTGGATTTGTGCTGAATGGCTCGGACGCTGTCGATTCTCGAAAACAAGTCTATATCTCCCATGGCTGGGAGTCAATGCAGATCGTTCGCCCACTGACGAACAGCCGATCTTATCGCAATCATGTCCGGATGCATCCAGGACCAGGCAAGACAATGGTTGGTGATGTCCATGTATTCGATGGAGATGAAATGGTTGCTTTGGTTGCAGGTGTCAAGTTCCAGGCCATACCGCGATCTCTACTCAACAAACTTCTTCCTTCGCTCAACGTAGCTGCCCAGCATCCCGCCTTGAAAGTTACCGGTTCCATGAAAGGTATGGTCGACCAGTCAGTCGTCAAGAATATCAAGCTTGAGAAGCAGCCCCCTTCCACTCCGAAGACGCCAACGCAGAAGGTCTCCGCATCAGCATCCCCACCACAGAATGGCAACAAGACCATCACTGCATTCATGGGCATCATTTCAGAAGAGTTAGGATTGGAACCCTCGGAGCTTCATGACGGAGTAGCCTTTGCTGATATTGGACTGGACTCTTTGATGTCACTTACAGTAAGCGGACGATTACGGGAAGAGTCTGACATAGATGTTCCCACCTCATTTTTCACGGACAAAGCTACCATCGGTGAGGCCAAATTTGCCATTCTTGCAAAAAATGGTGGCAATGAGGAAGATACGCAGAGTGAAAGTGCATCCATCGAATCTGCTTCAACTGGCAGTGCGCCAACGACGGATTCGATGGACGGTGCTCAAATCACTCGAAACACCTCGGTTGGGACAGATCTGTGCAGCTACCCTACGGAAGATATAATAGAGAAGCTACTTGGCACCGTCTCTGAGGAAATAGGCATTGAGCGGGAACAGATCCTCGAAATGAGCGATTTTGCTGATATGGGCGTTGACTCACTCATGTCACTGAGTATCATTGGAAGAGTTCGCGAGGAGCTTGATCTGGACCTCCCATCCAACTTTTTCGTAGATCATCCCAGCGTTGACAAAGCGAGAATCGCAATCGGCGCTCTGGGGGGAACGGCCTTGAGCGGAACTGCTACTCCATCGAAGGACAGCAGTGATTCTATCCCGGATGACATGGACACATCACCGATCATCCATGGCACAGACGACCAGGAACCTGTCGGTTGGACTCTAGAAGACTACAGCCACGACTCGACGCTTCGCCCGGCCACTTCCATACTTCTATCCGGCAGCTCAAAGACGTCCTCGAAGAGCTTGTTCCTCCTCCCCGATGGTTCAGGGTCAGCAACATCCTTCTCATTGCTTCCTAACATTTCATCGGACGTTTGCGTCTACGCTTTGAACTGCCCTTTCATGAAGACTCCCACAGACTTCACAAACGGCATTGATGGTGTTGCAGAACAATACCTTGCTGAAATCAAGAGACGGCAACCTCAAGGTCCGTACTACCTTGGCGGTTGGTCTGCGGGTGGCGTACTCGCCTACCAGGTTGCATATAAGCTGCTGGAGATGGGAGAAAGAACTGAACGTCTCTTCTTGATTGATTCGCCATGTCCCATCGACTTGGAACCACTACCAGTATCATTGCTTCACTTTATCGATTCCTTGGGATTACTTGGCACTCGAGGTACATCACCGGACTGGTTGATCCCACACTTTCAAGCTACGATGAAGAACCTCAAGCACTTCGTTCCTCGTCCAATGAAAGCGGGAAACGCGCCCAAAACTCTGCTCATATTAGCCCGCGATGGAATGTTAAAGGATGCGAGAGACCAATCGTTCTCGAGGTCCAAGGGAGAGACAAGGAGCGTCAAGTGGTTACTCGATAGTAGAAGTGGCCTCGGATCCTACGGCTGGGAGAAACTTATAGGTGATGAGAACATCATAGTGATGAATGTTCCAGGAAACCACTTTTCTGTCATTGGGCAACCAGACGTAAGTTCCGATCCACGCGAATCTCGGACGCAGCACATTCTAACATAAGGCCCATAGGTTGAACACGTAGCGTCTTTATTACGACGGGGTCTTTCAGTCTGATAAGTAGTATCATGGAATTGTTATCAAGGAGGCCACTGGGAGCGTATAAAAAAGATATAGATTGTTCTTCAGTTCGTTTTCTAGATAGATAGTGGAAGATTTTATATGTTCTAGTGGTTACATTTAGAAACATTGGGAATACGAATTTCCTACTCCGACTCAACAAAGTTAAGGCCACACCTCGCTCGATGATTGTATTGTGTTGAATGATGAAAAACGACACGTGATCTAATTCGGCTCCCTCCTAAGATGCACATCTTCAAAGCTATTTCCTTCCATACAACACGCGTAATCTATAAGAAATAGAACTATGTAGAAAGTGCGAATACTGCAGTGGATTGGCATGAAGCCGGTCTTTCGACGAAGGCGTCGCGTGCGAAGGCATTCATTAGGTTACCAATGTTGTAATTCTTTGGAAACTTTCGTCACGTGAGCCACTTCCGCAGCAGTCAAGGTTCACGCATGTCAGTTCAAGGCTTGATGATTCCACACGGTTTGCTGTTTGCGGATGGGGCTGTGATTCCCTCCGGTTCCGATCAAACATGGCAGTCACGTGAGCTCGGTCCATATTATTGCCCATTTGTGTGTTGACCCTCGGACGAGCAACGATCATCCGAAGCGCCGAAAGCAGATCATCTCGATTCAGATTGGATCTAGACTAAGTTTTGTGTACACAGCATTGAAGGTGCCCCCACTAAAGTGCTTTACATCCGAGCTACCGAACTACCGAAATGGCGAGGACAAGGGATCTCGGCAGAACTAAAATAGCTAGTGTGAAGCACCGCACGAAGTACGACCACATGAATCACAGAGCTTTGGCCGGATATGTTATTATTACAATTGTTGAGGAAAACGAGACCGTTAACTTCGTTTAGTTAGCCTGCATCCTTGGGAAAGTTTCGCACCATGTCTAATGTGGCGTCTTTTGCATTGCGTTTGTCACCCATGCTCGCTACTTGGGGCTACCTGATAAAACATTCATTATTATCTATCGGGTCCTGGAAACTGCTGCCTCAAAGATTGATCAGCCAATAGAGGCCGGGCAGAGTAACGCCCACAAGTCCCTACCCCTACGATATTCTCGACGCTAACTTGATCCTCAAGAGGCGGCGTCGGGGCTTGGAGCGCCAGAGGAAGCGAATCAAGGTCACTGTATAGAGCGATCAACCATCCGAAATTGATCGTACGATTCTTTTCCACAAGAAGAACTCTGCTCTTCTTCGCCTGCTCATTCATCGTTCTCTAGCCCATTGACTCAGAATCTGGTTTGACTACTCCACGTATAAGGCAAGACCCATGTCATGTCTGGATATCAATCCATTTCTACGAGTTTGTGTGGCTGATGTTTCTATATCGGTGTTGTCGTACGCTTAATTTCCCTTGATTTGTTGCGCCGTACGGGCCAGCTCCAAGACATCTGCAAACGGCACCTCATTATCGAGTACTGTTAATCTTCCGAAAACACCACAACCCATACTTAGGTACGAACAGCTTTCCTCAGCGGTGCCTCTTGTGGCTACGTCCAGGAATATAATGCAAATGGACGATGCGATGAGGTCGAGAAATTTGCTATCAGTTGTCAGTCTTTGGATCGAAGTATGGTGGATCGAAATCACAATGTCTGGCATACCTATCGATGATTTCTATGTTCAGAATTTGATTGGCGATCGCCAATACCACTTGTGCAGAATTGAAGCATAATTCCACGCATTTTCTTCGACAGTCTTCTGAAACCCGACCATCTGAGCGGTTGCCCACCCAGGGGAAGCATATCATGTAGACCGCTTCATGGTACTGGCGAAAGATGGATAGAGTGACGTCGCGTACGTGAACGTCATTGAGGGTCAGATGCGAGTTCTGATCATGTATCCCCTGCAGAGGCGTCGGGAGGTGTTTTCTCCAACTCTCCAAGAGCTCGAAAGCCGTCTTCAACTTGTGCTCCCGCTCTATGAGGGACTGTCTGAGCCCTCGCTGGGTATACATCATCTCGGCTGCAGAGCTGATAACGACGGCGTAAAGGCATTGGACAGACAACCAGTCTATATCCATGCCAGATTCTGGTGGGGCATGATCGATCCAGTTGTGGCTGAGTACCTGATCGTATTGTCAAAAGGTTGTTCCTTGCCAAATATTGCAAAACGGCACATACTGGGGAAACTCCATGGCGCAGACATTGGGGAGCCTCGATTGAGTATAGATACCACAGACTCCGTCTTGCAAGAAGCCTATCCTTGTTACTCATTTTCGAATCATATGTGTAGTCGAGTTTCAGTGCCCTTGCACAGCTTACAGCACCTGCTATAAGCTCACAGTGAATGATCTCATCGATTTGCTCTGAAATTGTTGTCTGAATGGGCGATCAGTCAAATTGTGAAGTCACGGATGGATGAAACCGACCATTGCTAAGATTGTCTGGGTAGTCAGCACTGAGCAATACTTGTGATGGAGGGTTTGGATTACCTGAAATTTCAGTAGATTGTTGGGCGAGCTCAGAATACTATAACGAGATCTTAATGGTATCTTCGCATATTGAAGGGCTCTGCTTTTTTCCTCTGAGGTAGCAGGGCGCTCGGAGAAGGCGAGGTGAGCTTGATATCCGAAGGCCATCACAGCGTTGATCAGTGCTACCGACATTGACCCCTCTTGAGTCCGGCCCACGTTTTCTCTGACGATGGTGTCGAGATATGGCATTGTCAAGAAATTCGGAATACTATCACCGTTCGCGGTCATTCAAAGCAAGCGGGGCAGGGGTTCGACTTACCCTAATGGTCGTTTGAAGCATGCTGTTCGTTATTAATAACTGGTTGAATTATGGAACCATGATCGTAACACATACCGGCCTTGCAGCTTCCCATAAGAGCTTCGTCATTCCTGTACCAGCTGGCAAAATTGTCTTGGCACGGCTCATGGGAAAAGTCCATTAACGACAGTGGAATTCTAATCGTAGATAACCTTTTGAATATCCGAACTATCTCGTCCCGCTTGGAGCTGCTTATGTGATCTAGTTCTCGATCTTGTAGTGAGAATATCGCACCGAGTGAATAGTCGACGCTAGGTATGGGATCTATGGAGTTGATCAATATTTGGCATTATCTGAGTCCAAGTGCGGTCCCTTACCTGGAAAGTTTTTCGTGGGGCTAGCCTAAGTCATAAGAATATGATTAGTCGACGTTGTATTTGACCAAGATTGTCGCATGCGCGCCTACCTTTTCGCTGAGATTGAGGTACTCAATTAAGCCTCTTGAGAGACCCGACGATTCGGAGCCTTGCATCGGCTGACTATACAACGGAGACAGTTCTAGGTCATTCACTGCAATTGGTAATGCGCCTTTCATTGTGCTGGTAGGTAGCGTGGTTAATTGATCGTCCAAGTCCAATTGCCAGTCGGCGTCTGTTGTGAACAGTGGCCAAAGTGATACGTTCGAATCAGGTATGCTGCTCATCTCTGTGGGCGGTGGTGCCGACGTCAGGCCGGTCGTATTTACCATCTCTTTCGAGATGCCCCAGGGAGAGTTTCCAGACCATGTTCGTATAAAGTTTTGAGTTTCCGAGAGAGAATCTAGTCCTTGCAGACTATTGCCTGACCGAGAGTCTAGAGACGAAGGGGCTGAAACCGGCCAGCAATTGGGGTCGATTGGCGGCTCAACCATGACATCACCTGTGGAATGTCCAGTGTCGTCCGGCTGCGGTTGAGACTCAGGGAGCTTCTTGGGTGGTGCCGATCCCACAGACTTCTTGGCGGACTGACGTTTTCTGGGCTGCTGGTAATGGCACTCTTCATCGTGTCTCTATTCAGCTTCGTTAGTATTGAGCACAGTTGGGAGTCGATTTTCGCACCTTGCAATTCAAACATGGATTACCACCATTGCCTTTCAACACCTATCGATCAGCTGGTCGGCTTCTTGCTGTGCGGTACCGAGGACACTAACATCGAATTTTCTTCAGCTTGCACATGCCACAAGCCCCTTGCCTGCGTGGCCTCCATTGCTTCTCGGTCATGGAAGGTGGAGTCTCGGTATCTCCCTGGGGAGGCGAAGCTGTTTGACCTGGTGGTTGATACCATGGTCGCTCCATTGCCATCACCTGGTCAGACTTTGCCCAACCTGGCGCTAGTTTGAGGCGATCTGGAGTCGCTTGGAAAGGTGCGCTGGCCCTGAACTGCTCAATGCAATGGCGGATGTGCTCTGCCCAGGTGTGGCCAAGCTTTCGGGTTTGGGGGTGCACGACTTTTAGGCCCGGCATATACCTAGTACTTGTACGCTACGCTGCATCGGCTTGAGACGGGGACTGTTGAAGTTGCGGCATACTAACTGGATCCGTAACACCAGTATCAGACCATCTTACCTCAGACGGCATCTACCAAACTCAGTTACAAGCAAAATATACGGCGTAAACTTGCGCGGAAACACTACAATCAACACCAATACCAACAGAGAAGCTTGATGGGAAGAGAGAGGGGCACGGGTTGGAGGGAGGGGATACATGTCCGTACATGCGTCCTCCCTTGTTCTTGCGCAAGCTCTGACCTCATCCTCGCCTCGTCCAATGAAAAGCTGATGGTTGACGTAGGTGATGTTAGCTACTTTTGATTCGACTCACCTACAGGGGTAATCCTGATGATCCAACATCAGATCAGCACTTCATATCGCCCTGGCACGCGGTCGAGATAAAAACACGTAGGGATACCACGAACACCAGAAACTCTCTGCCTTACGAAGAGTATATTGCAATAGAAATGTGGCAAATCCAGAGTCTGAAGAGATAGATCTATAGAGAACTACCTCTTCTATAGTCTCTATTTATTTGAAGCTTTTAACAATTTTGTGCGTTGTGTGATTACGTTGCGAAGAGGGAGACACGTTTTGTGAGCGCGGGTTTGTTTATCGGCCGCGTGCCTGCGAATGCGGCACGGTACCTTAGGTACGCGTCGGAAACGTACACCAGGGAAGAGGCGCGGCGAGCCAAAGTCTTGGATTCGCTCATAAGCTCGCAACATGCCTGTCCCTTCGTAAACGATACGAATCGTTGAGGGGCGGGGATGCGTCCTTCCTGGTAAGGCGTACGTGGTGGGGGCGTTTATCTTAACGTTCAAGGAACAAATAAGCTCTTGCCATGCAGAGCTGACAAGGTCTAACCAAAGTCAAGCTTTTCGTTTGTCATGCTTCTTTCTGTATGATAAGCTCTGACACAAGATATGCACCCAACTAGAGATAAAGGGCGTAATACGAAACCAACCATGAGGCAATGCAATCCTCTAGGATCTCGCCCGCCATCTTCCTTCACCGGTAGCTAACAGGGGCTGGGGTCTCTGATTGCAGGAAAAAGCTGAGGCGTGGCCGCGTGGGGTGAAAGTGCATGCACTCATCCGCTCGGTCGGCTGGGCACTCCCGTCCCCTGCCAGCTATCAGCTGAGACGGCGAGGTCGTACGGCAACGGCCCGGAGTTTCATATACATCAACGTGCGTGGCGCCATCCGTGTCCCGATAACGCCATCATGCTGGCCAAGAATTTTAAGAGCGCTAAGATTTGCAAAATTACATCATTTTGTTCGCTGATGCAAGCCACAAATATATGACTACGATGGATAATGGAAGGAAGTGTCTTTTATGTATGTTGTACAGTTCTTCTCTCTAAACCGGAACCATGCTTACCGCCCCGAAACGTTCTGTTGTCGTAGAACATATCAGAAAACTGCTATACTCTCCTCCCGCAGAGGACCGGGTCAGCCCTTGACAAACTCAAGGCCTCCTGGCTCAACTTCCCATCATGCTCGTTGCCCACCGTCCATTGCGCGTCTCCTCCCTTTTCTTCGTCCCTACCAATCTCACATTTTTGGACTATACTTACTCCAACCCCTGATCTTCTTCCCATAGATGAAGAAGAGTAGCGGGCAAGGCAAGAACGCAATGCTGATAAATCCCAGCAGACTTGTCGCCCAATCCACTCCCAGTTTGTGATACATTGCGGCAGCGAACATGGGAAATCCGCCTCCAAACAGACTGCGGATGAAAGTGTTGCCGGCAAGAGCTGAATTGGCGTACATGAGGTAGACGTCGATGATATAAGACATGCCTTGAATAAGAACGAGTTCGACAGCCATGCCGATCGGGATGCCGGCGACGACTTGGGCCGCCCAATGCACTGATGTGTTGCTTGTCCATGCGAACCAGAAGAGCCCTATGGGAAGGAGAATGGACCCAAGGATCATTGGCAAGAGGCGCTCCTCAGGGATAGGTTTACCGCCATTGGCGATCATCTTGCGCTTGAAGCGGGTTTGTGAAGTATAGACGATGGTAGCTACCCCACTCAGAACGCCGAGGGTGATGCCGAGGAACGGAAGTGCTCCGACACCAAGATTCCAGTGCCGCTGCTCTTGGAAGGCGATAGGGTAGGCTTCGAAAAAGAGGTAGACGACTCCATATATGAAGGACATGTAAAGGGTGATAAGAAGGAGGATAGGTTCTTGTACCATCATCACTGCAGGGCGGAGAAGGTACCGCTGAGCGATGTCCCGGAAGTCCGCCCGCTGCTCATCAAGTGGAGCATGTATCGCCCAATTCTTTGTCTCGAAGCGGAGTCGGCTCGCTTTTTGTTGGAGAATGACCGGGGCGTAGCTTTCGTGGCATACGAAGAGTGCGACAAGCCAGAACGACATTGCTAATATGAATGTCATCCATGCCGTCCATCGCCACCCAAGGTTGTTATTCATGACGATGAAACCACCTGCAATTGGACCTGCTACCGGCCCGATGAATACGGCCCCAGTGAACAGTCCAAGCGCAAATCCTCGCTCTACGGGACCCCAAAAGTCGGCGAGAGCACCCCCGATGATGGCCATCGTTGACGAGCCGAAGACGCCTTGGAGGAATCGGAAGAGCATGATTGTTTCGACGTTGCGGGCTACGGCGACCGGAATCTGGAAAATTGCGAATATGAAGTAGCCAATGAAAAGCGGCTTTGTACGGCCGTACAGTTCGCCTGTGGTGAAAGTTAGCTCCGCAATCTAATTATAGAGGAATGGCAGGAAGAAATGAGGAGTATACATACTCAAGGGACCCCATATCATAGGACCTACGGCGAATCCCTGGAAACGAAAGTCAGCGATAATGTTCACAATGACACCGTGGAGCTTCGGGAGTCAAAAAGTGGACGTACGAGCACTATCAGGCTTGTGCCTAACGTCATGACCTCTGTGGATACGCCGAATTCCTCTGACGTGACCACTGTCGCGGTACTGAAGATGCTACTCGAGAAGGTGAGGACGAAAGTCAGGATGGCGTAGAGGACAGTGACGCGGTATTTCTTGCTCTTGGGCCAATTGTGAGGGTTCATGGGGTCGTCAGGGCCTTTCAAGAATGCTTAGTCTGATTGATCGCACATCTGGACTCGAAGCAATCATACCTTCCCATCCCACGAGGTTGGCGTCTTTCTCCTGCGCACCCGGCATCACCGCGGTATTTTGAGCACCTTTCTTCTTGCTCTCGATGTTCATGGCTGCAGCGGAGCTTTCAACGTCTTCTTGTTTGTCGTCAATATGTGTGCTTTGCTCGACTGATGAGGGCGAGCTTCCATGGTCGTAGTCGAAAGCAGTGGTATGTAGCTGCTCAAGTCGTACGGGGTCTGTCAAATGAGTGTGCGAGGAGGTTTCGTCATTTCGATCCCGAGAATGGTCCATAGTTACTATCAAGCTCCAAGGAACGTGGCTTGTCTCAAAGGATTACTAAGTTGCTGCAGTTCACAGGTCCCTGTGTATTATATCGGGCTCTCGGATCTTCGGTAGTTCGGTAGTCGAGCTAGAGAGCCCTGCTGCGCACGACCCCCAAGTCGCAGCAAACGCCTCAGGGAAACCCACAATTTTCGTTGTCAATGTTAATCAGAGCTGTTCTAGTTGACATCACGCGTGATTTGACTTTGTGGCGTTTGTCTTGGTGAAAGTGAAAACAAAGGTCTGTGCGTACGGGTCTCACGTTTTCCTGGTTCTGCTAGTACGAAACACTGGCTATGCACCGTGTGCTTCTCAGTTGGCTTGCGTCATCGAGGGCCACCGCATACTGTGACTGGCTCATTCTTGCATGGGCTCAAATTGCACTTTCCAAAAGGGAGAGTAGTTCCGATAAGGATCCGACAGGTTCAGTTCCAACAGTAGCTAGCTATGAAAGAATCAAGATGCCCTTGGAGGCAGACCATGACAGATGCAACACCTCCACTTGAACTTTTCTAGGTGTGAGATCGTGAATCAATCGCTACTTCTTACTATCAGTGCAAGTATGGCGCACTCTTTCGCTTGTGTGTCTACATTGTTGCAATTTTTATCCTAACAGTAAGACTGCCAGATTTTGGTGATTCGCATGTACTTATTATGATCTCCCCTACCATATGCCAGGAGGCGAATTGATTACAAGTTGGCTCTAGTATTCCGGATTTGAGAATCGAACACATAGCAAGTGAAACGATATATCAACATACAGTTGGTGCAAAAGAAAATTCAAAGACATGGTACATGGTGTTCACGGTACTCAACGTGGCAGAAAGCAGCTATCTGGATTACCGACATAGATTTTCAACTGAAAGATCTTATGCACTATGGGTCTGAGGACAAACACCTGATGCTGGTAAAAGGAAATACACAGGATCGTTTTCCAGGCTCATTGAGCGTGCCCCCTCTTTTCGGCAAAATCGAAGCCTCCATTGTCCTTGAATTTCTCGCTGTTGAATCGCTCACTCCAGGTCTGCCCCATTGGATCATAGAAGGGCCGCTCACCGAAAATGGCGGTGCGTTTTCCTTCACGCAGACTTTTATCGTATCCCCCAGTCACCGCTCGGTGGGCCACGCTGCGATTGTCCCAAATCGCCACAGCTCCAGGCGTCCACCTCCAACGAACCGTCAGATCGTCAGCAGAGTGCATATGCTCACGCAAGAAAGCTAACATGTGTACAGCCTCTTGCTCCTTCAGCTCCTGAATATGGATCATGATCGTGGGGTTATAGTATATGCTTTTGAGTTTGGTGACAGGGTGGGTACGGACCTAAGTGAACGCAATTAATGAAACGGGCTCTCTATCATTATGGACGAGAATTGATTACCAGTGGGTGGATTTGGCGTGTAGGGGGGCGAAATGCCTGGCCTCCACCGTTGATGATGTTGATGTATGATGACTATCCGTCCCAAGTATCAGTTTCAAATGTGAGGGAAGCGCAGATGAACGAGCGCAGCAGAGCTCTTACCTCAGAGCTATGCACCCCATGAAGGCCCTCAAGTAGTTTCTGGTAGGTGGTGCTCAATTTGTCAAACAGGGCAACTTGGCTGGTCCAGATTGTATCACCGCCAGTTGGCGGGCTCTTGTCCATACGTAGGATGGTGTAAGCAGGCGGGTTCACCTCGAAGGAATGGTCATTGTGGAAGTCATTTCCGAAATTTGCGTACCCTCGGTCACTATATCCTACGTCAACGGAGTCTCAGATGGATCGAAAGCATCGCTAACTTGTCACGTCCAACGATGGTGACATGTCGAGGATTCACCTGAGCAGGGTCGCGATCTGGCTGAGAGAAGCAAATTTAGTATGGCACGCGCCTGAGATTGTCAACGCGCACTTACAGCACCCCAATACTTGGTCAATTCGTATTGTTGATCGAGGGTCCAGTCCTGATCTCGGAAGAAGACTACTCCACGCTGGAAGATATCAGCTCACTGTTTGATACAGGGCAATGAACCTCACCTCAGCAACGAGAAGTGCTAACTCATCTCTTTGTACGTTGGTTAGTTGATTGATTTGCACTCCATGGAGCTCTGTGCCAATCCATGGTGTCAGATCATCGACTTTCCTTGCGCTTGACAAGAGTGATGTCTTTTTCGGATCTGCAAAATTTGCGCGATCTGGGAGAGGCTCAATCTCTGCGATCAAGGCCTCGGGAGGCTTGTAGCTGAGTACGGCAGATGTCAAGCCAGTGTGTGTAGTCATGTTTCAATGATAGAGGAGAAGAAGAGCAGGGCTTTCCACACAAGACTTATTGTAAGCAGGAAATAAGCAGATTATAACCATTTCTCTCCGCGGAGCACCGCTGGCATGGCACTCCGGCGTACGATTTTCGGGATCTCCTTTGTAAGGATTTAAAACCGGAGCCGAACAGCAACAAACCAGAGGCGGGGTAACATGACACCCACCAAAAATATAGCTAACCACCCATTGGTTCCAAGTCACGAAAACTACTACTAGGGCTCTCGTTAACGAACGAGTCGGTCCAAGTTACATGTATGTTGTGGACAAGGTGGGCAAGGGTGAACATGTCCAGCTGACGCTTCGTACGAGACGACATTGCGGACAATATAGAAATCGTGGTATGTACAATACCTGTGCAGTATGAGTGAAACGAGCTCCAGAGGAAACGCTTTTTCTGCTTGTGCACTTGATCATGTCCATTGGAAGGCAATGCGGGGTCTTCGTTCTTTTAGTCGCCACGCTGGTGTCACTTGCGACCGATATGGCAATATATGTTCCGAATAGGTAGTGTAAGCAAAAGGGCGGTTGATATATGATGTAAGATGTATTGTGTAGTGATCTGATGATCGAGAGGTCTGTGACGTAGGTTTATATACATGGAGTGGTGGGCTGATTGGCTGGTGGATAATCCACGTGACCGTGCAAGGTGCCCTGGGCTTACAAATACATAACGCCTTCGTTACTAACTGTACTGCCTGAGTACAGTCTACTGTTGCCTTCGAGCTCCTCGAGCTCTGA
>QVXC01000046.1:0-127025 GCA_003501895.1 Phaeosphaeria sp. A1 3.1a
GGCCCAAATAAACACGCCCGACTGCTACGGCTACGGTCACCTTCACGCTCAACTACGTACGGCTTATGTAAGCCGTAGACCGTAGCCGTAGCAAGCCGTAGTACGGACTGTTGGACGCGCTGACTATACATGAGAGGTACAAAATTGCAAACTGAGTTGAAAAACACTTTGGCTCTTACCATGAAATCTGTACTCCAGAATGAAGAACTGGAAGCTGCGTTGATACCAGAATGGGACGTGGGCTGCAGAAGGCTTGCGCCTGATACAGGATACCTTGATGTATGCTGTTCTTCTCGAGTATGATTTGAACCACTTTAATGAATACCCAGGCTGTTACCAAGAGCAACGTTCGAGTTGTGCGAGCAGGCGTCAAATCATTCAACGCCGAGGGATGTCTGGATGACCTAGGAGAGCAACATCATGTGGACGTCATTATCTGTGCTACTGGCTACGACACAAGTTTCGTACCACGATTCCCTATCGTCGGATCCAAAGGTCTCAATCTGCAGGAGAAGTGGAAGAAAGCACCTACCTCTTACTTTGGCGTTGGCATCGCGGACTTTCCCAACTTCATGATGCTCCTGGGGCCATACTCGCCTGTGGCGAACGGACCGACGATGGTGGGGATAGGTATGTTACGTATCTATGTCGATGTGCGCCTGTGTTGACAAGGAACAGAAGCTCAAAGTGACTACATCGTGCGCGTGATTGATCGCTACCAGACCGAGCCAATCCACTCTTTTCATCCTTCTGCAGCTGCAGAACCGGATTTCATGGAACATGTGGCAAGCTTCATGCAGAAGACCGTGTATACCGACTCATGCCGTTCCGGCCACAAGAACCATACCGTAGCGGGTCGCGTGCCGACACTATGGCCTGGGAGCACATTGCACTACCTCCAGGCCATGCAAGTGATTCGAAGCCAGGATTGGCAGATCGCGTACACAGGAAACCGGTTCTCGTTTCTCGGCAATGGTATGAGCCATGCTGAGTTCGATCCAACGAGCGACCTGTCGTACTATATCCGCGAAAAAGACGACGGACCACCCCTGAGCCAGAGGGGGCGCATGGAGCTCGTTACGCGAGGCGGAAGCCAGCCAAAGAGAATCTTGCATGCAGTGCACCGCCCACAGGTGGTGAAGTTGTCGGCTTGTATTCGCGAGGGCAATGCACTACCGGAGCGAGAGATCGTATGTGAAGTTTGAGACACTTGGCAGGAGGTGTCGCCCTAATTTCTCACTGAAGGAGGCTTAGACGAGTTGCAGTAGATACCCTGTTTCAGGCGTCACTTGTGGTGGTGTCTACGTCATATTCAAATGACAAGTACTCAGATTAAAGATTACCTTGGTATAATATTCCATGGTTTCACTTCTGAGAGCACGAAGAAGTTGCGAGTTAGGGCAGAAGCGTGGTCCGCGTTTAGCTCTCGAGTCCCGTCCGTGACCTGCCCCTTCAGGCCCGCCGTTTCAATCGTATCGTGCCGCTTTGACCTTTTCTGACCAATTGCATCTAAGATCGCACTACTTTGAACAGGCTTGGTCACACAGGCACCCTCGATCGCGACGTCCCAAATACATGTTTCTGGTCCATCCAACTCGAACTGCACATGCTCTTAGCTGCTTCGCCTCCAAAGAACTTCCAGACGACACGTTCTGCCATGATGAGCTTATTCTGACCGCAGCCGGGCTTGCACTTTTACGACGTCCGTCACCTTTCACGCGGTAAATCTGCGACTCGATCAGATGTACCGTCTTTAACAACATAGCCTGTGACAGTCATGCCTCCACGACTTTCTTGGGTTCCACGCGTCCTCCTCGACACTGTTTCTAACCGGAAACCGGCCAAGGCTGCTGACAGGAGCAGCAATGATTCGGATGCAATCAGATTACTCTCCGTCGAGAGACCGAATGATACAACGCATAGCACACCAAGGATGCACAGCAGCCATCGTTACACCACTTCAAGTCTGAATTCTGGATGTGCGGACCGCGGGAAGCTGCACAGACTGAGGCGCAGCATCATAGGATGGAGAGCCGGCACGTTGAATTTTGCAGTATGTGCCTCGGTTGTCTTCGTGATCAACCTGACTATCACCATTTGGAGCTTTTCGCGGTACAAATCAAATGTCGACGAAGTGTTCATGGAGAGAGATTGCAATGAGATCAAGAAATGGAATTCTGGACTACATGCAATCATCAACATTCTCAGTACGGTGTTGCTTGCCGGCAGTAACTACTGTATGCAGATTCTGTCTGCGCCAACTAGGAAGAACATCGACCAGGCGCATGCAAAAGGTACATCGCTCGACATCGCGGTCTCCAGCATTCGCAACATCCGCCATATTGGACTTAGGCGAGCATTTATATGGCTACTGCTTGGTGCAAGCTCGCTCCCTCTTCATCTGATGTAGGCCGTCACTCGAAACGGTTGCAATGTATTCTGATAAATGTTCAAGGTACAATTCTATTGTCTACGCAACGACGATATCGAACGATTATAAGGCTTTCGTGGCAACAGAAGCTTTCCTTAACGATACCGAGTGCCGCAATTGCACGTGGCCTGAACTGGAAAAGCTCTGGGACAGTTCCAAGTCACCCGAAGGTGGACTCGACGGGCTCGACAGGTTCGAGACTACCCAGTGCTTGAAAGAGTATAGTGTCTATGTGCAGAGTCGCAGGCGAAATTTGCTCCTCGTAACACGAGAAGATGGCTTCGTTGGAGAGCGCAACTACTCAAAACCTCCAGATTTCATCAATTATGAGTCTGACAAACGTGTCGAGAACTCCAACGTCTACCAGACGTTCCGCTTCAACGCGGAAATGGCCACTCGGCCAGGTTTCACGTGGGAGCACCCGTATGCTTGGATCCTGTCAGGTGATCATAGCGACCGGACTCCCGAAGAAGCTTTGCAAGAACTTGAACGGGCACCGCAAAATTGGAAGGTCGGTTCATACGACTACAGCCCCACGGAACCTGTGTTTTTAGAGTGGCCGGTTTTGTATTGCTTGAGCGAGGGAGCTACTCCGCACTGCAAGCTGAGGTTCAGCCGCGTCATTGCCATCGTTGTGACTTGTCTTAATTTTGGTGAGCAGCACAGACAATCAACCTTTGCAGTGCTATACTGATGCACATGAGCAGTGAAAGCAGCGCTCATGTATTACGTCGCGTACTCGGCCCACGAAGACCCCATTCTGACCATTGGAGACGCAATCGCATCCTTCCTCGAGTTCCAAGATCACACTACCAAAGAACTTTCTATTTTCAATCTTTCCTCCAAACGCAAGAATTACAAAGCCAGCACCAAGGAGTGGTCTGACGAACGTCTCCGTTGGAGAGATGCCACAAGTAAAAAGCGTCGTACTTTCACAATTACCGTGTACGTCCACTTCACGAGAATGTATCGACGAGTGCTCATGCGTTGTGCAGATTTTTCTCCGCTATTATCACAGTCATTGCGCTGTTTATCTATGCGACACGAGAGATGTATCGAGTGTCGTCCATCAGCTTCGCCAATGCTCTACGCATTGGACTCGGTGCAGTTGACACGCGCACATTGATTCACACTTGGACAATTTCGACAGACGTTGCTGTACTTGCGATCATATCCAACTTGCCACAAGTCGCCTTGTCAATTCTCTACTTTCTGTACAACGGGCTTTTCACCGAGATGCTTACTGGACAGGAGTGGCTATCCTATGCTGACGAGCGAAAAGGTCTGCGCGTCACTCGCAAACCCCGTGGCGAACAGCGGTCAACTTACTTTTTGCAAGTGCCGTACAGATATGGTCTTCCACTTGCAATTCTGAGTGGTACGCTGCACTGGCTTGTGTCGCAAGGCATTTTCTTCGTCGCTATCGACGTATACACATCCTATGGCGATGAAATGCGCGGTTATAGCACGAAGACATGCGGCTACTCACCTGTCGCTATGCTGATCGTTATCATCTTGGGGACTATCTTAACAGCTGCGATGGCTGCCGTTGGCTTCCTGCCTTACAAAACCGGAATGCCTCTTGCAGGTAGTTCTAGCATATCTATAAGTGCAGCGTGTCATCCTCGTGAAGCTACTTCACATGTCAATCACCGATTGAGTGAACAGAAACTACAGTGGGGGGTAGTCAAAACAGACGCGGATGGGATCGGATATTGTGCGTTTTCCAGCCAAGATGTTGCACCTCTGATGAGAGGACACTTATATAGGTAAAAACAAGACAGAGTACAGGCACTCTCGCCCTTTAAGCTAAGAGTACATTGCTAGAGGTTCCACCGTCCAGAAGAACAATAGTAAAGCTACAGCAGTATGAAAGCGCTTTGGGACCCGTACCCACACGCAAGTTCCAGGCTGGTCGCAAGTTGATGTGGGCACTACATGTGGTAGACGAGGTGAACAGCTTGCGAAGCATGATCGCAACAAAGACTGCCAGCATCAACATGAGCCTTGGCATACAGTCCTCAAAAGCGCTATCTCGACTGGATGCTCAGTCTCAACAGCACCACGAGGACGTACTTGCCAAATTAGCGATTCAAGATCAAGCTCTTGAAAGATTGTCTAACGAGATTGGCACAACAAAAGACGAGCTCGCTAAGATTATAGTCAGTGCATTGAAGGCACTACAACAAGGTCTCGAAGATACCGCTCGCGAGAGCAGTGACACAAGGACCAGTGTTTCTTCTCTCACTGCGGCATTTGGATCTCTCCGAGTATCATTCCAGAGCTTGCAGGACGTCTGCCTTGAGTTGCAGTTTATTCTCTAGAAATTACCTGCTGATGTGCTTACCATACTTCGGGAGATACAACACTCGAATGCGCAAATCTACGCGCTACTCAAGATCACAACCAGCATGCCTGCATCACCAACCTGGCTGCTCTCATCTAACATTGGATTTCAGCACCATGACATGGTTCGTTCTCTCGCAAGTGGCAGAAACAAATGGCTACCTTTTTTCCAAGCGAAAAATGCAGTATTCAGTTTGTGTAGATTCCAATACAGTCAAATCTTTTCTCTAATGAAGAGCCACGCCTACGTCATGCAACAGAGGTAGATAGCGAGTATGGAAGGACTCCTTCACAGAGCAAACGCCTCGCACAATGAAACATTGCGGTCCCAGCTACTATTATCAGGACATTCGTTTGCTTCTTCAGATTGTTCGCAAGGTTAGTTCAAGGCGTTCAAAACAGTTCACGTGAAGATTCTCAAGATGCCACGGCATGTCCATCAACAAGAATGGAGATGTGAGACAGATGTGGATCCTGAGTACCTGTCGGCTTATTCATGGGCCGCGCTGGAATCCAGATGGCACGTTCTTGGACTATTTCTACTCTAATAGTGCCCCCTTGATTGAAGAATTTCCTCGGCTGTAACCTCTTTTCTCCAGGGCATAAGACTCCTCGGCACTGCCGAGATCAATACTTTCCACGAACTATACAATGCAAACTTTGCAAATCTTCCTCCCAAATTCGACGGAAAGTATTGCAGCGCAGAGGCATTCACCGAATTCAGACAAAACGTGCGAGGCGTTTCGAGTTCTACCAAGGAACATGATGCTCACTTCCCTATCATCAAATCACTCGGCATCTGAAATACTATGGCCGCCGCCGCTTCCACTACGCTCGATCTCGCATCAGAACCGGGCGGTGTCATATCTCCTTCTCCACTACCCAGCAAAGTTGCTGCCGTAAACCCGATTGCACCTTCCTTTCACAAGATCTAGCTGCTTCTCACAACTAAGTTCGAGAAGTGCGCAGAAGTCACGATGATGTCACCAAGTAAACAAACAACACTGAACATGAACGACGTTGCATTTTGACTGGGGTATCGATGCTGTGAATGCGAAGAACGGGCGAACCCGGGAAACTAGCTAGAAAAGACGTTTCATCAACCCAGGCGCCAATCACCGTAACCAGGATCACCAGGGCGAAGACCATAACCAGAGTGACCAGGACGACGACCATACTTCCTCTCGAGACTGTGATGTGGCGTCAACTGTCTGTGACATTTCATGCAGACTTGAAATGTACACCTAGAGCACTTGAGGACTCCGTTCACGCTACCATTGTTAGAAAAGATTGCAGTGCGCGTGGGAAGTAACGCTCACCTCTTGCCGCATTCGGGGCAGTTGCGACGACCGCTGTCCCAATCCCATCGAGCTATGTGCCGACAAGCAGACGGTGCGGGCGCACCCGAGAGTGCGACATTGGCTTGCTGTTGAAGATGGACGCGGTTGCCAGCTGATGTTGCAGACACGGTCGAAGTAGTAGGAGTAGTGGTAGTACTGATGATAGGTGCCGTAGCAGAGACAGGGGTAGTTGCAGTAGCAGTCGTAGTGGCAGTGCCGAAAGCAGCCGCAGCTGCATACTAGAATGAGCCGAAATTGGACGGACGCGAAGCAGTGGACGCAACGAATGAAGGAGATGCACTTGTCTGCAAAGCGGGCGGACCCGACCTTGAAGGCGTATTTGAACTTGAAGCTGCAAAGCGAGCAACGCTAGCGTACGTTATGGTAGGACGAGTGGGTTGCGATGCCATGATTGGTTGTTGCCTGGTTGAGCGTTGGGCCGCTGGATAACTAGTGGTTGGTGGAAAATCTCCGAGAGGCCACCTTAGCATGGATTATATAGTGCGCTATCCGTGCGCCGCTTACTCATCTACGGCGAAACACCGGAGAGCCTCTGATCCGAAGATTAACCGTGGCTATGCTCCTGGTGAAGGCACCATTCGGAAAGACCTTAGACATGCTAATTATCGTGATAAAATGTTGAATGATTACCAAAATTCTTCGCCCGGGATGAAGGAGATATAGAATGCCAACAATTGGAACGCTCAACACGTTCCTTTCGGGACTACATGCCCGGGTGAGTGGCAACAGTGAAGAGGGACTGTTCATGGCGACATTCTGAAATAAACAACTCTTTTGAATAGAAACTCAAAGCATGGATTCGAAGTAGAGACAGAATAGCTCGAAAAATATGACAGTAATGCATACTTACATTCTCAGACGAGTATGTACGCCAATGATTCTCTTGCCAATGAATGTTTGAGACAGCAACATGCGAGCCAGATGTGCCAAGTCGAAGAAAAAACTCGATAAGTATTGTGGAAAAGGTCATGGATTACTGAGGTCTTACATGAGAAGTTGAGATGGCGTCCGCGGTACCTGCGACAGCTTCATGGATATTTCTAGATTCACTTCGTCCGATAGCTTTTGGCAACAGAGGAAAGAAGCTTGCTTCCGTATTGCTGAAATCCAAGAAGTAGCCAGCTAGGCGATGCGGATGAGTTTGACTGTTGTAAATGGTTTTGATCCGGGTTGCGTCGGAGCGGATGGCTGCAACGGGACTGGCGTTAAGTGGCGTTGATTTGTATTCAGAATTCGCAGCCGGAAAGATACTGTACCGGAAGTTTGACAACTAAGTCGTAAGTCCGGGTTGAAGTGTCGATTATCTGGTGACAATTGTAAGGCGGGAAGGATACTGATGCCTGTGCATGAATCAGTGGCGTGGAGGTGTTATGTAGTTTTGGCCCGTCGCTTGTGCGTACCGTCCAGTTGAGTATATCCTGTGGATCTGCGAGTGCTTCGTAGTTGCGGTTGTGTGTCAAGGACTGACGCAGAGTTGAGATCAGTAAACAAGATATGTTTTGAACATGTAACTTTAGCAACACAATGCACTTGCGCAGAAGAAAAGAATTATTGTTGTTCAAGATGTTTGTTCATTTCGTAACTGAATTAGCTATAGCGAAGAGAATCTTCTCCTACCATGGCTCTTATTTTCCGCCATGTATCGATCGTCAAATTCGTAGCGTAGGCGATACGCTTATCGGCAGCAGTAACCACCGTCGATGAGGAGGTCGGAGCCCTGTTGATGTGTTAGTCCAAGTCTTCGATCTACCGCCAAGGGGTAAAACTTACAGTGCAGTACGACGACGCATCAGAGGCGAAGTAGACGTAAGCTCCCTTGAGCTCCGTTGCCTTGGCATCACGCCCCATGGGAATCTCGGCAAATCAGCATTGTGTTCAAGATAACGTACGATTGAGTAAATTCGGGAGATGCGGCAAGGTGAAGGTGGATGAAGGTGAATGTTTGGGCAGCGGGAAACACTTTATTAACGTACCATGCTGTGCCACAGCTTCTGAATATCTTGAGGCACGAAGTCTGAGAGGCCGGTGTCGATGTAACCGGGGGAGATGGAGTTCACACGAGCAAAGTCGCGCCACTCGTTGGCGAGAGACCTCGCCAGGTGGATGCAGCCTGCCTTTGCGACATTGTACGAGGTCTGTTCTTGTGGGTAGTTTGCAATGTGTCCAGACATGGAGGATGTAATGACGAGGGATCCAGTCTTGCGCTCACGGAAGTGCAGACCAACGGCACGGGCGCAGTTGAAGGTGCCAGTCAAATCGGTCTCGATGACCTCGTTCCACGCCTCGACAGAAGCGTCGAGGATACCGTTGTCGGCAGTCTTGCCAGCGTTGGCGATCATGACATCGACCTTGCCGAAGTCGTTGACAACATCCTTGATGAGCTGCTCGCAGGAAGAGTAGTCGTTGACCTGGCACTTGTAGGCCTTGACCTTGACGCCGTACTTCTCGGACATCTCCTTGGCGTTCTTCTCAGCTCCCGAGGCGCGGGAGTTGTAGGTGATGGCCAGATCGGCGCCATACTCGGCACAGCCACGAGCAGCTTCAGTACCAATTCCAGTAGGGCCGGAGGCGCCGGTGACGATGACGACCTTGCCCTTGAGGCTGAAGAGGTCCTTGAGCTCGGTAGCTTGGGGCACGGTGATAGGCATGATGAATGTATGTGATGAATTGGTCAAGAAAAGTGATGATATGTCAGAATTCGGCTGAAATCAAGCTTGAGTATGAGATGAGAATGGATGAGAAGCTGAATGAGAGGGGCATGGAGGGGTTCAAGTACTCTTCAGCAGAAAAAGGTTGAGCTTGACGTATTGGTTCAGGCCTAGTCCGAGGGGCATCCGTCCATAGCCTGACCAACGTCATGTTCCCAACATGATAGGCTGGATGACATGGACTGCGGGCGCTGGCCAACAGAGGTCCGCAATTATCCTAGCCATGAACGGAGACGATTAGTGGAAGCGGTTTGGCCTCCACCAGCTGTGACGTTGGCTACCCACCCATGGTGTCGCGGGGCTCCTCTAAGTTTGGGAGCTTGGGCCACCGATATCTTAGCTTCATCGCCTGCGATGCCTTGTTTTGCCCGAGTTGCTTTTGCTCCCGCGCCTCCACGCGTTGTTTTTCTTTGCGCGACATTATCGCCGCAGTAGGTGTATCTTCGTGGATTGAATTGATCACTCGTCAAGCAAATTTTCGTTCGTGGGTTCATGGTGGTGCTCAGAGCTCCAATGCCTGCCACCGCGGTGGACAGCGGTCCCCCACCCGAGATATTCAGTATCCGTCCATGGCATGCAATGTCAGCGATTACACTTGTGACAAACACATGGAAGCCCGACCACTGGACAGTCGCCGGTGTCGTGTACCTGCTGCATTGGACCTGTTGCATAGCCTTGCAGACAGCGCCCTGCAAGCACTATGAGCCATTATCCGTTCCAAACGACTTGGACTTCCATTATCAATGGACCAATTGGTCTATGGCGTTCACACGGAACCCTGCAGGCCTTGCACCTGGCTCGGGAGTAGTCTCCAGAGCTCAGTCTGAGTAGTACCCAGGTAAGTATTACTCAGCTCCTCTTTCCAGATTCGGCCGCGTCTTGAGTTGTCCGCGAAACCGTATCCCAAGAGCAGGCCTCAGCAGCCAGAGTATGCAGTCAGCACACTCCGAGTCCCCATACCTACATTCCTCTTTCCAGGTGCGTCCATTTGCGAATGCCCATCTCAGAGCTGTTAGCCACTACGGCGGTACGGCGGCCGTGGCGGCACCCTGCATTCATCAGAATGCGGAGAAGCAGCAAAGTCGTCGAGTTGGCCCGAAAATCTCAGCGCAGGACCTGGGAGACGCCAGCAGTCACGCGCGACATTCAGCTCGTGGGCTCAGTCGCGGAGCGTGTCAACGTGTTGCATAATGCACTACCGCGGCGGAGAAAGCGAGTGACAACATCCACGCGGGAGCATACGTGAAGCTCCACGACGTCTCAGATCCAGACTTGGGCGGTTACTCAGCTACGCTTGCGGCTCGTTGCGCCTCTGCTGTGGGATTCTGGGTCTTACTGGATGCGTCGCTGTGTATGAGCAGACTAGTACCCGTTCCCGGAAAAGCGAGAGGGAAGTTTGTTCCTCCAGCATCCAGCGGCATCCGCGTGAGCACGTGATAGCAACCCAGCCGAACATCTTCCGGCGCCATGATATATGAATACATTCCTTGCGCTCTCTATCGCGCTCGGCGTCTGTCCATCATGCAATCGCAAGGCTGCAACCACGAACGTGAAGTGCGTCCTGGCGTTCTAGCCAGATTAGCCAAGATGGACGCGGCTGCCCTGATGCCCTGATGCTGTGTTTTGATTCGCCAACAACGCTCAACTTGGCCCCTCATACTCTCACCACATTTACCTTGCCTCACAACTGACGACTCCCTGCTCCTGCAAACAGCTTACAGGCACTCCTGAAGCTCCTCATTAACACACCTCACCATACAGCACCGCCATCGCACTCAATTCCGTGGCAATGGTCCAGCACGGCCTCCTGCCCAAGCCCATCCCGAGCGACCTCGTCACGGTCGGCCAGCTCCTTACACATCCCCTCCACCCCGAACGAGACGGCTTCTACTCGCAGCTCGCCCACGAAGAAGTCGACGATCTCAACGACTATCACATCCAACTTCGCTACAAAGACGTCTTCTCCGTCGACTCCGAGGGCCGCTTCATAACAAACTATGGCGCCAAGTTCGACCTGGGACGTATCTTCCGCCAGCCCAATCTCCTCACCGTCCGCGCCGAGCAGATGATCCAACGCACAAGTCAAGGCCCGTCGACCGCCTTCGCCGCCGTCTGCAACGACCCCGAAGCGCGCACCTGGCTGACGGAGCAGCTCAAGGCGGGCAAACCACTGTACATCGTGCTCGGCCTCACAGAGCTGAAGAACGCCTCGTTCAAGCGCGCCAAACTTCACGACGCCGGCGCCTCGAAGCGCCTCGACGAATCCAGCCTCACGCCCGACGCCCGCGTCCCCAAGAGCATACGCGGCAGCCGCGACGCCGCGCTGGGCGGCATCGGCAGCGAGCCCACCATCTCAGGCATCTTCGGCATGGACGTGCGCCACATCAAAGCCCGCGTCACGACGCCCGACGAGCCGCACAGTCTCGACGACATAGGGTATCGTTGGAACTACTACGACGTGCCCGGCAGCACGACCAAAGAGCAGCTCATGGTGGGGCTGGGCGCGCAGCTCAAGGCGAATGAGTTGCGCCTCATGCTGGATCTGAGCGACGAGGATGTGCAGGGCAATTTGGATGCGATTAGCCAGTTGAGCTTGGATGCGATGAGTGCGGCGGCGAGCCCGATGCTGAGGCCTAGTAGTCCGGCGTTGAGGGGGAGGTCGCCGAGTCCGCATCCGGCTATGTTGAGGTCGTGAGGGGGGAGAGATGATGGGATGGGACGAGATGAGATGATGAACGAATGCTTCATGACGGTCGTTTCGTTGTTGTAGCGCATATTAGACATGATAGCGAGCGTTTCTGCCATAGCGATAGCGAGCGAAGAATGATACACGGCCGAGTATTTCCTTAGTTCAATCTTAATCATCACGGATAAGGTACTACTTCATATTGCATATACGAGCAAGTGCACCAAGCATATCGTATCATACTCATGTACTATCTAAACCTCGCCTCCCTCTCCTCTCCTTCACGCGCATCTACCCAAATCCCCCATCCCATAGACTCTAATACATATCATATATTGCCAATAACAAGATACGTCGCCTTCCCCAAGGCACGAGTAAGAAGATAACATGCGCATCCAATGCAGTGCCATGCCATGGCGTTCCCCACATCCCCGCCCATCCACTCATACAAAACACGAAGAGAAGAATGCATAACTACCAGAACACCCCCGTTGATCCAAGACGCCTACGAAAATGCAAACAATGCACACTGACACACACATGTCTTTCTTCCATCATAGCAGCACGCCTTGCTCGAACAACGCCAGCTCTCTCGTAGTCTCTCTCGCGACGTAGCAATCCGCGCACGGACATTCCTACTGCCCATAGCCGTTCGTGGCTCCGCTCGCCGCCGCCACGCGGGCTGGTTTCCAGATCCTCACGCGGTGATCGTCGCCGGCGGATGCGAAGACGGTGGGATCTGTGGGGTGCCATGCGACGCTGTTGACGCAGCCGACGTGTGCTTCGAGGTTTTCGATATGTTGGCCGCTTGCTCGCCAGATGTGGATGCGTGAGTCTGCCATTACACGTTAGTGTCGAGTATTAGTTTGTGCAAGAAATTATTTCAAGAACGTACCCTCGCTTCCACTAACGATGAAGTTGCCATTCGCGCCACCAAACGACGACCGGATGATGAATTGCTTCTGCGAGTGTCCGTAAAAGGTCTTGATCACTTCCGATGTGTCGATTTCCATGAGCTTGATCGTGTCGGGGTTCATGCTGATGAGCATTTGTTGTGAGTCCGGGCTGATGTTAACGCTGGTGAGTTTGACGTCGTCCTCTCGCCATTCGCAAATCTTCTCGTAGCTTTGGAAGTCGAAGACCACGACCGAGGTTTCGGAAACGATCACGAGTCGCGTTCCGTCTGGTGATATGGCCAAGTCGTTTGCGCGTATTTTCGAGCCGTCGTCGCAAAAGTTGTGAATCAGCCGACCATCGATATCCCACACGCCGCAGCCGGTCTTGTCGTCTTGTGAGCCAATCACAACATACTTGCCACAGGGCGCCCAGGCTGCTGTTGTACACGGATAGGTGAACTCGCTGATCTGCGCGATACACATGCCAGACTACCAGAATCAGATCATGTTCCCGAAAATAATGCAAGACTGCTTACCTTGACATCCCAGATACGAGCAGAGTTCTCTGGCTGCGCACAACATGTAACTAGCTTGGTATCGTCTGGACTCCATGCTAGATGCGTCACGCCCGAGCTCTGGTGCTCATTGAGTCGATATCTGACCTTGTACGTCTCCGTCTCGTAGATACAGATGGTCTCGTCCTTGCTTGACGAGGCGAGCCACTTGCCATCATTCGAGTACTGCAGAAACCAGACCTCGTCGCTGTGGCTCTTGAGCTCAAACACTGGTCTTGTTGGAAAGTCGTCTCTCTCGCAGTTGTGGTCGAGGTAGAGTGAGGGCGAGGATGCCGTGTTGTGGTATAAACAGTTGGACACCCAATTGTTCTTGACTTCGTCTAGAAGTACCGACAACCGGTGCTCAGGAATCATGATGCTCGGTGATATTGATCCTACGGCACGTTAGTAGATTCGGATATTACCGAGAGCACCTTTACTTACTCGATATATCTGAGAGCAGGAGCGCTCGCGACTCGCCCTGCGCGCCGTCCCACTGCGCTTGAAGGCGTAGATCCTCTGCAGACTGGCACATCATGAGGCTAGAAATGTTAGCTACGCCAGGCTAAAGCAAGCTTGCCACTCACCTCGACAGCGCGTGTAGCCGCCCAACATCCTGGTGGAGCGGCGTGAGTTCCTGCCTCAGCACGGCCAGCGCTTTCCCCAACTCTCGTCGTTCTAGCAACTCCAAGTATTTCTGCTGCTTCATCCAGAACAGCATCTCACTGCGGTTTGCGCCCTCGGCCAGCGTCAGGCCCCGAGTGTGATGCGATGTTGGCCTCGATGTCGACTTCGCCCACGACTTTCCGTATGAAGCATCTAGGCCGACTCCTCCACCGTCGTATGCGCTCGTGCCGAACAAGAATGCTTCTGCTTCTGCCCAGTCGCCATTCATGACCGCATTGCGAAAAGAAGCCACGGTCGGGCCCTCCAGCTGGAATCCGCTCTCTTTGGACAATGCGCCGGCTGCCCCATGGTACCCCAGGTCGGTCAGGCTCTGTATCAGTATCCGCGTGACCTCTTCCCTGTCGTGGCCGTAGAAGGTCGGGGATACTATGTTGCCATTCGCTACCGGGCCGCCGTTTGTGTAGGAGCCGTTGCTCTCTGTTCGCTCGTGGCCGTCGCCATTCGACGTCTTGGCTCTCGGCGACCGGAGCCCCGAGGAGTGCGATGACCCGTTGGTGTAGGTCTGGGAGGGTGATCGTGAAGGCTTGGAGGCGTCGTTGTTGTCAAGGCGCATTGTCTCGTGTGTTCTGCGCCTGCGCTTAGCTCGAGGGCGCGTCGACCGTGCTGAAGCGCCGGCAGGGTCTGGCTCTTGGTCGCTCTCGGACAGGCTGTGTCTGCGCTTTCCCGGTGCGGAAAGATCGGACGGACTCGCGGTCGTGGTGGTGGGCAGCTGCTGTGAAGTAGTGGTAGTAGTGGTGGTCGGTCGGGGGTAGGTTTGGTGGGCAGAGGATGCTGGGGAAGTAGAAGCTTGGGAGGTCGGGATGGATGGGTCGGCGGGGGCGAGTGGGGGAGGTGTTGCGATGTCGTTGTTGTTGGCCAGGACTTCGGCGTGCCTCCACGTACCCGCAGATGACGCGGGTATTGGGCGGTAGGGCGCTGTGCCGGAGAAGGGCTTCCTGTGCAGGGCTATTCGGGGACCATCAGAGGGTTTGGTGGGTCATGGAGCTGCAGTCGGGTGTGGTAGGCAGCGGAAAGTGGTCGTGGAGGCAGCAGAGAGATATAGTGGGCGTTGGCAGGGTGGTGGTGACGGTGACGGCGGAGAGATGGTGTGCGGAGAGATGGTGTCGACGGGCGGATGCAAGCTCTGGTATAGCTCCACGTAGGGAAGGCGCGTGTACTGAAGAGTGGTTACACACTGGATAGCGTCGTGTCGGCGTCGTTGGGCCGGGTGGCTTATGCGATCGATGCTATGGAGAACAGCTCGTCGCCGCCGAACGCATGCGTCAACAAGCAAGCTCCACGCCGGGCAGTCAGCCGGCCAGCACCACGGTGATGCGCGCCCCGTCGTGGGCGGTGGTGGTGCAGAGAAGGTATCTGACTGCGCTGTATTCGCAGTGCAGGTGAAGTAAATCAAATGTCTTGGATGCATGCAAGATTTACATATCCACCATCATGGACAGGCACCTGATATCCCCCGGGTCGAGCCGCTAATTATGTCACCTGGGGTACTTCGTCCGCGATAAGACAAACCAACGCTAATACACTTGGGCTCCGCCATCCACACCTCACGCACCCGCTTCTACCGCCCATCTCGTCTCAAGCGGTGAGGCACTCAAAATATTCTCCCAACTTTGATCACATCCACCAGAAAGGTACTCTTGGCGGTGCAATCACGGCAGATTTAGTGCAGTAAACACGCTCAGGCATGCCCACGTCACTTGAAACGGATCCCTCCCTGTTGGTAATAAGCACCTCGCAGCCAACCATTTTCACTACCTTTGAACAAAGCGCGTCCCACGAGCCTATCAGCTTTGGGTAGTCGTCTTGTACGCCATCGAATGGGAGTCGTTTCTCATTGGTTGACCATGTGCATTGAATGAGCACCATATTCTTCAAGCTCTTAATGATCACATGATGACCAGACTTCTTTCTTACCCCTACGCCTCATATCCTCACACCCTCATACTCCCATTCCCCCTCTCCTCATGCTCCTCAAACCACCCCAAAAACTGCCCCAACGACGCCTTCGGCACCCTCTCCAGACTCGTATAATTCACATACTGCAGCCCAAACTTGACGCCCGTGCCAATCGCCCACTCGAAATTATCGTAAATCGCCCACCCCCACGCGCCCGTCACATTCACCCCGTCCACATGGACCGCCAACAGGATATTATCCAGGTAATTCTGGAAATAGTCTGCGCGCCGCAGGTCCCAGAGGATAGGGTTGAGGGAATCCCACTGCGACTCAAAGGGCTCGGCGAAGCCGAATTCGCTGACGACGATGGAGGGGATGGACGGGAAGAGCACCGTCGTGATGTGTTTGAGGAACCGCCGCACGCCGCTGGGGGCCGAGTAGAACCACGACATCTGGGGGTCGGCCGCGGGGCCGATGGGGAAGCCATCTGGGCTGATTGATGCGGAGCCCGCGCAGTCGGGGAACGAGGGATGGGACCTGTTCGATGTACATGCCTCGAGACCGCCGCTGACTTCGAAGGCGAGGAAGGACGAGTACGGGTCGATGGCGTAGAAGTCGCAGGACCCTTTGATCATGTCTTTCTCGTCTTGCGAGAGCGTGGGCAGCAGGTCGCCGAGCGTGGAGCGGAGCGACTCGGGGTAGTCGCCGTCTGTCCAGGGGCCGCCGAACCACCCGATGCTGAAGTCGAAGTTGCGTTGGCGCGCGATCTCGTCGGCCTCGGAGGTGCTGTTGGCTTCGTAGTAGTTGCCAGAGTTCTTGAACGTGATGACGCCGCGGCCCTTGAATTCCTCGTGATACCATTTTGCTACTTTGGCGTGTGCTAGCAGCGAGTGGTGGCCACACAGAAATCGCGCCTCGATGCCTCCGGTGATGTTGTTCGGTGCTGGGTAGTACTCGCCAGCGGGGTAGCCTGCGTATTGCCAGTTGCAGTACTGAGGCTCGTTGATGGTGAACCATTCGTCGACGTACTCATCGTAACGGGTGATGACAAATTTGGCGTACTCGAAGAAGTGGTCGACAATGCGCCGATCAGTCCAGGCACCGTACTCGTTGAAGAGAGCAAGTGGAGTGTCCCAGTGGAAGAGGGTGACAGCTGCATGCAGTCCATTTGCGTGCATCTCGGAGATTACATCGTCGTAGTGCTTTACAGCCTCTTCGTTGACGGGACCATGGCCAAAGGGGAAGAACCGTGGCCATGAGAAGCTGGGGCTGAATGCTAAAAACAATTAGCATACTTCGCGACGCAGCATATGTGCCTACGATTCTAGTCAACACACCTTTTACACCCAGCGCCTTGAGCCTGGCAAAATCTTGCTTGTACAGGTAGTAGTGGCTTGCAACCACATCACCCGTCGTATTGTCAGACACAAAATTGGGTACACGATGAGACAGCAAGTCCCAAATCGACGGTCCCTTGCCTTCATCCTTGGCTGCGCCCTCAATCTGGTAGGCTGACGAGCTGAAGCCCCACGAGAAGCCTGCCGGTAGCTTCATGTCTTTGGTCTCGGGGTACGCACTACCGACCAGGGCATGGTAGTACTGTCCATTTGGCTGAGCATAGCTGCTAGGTTCTGGGGTTGGAGAAACCGTAGTTGTCACAGGTCCAGTTGCAACAGGCCCTATTTGATCCCACAGCGCTGCGAGAGCATTCGGCGAGAAGTCTGTGCGGTTGAATGGTGTGGGTTGTGCAGAGACGTTCCAGCTTCTCGTGCTGTATCCTGATGGTAGAGCGAACGAGAGTGTTGCTGTGGCGTTGTTTTGAGCAGCAACTGAGTTAAAAATTACAAAGAGCCCCAGGAGGGAATACAGCTGCTCCATGATGAGCAAGAGCGATTACTGTGAGCTGTGTTAGCATTGTTGGTAGAGTCCAAGGAGGTATTTATGTACCTCGCCTACCATTAACCTTGAAATGATCAACTGCATCCATGGCTACACAGTTCCATACAGACGATCTTGGTGTCTCATGTGACATTTCCCGGAATACTTCCTGGGCACATCGAGAAACCCCCTCTTGATCCGCTCCCAAGAATGGCTTGAGCATACCATATCTGGGGTTTTGAGGGTGACGAAGCTGCTCGTTGGTCGAATGTCCAGCAATGGTATCCACTCCAAGCTCTGCCGCGACAGCACCAATGCATTGGCTTGATGTACAAACCGTTGACTGAGGCTAAAGAGCGTCATTGACTGAAAAAATTGCGGAACAACCGGGGTAAATATCCGTGACCAAATCGGCTAAGCGCGTGGATGTAGAACGTGATAGGTGGACGAACTCGAAGAAGAGCTTCGAGAAGGACGGTGATGTGGAAAGCCGCTGCGGGGAATGAGGTTTGCCCAAATGCAGTGTTTGTGTTTTCGGGTTAATGCTTGTCCACAGAGCGATCATCATGCGGGGCGCCCATCTTGGGTCGGGTTCGTCAAGGTACCGCAACGCAAACGCGAAACAAGAATTTCGTTTTCGAGAGTATTCCTGTCTTGTCAGATCCGAGCTTCTCAAGGGTGTTGCGGTAAACAGGGAAACTAAGAAAGTTGAGGTGGGCGAGCAGATATTTTGCGATTTCGTGAAGCTGATTCTGAGGTCGTGCGGAAGCTTGAGAGATATGGATATTGAGTTGTATCTAATCGTTACCGTAGCTGCGATGAAATCGTATGAACTTTCAGTACCATTCGATATTTGAGGATTCAACACGCTGAGATCGTTTCATATCCACTTCCGATTTGAGTGGGTACTGTAATCCTGGCGCCGACGGCCATCATGGCCTTCGACCTGGTCCTTGGAACAAGATCTACTGCTTGCGCTGCTTCTTGGCAGGTGGTGACTGACCAGGCTTGCGGCCTTTGCCAACTAGAGCTCGGATGTCCACCTCTTGGTCCGAGTCGTCTTCTTCCATAGGGTCCGCATCCGAGTCCATGCCCTCAACATCGAGATCAGACAGGTCTTCGTCGTCTTCCTCCTCCTCGAAGGTAGCCTCTGCGACTTGTTAGCCAATCCACAATAAATGCTCGTCGAACCTACTGTAGTATTTGATTGCGTTGGGCCACATGTCCTCGGCGATTATAGTGACGACCTCGTCTCCACCTGGGAAGACCTCAGCTTCCTGATAGTCTGTGGGGTCCTCCTCTTCGTCCTCGTCGTCTTCCTCAATCTTCTCCCCGCGCTTAATCTTCTCTAGCTTGGCCTTGTCTTCCTTCTCCGCCTTCTCGGACTCCTCAGCGCTGATCCATCGGTAGCCCGAGACGAAAGCAAATAGACCAAAGAAGCTGATGGAAGACTCCATCGACGTCTCAATCATCTTGACGAGGCTCTTGTACTCTGGCAGCTCGGTCTCCTTCTTCCTTGCGGCCATATCTGAGGTGTCCGAGCCCAGCTTTTTCCTTGCTTCGCTGAGCTTGTACGCAGCATCTGTCAGACCCCCGGTCAGGTCCTTGCCCTTCTTCCAGTGGATCAAGACAGGCTCAGACACCAGACCAGCCCAATCCTGCGACTTCCGGAACCAAAATTTCTTCTCGATGGTCTTGTCCTCGAAGTATTCGTTGTCTTTGAAGCCGAACTTGAGAGAGAAACTGCGAGGCGAGCCCTTGGGGTCCTCGAGCTCAAATCGGGAGACCTCGAAAGTATCGAGACACTCGGCGAAGACTTTGGAGTCAGACGGCTGGATGAAGTTGTCGATCTCTGGCGGCGCTTGCTCGAAGACAAGAGACCAAAAGTGTGGGATCTTGGTGAAGAAGTCGGCGCGCTTCTTGTATAGAGGAGCGTGGAGTGCCTCAGATTTGCGGACTGTACCATGTTAGTGTTGAAACATTGTTCACTAAGCGGATCGAGAACCCACTGATCTCGAGTTCGACATCTTCAAACTCAGTCTCGAGGACGCTGAGCTCCTCGAAACGTGCATTGAGCACGTCTATCGACTCTGCCTCCATCTCACTGCTGGTCATTTTATTGCAACTAAGTGACAAAAGCCAATTCTGGACAGCGTAGGAGTTTGAACGTGATTTTATGAATTGCCACTTGTGTGGACGTCTATCGTAAATTTCACGGTGTAGGTGAGTGTTGGTGTTCAGTTGCACTGTTGAGAATGCTCGAGTTTCTCAACCCAAATTTTGGACAGGGATCAGCGCACAAGCCACGCCGACGTCACCTGCAGGGACCGTCACTGCGGAGCTCTCCCGCACTTCGCCCCACTCCACGCTTCTTGCATTACACGAGAAGATGCATCTATCTCGTCTGTTCTTTCCAGATGTTTGATCTTTTCCCTCATTAGTAATTGCTGCATTGAGACTCTCTTGGATGATGTCGCGCAACGGCTTGACGTCTTTGCATAATGATTAGATCCAGTATTATCAACCAGACATTGATAACGGCTTATAGAGTACACCTCACGTTCAGACGTCCTTGTTGGAAGTTCCGATGCATGTCATTCCAAAAAGATGAACTTCATGAGAGTACCGATCTGGATGACTCATACATAGACACCCATGATCCACGCTGCCTACAAAGTTGCATGCACAACCAAAAAGGGCGCTGGACTCGCATTTACTGTCCTTCACTTGACGCATTCATTCGACCAACCAGGGGTCTGTGCATGCCACAAACGGATTGCTACTATTAATGAGCTGGATTGCGCCCATCCCTGAACCACCCTCTCTGCATTCAACTCTTTGGACGCGATCCAGAACACCAGAAACCATGGGCGGCAAAACTTTTCCAGATATCGATGTGCCACGCATGTCTCCGGTCGTCTACCAGCGAGTTTCGAAAGAAGTCCTGACCAAGCTCGAACCCTTCTTCGCGAGAGTTGTGGTCCCACGCGATGCGCCAGGCAAGGCAGACTATGGAGATATCGATTTCCTGGTCGAGGGCGTTCAGCTGCGCACAACATCAAGCAACGACATTTGGACTGATATAAGGATCGCACTCAACGCTGAGCGTTACCTTCGTCGTGGCGGCTCGCATTCGTACGCCATCCTGCACCCGGAAGTGGAAGGAGCGTACGTTCAAGTTGACGTCGAGCTTGCACCGGGCGACGGCACACCAGCTGGGGCTGAGCTCTTCGAGTGGACTAGGTTCATGAAAGGCGACGGGGACCTGCTGCAGATCTTAGGTATATGCCATCGCCCTCTAGGCATCGTCTGTACCGACCAAGGCATCCACGTAAGAGTCGAGGAAATCGAGCCGTACAACAAGAAAAAGGCGCTTTTGCGCCTCACCCGCGACCCCGACAAAGCGATGGAATTCTACGGACTCGACAAGTCCAAGTACTGGGCTGGGTTTGCCAACGAAGCTGAGTTATACGGCTGGGTGACAGGTGGCCGGTTCTTCTCTCCATCAACTTTCGAGCGTCGAATCGAGAAGCACAACGATCGGGCACGCCATGCTAAGCGACCAATGTACGCGCGATTCGTTGACCAATACATCCAAGCCCATGCAGATAAAATTGAGTCCAATGTGTGGACGCGACAAGAAGCACTTCAAGAAGCTCTCGACATGTTCAACAAACACGAAGAGTATGACAGCATGATGGAAGAACACCACTTCAAGGAGGCTGAGGAGTCGTTATGGCAGAAAGTTCGCACGGTCCTGCCACCTGAAGGAAACTCTCTCCTGGTTGCATTGAAAGGATTGCGGCGATGGGTGAAGTTCACAGATGGTCAGCCGTACATTGCCAACGAGCCTGATCTCGAAGATAAGCCGGCCTGGACAAAGCTGATGTCACCTGGAAGTGATGACAGTCTGCTCAGCTGGGTGGTGCTTCACTGGGAAGAGGCAAAGGTCCTGGAAAAGGCGCGCGCTGCGGCTGCCAGAGAAGCTGCGACCTCTGCATAGACACATCTGAGGACCCAAGCTGGTCACGAGGGTGTTAACAATGGCGGAAGAACCTTATCATACGTCGTAAATGTGTCCAGAAGCTACATCTCGCTTGGAAGAAGATATAACCATGTCCAGATATGATCTTGTCCAACGATACCTATCAAATTCGATCGTAAATAATGACCGTGAGTATCATGCTCACTCACCGCATAGCCACCGATACCGCCCTGCTGCTGCCCACATACCTGTGCCGGCTCAAGCCGAAAGTTGCCACGCTATGCCTGCAATGCGATTGTAAAAATCTTCTCATGACCATCGTGACAAGCTACCAGCTTTCTGGTCGAAAATTTGATTTTGAAGGGGTAACAGAAACTATGGAGTGGGGTTGACTGGTCAGAGGCTTTGTTGCGCTTGCTTGCGCCGGCCCGATCTGGAAGGAACGCCCCGAGCCACTAATAATTCTTTGGGATCCAGTTTTCTTGACTTTGTGCACTTCCACAGGTTCTACTGCGCATGCCGCGGTCTCTGGTACTCACACAAGCCAGTCTCGTTTTGAAACTGTCGCGTTGAACAGTAGTGAGAGACGACACGATACCACGAGATCAACATTTCGGACTCGATCAGTCAAACCACGCGTCGGTATCATCGCAAGTCATACCAACAAAGACGGTCACTTCCTTAGAAACAAGCGGAGAGATACCATTCCACGCAAGCCCCACCTCTACCACCTCTAGGCTACTAGCGATCATGGACGACCAATTTGCGGAGCTGCAGCTGCCAGAGTCAAGAGTTCTGATTATTATCACAGGTACGTGCATACACTCAACACCATGTTGACACTCGAAGTCACAATAAGGACTAGTTGACACATCACAGGCGGCACAATATGCATGAGAAAGTCCGCAGACGGTCTCGTCCCAGCAAGAGGGTTCCTAAAAGCCGGACTTGCACCAAGACCAGTCTTCAATGATGGATCCTACCCAGAACCATTGGAAATTGTGACAGACGACAAAGGTACGAAAAAAGCTGTGCAAAGCCTAAGGACCCCTGTCAGCACATATGAACGAACCGTCAGGTATTGTGTGCTCGAGTTTGAGAAGCTGCTCGACAGCAGTTCCATCGATGCCGCTGGCTGGGACCAGATTGCGAAGACGGTTCAGCGGAACTACCAGCTCTTTGATGGCTTTGTCATCCTCCATGGAACTGATTCGTTGGCCTACACTTCTTCCGCTCTCAGCTTCATGTTTCACAATCTGGGGAAACCGGTCATCCTGACTGGCTCCCAAGCACCAATGATGGAGCTTCAAACCGACGCACAGGACAATCTGCTGAATTCACTGATCATAGCTGGTCATTTCATGATACCTGAAGTTTGTCTTTTCTTCAACTCCAAGTTGTTTCGTGGCAACAGAGCAACCAAGGTTTCGGCCGAGGATTTCGATGCCTTTGGTAGTCCAAATCTTCCACCACTCGCGACAGTTTCATCAACAAAGACAAATGTGCTCTGGCACCGAGTCCACCGCTCTACAGACCTGAGCCCATTCACTGTTCAAACAAGCCTTGACACAGGACATGTCGCTTGCCTTCGTGTCTTTCCTGGTATCACGCCAGCCATGGTAGACGCGGTATTACGCTTGGACGGCCTGAAAGGACTCATCCTGGAAACATTCGGTGCAGGCAACACGCCTGGAGGGCCGGACAGTGCAATGACCCGGATCCTTGCGGATGCAGTCAAGAGGGGCATTGTCATTGTCAACGTGACCCAATGCTTGAGTGGCAGCGTGAGCGCCTTGTACGCTCCAGGGACCTTCCTCGGTCGGGCGGGCGTTGTCTTTGGACAGGATCTGACCTCAGAAGCGGCCCTTACCAAGCTGGCTTATCTGCTTGCTCTACCAAATGCCTCACCGGAAGAGGTAGCAAGGCGCATGTCCGTGTCTCTACGTGGCGAGCTGACCGAGACTTCGCGGACGCACTTCGAGCATCCTTCGAGAAGCGGTGTCCTGACCCCTGAGCTCTCCAGCCTCACCGCACTTGGATACGCGATTCAGAAGGGCGACCTGCATGGAACACGGGATATTATTCGAGGAGAGCCTCGATGGCTTCTAAACGATGCGGACTACCAGCTCAATAGTCCAGTGGTAAGTCATTCCTCTCCTTATCAGATGCGCCACTTCACGGCAGCATGCACATCGCCCAATGTACCCGTCCAGTCAAGCAGACAATACCCTTTCATTCTGCCTGCCCCAAAACACTTTTTCGTTGAGCCGGTATCGGGCTACAATGTATTGCAACACAGTTGGCAATCTGAGACAGTGCGACGCATTCGTCCTGGGCAGAGATAAAGAGGCAGGATGCCGACGGCACAGCCGTCTTCAGCCAAACAGCGCTCACCTCATTCCCGGTGATATGGTATGACGGAGACATGGCCTATCTTCAAGCCCAACAATCGCACGCAGAGGCAGAGCAACGATATGCCTTACATTGAACGCGAGATTGCGTGCACTGCTGACCTGGCATAGCATCTTGCAGCAACCTCGCCCAACGTCGAGATTCTACGGGACTTCCTAGCCCAAGGCGCCTCGATCCACCTACGTAACCGCGCTGGTAACACGCCGCTGTTCTTGGCAGCAAGCGCAGGCTTGAAGGACCACGTACAGACGCTGCTCGATGCAGGCGCCCATCTTCACTCGGATGAGACGAGCGCTGCAAAGCTGCACGTGTCCGAGGCCGACGGCACACCTGAGGTTTGGACGATGGTGATTGGCTGAAAGGTGCCCCGGATCTGACGCACGTTGACCACGGCTGTCAATGGTGGCTGCAGTCAGGAACACCCTTTCGGACGCTGTGCAGCTTGACGCATAGCGCACCGATATGTCGCCATAGTCGGGCCCTGGGCCGGTGATGCACTGCGATCACCCGAGGTGCATGCCAACGTCGTGAATCATCAGGATTACGCGACAATAATCCTGCGGCTGTATGGCGTTGTTATCACGGTGCTGAGGTGTGCCTGTACCATATCGCTGATGAGATGCATGGTTCGTGTTTGCATGACGGCCTTCTGCAGCTTCCGGAGTGCGCGCTCTTTCGTGTCTGCAGGGCCACGATCGTGAACGTGGTGGAGCGATACGTCTGTGAATGCACAATGGAAGATCCACACGTAAGGATAATTTTTAGATGCGCTAAACATGCGCATGGCGGGCGCCTGGTTCCAGTTACTAAATGCCAAGCTCTGCTACCCTGTTGTCTGCGTCTTCTATCCAACTCCCAACAGAGCACGTTCTGCTCGAGTGACGGCCCTCGCTGTTCGCCCGCTCGCAGCATACAGCCTGGCAACGTAGAGGATGCCGTAGCGGATGCCGGTCGCGCAATTCCGCTGATTGTTGGCCGCCCGGCATAGTGCTCCGCAAAGGTACCTGGAAATAGCGTTCCCCGCAGTCCCGCTCCTCTCCCCCCTCCGTGGCTTTCGAATCGAACGAAGATTCTGGTGAGGTGGAGCACCTCTCAACTAATTTCACTTTCCTTTACGAGCATAGCTTGCTTTGCTCTAGGGCAGATCGCTCAAGCCTGGTACCAGGGCAGCCTCCGGGCATGGTACCTACAAGTGTCGGCATTTATGACGACGATGGAGTGGCAGTGGGACAGCGTTTCAAGACCTCATAGAGTGATGCGATACAGGCATATTGCGCTGATTTATGTACTAATCGCTCCCTCAAGGGTCCGATCAGGTGCTCAGATGAGCAAATGTTGGCATGCGAAGCGCCTGCTATTCGTCCCTATAGCTCGCTATTAGGTAATTTTCCCCAGCAGCGCAAATGACGAGGCATAACCTGGGCCGAAAAAGTCACACAGAGAGCGGCTCAAAATTGTGTTTCTCCTGGCATCTCCGCCAGGGCGTCATAAACGTGAAATGCATGGTTGCTGCACACTGTCGTGAAGTTGCTCGAGTCTGTCCACCAAACGATTGACCATCACCGCGCGAGCACGGCAAACACCCACGAATCATTGTCTCACCACTCCGCTAACAGCCGGAACTTTCCCAAAGGACGATCAAGCCCTCTCCCCTCAATACGTAAAAGCTTGAGCATCTTGCATCTATTCAGGGTCTGCACAGGCGCGCTCACGGCCATAGCACGCTGCGACGGACTGTAGTGCAAGATTTCACACACCACCTGTCCCTAGTACAGCTGCATATCCACAATCACGTGCTCTGGCTTGCCCTGCGTTGCGCTATCAGAGCCTCGACATCAAATCTCTTTGTGCGGTGCAGACACGTTATTTACCTGGGCGCCGAACAACGGCAACTCTCACCACCAATCCCGCCAGCGAACCACAGGACCCCTACCGTCTCACAAAGTCAGGCTCACACCATCGTTATCTATCTGCTATCGCAACGTCTGTGCCCGTATGCTGCAAGCCTAGCGAGCCGAATACCAACAGTGCGGTTCTACAGCGTCTGAGCTTGTTTGCGTTTGTATATCACCGACCTGCTCTCCCGCCTTCACCACCGACTCTGAGCTCGATCAAAAAAAATCTGCTGCGTCAAGAATTTGGGACTCGCCGTTTCCTACTCGAAGACACCTCTCGACATCCGGCCGAATGCAACGAACCGTGGTCACCATCAACAGCAATGGAAGACAGTCGGCGAGCTTCATTAGAGTTGCTGCCGCATTGGGATGGCAGGTGCGCGCGCAGATGAGAGATCTCTGCGGCATCGTCGCGCAAGAACTTTCAGAACTCGACAACGTCACCGTGTATATTGGCCGCCTGGAAGACAAGAAATTCATCGACGATCTATTCAAGAGCGCACAGTGCGCATTCATTAACACCACGCACTGGGGCGACGAGGTTGCTATTGGTCGATCATTAGCCGACGCTGCAAAGAGGGCCGGGATTCAACACTACATTTACTCGAGCATGCCTGACCACTCCGTTTTTGGTCCCAAGCTGAAAGCGTTGCCTATGTGGTCGCCAAAATTCACGGTCGAGCAATATGTGCGCCAGATTGGACTGCCAGCCACATTTGTCTACTGCGGCATCTATCATAACAATTTCACCAGCCTGGATTTCCCGCTGTTCCGCATGGAACTACAGAGTGATGGAAGTTTCGTGTGGCAAGCTCCTTTCCATCCGGACCAGACGCTGCCATGGCTAGATTCAGAGCACGATATAGGACCTGCGATTTTCCAGCTGTTTAAGGAAGGCCCACGGAAGTGGAACGGCAAGCGGTAAGCGCAATCTTTTGTTGCATTTCTGTCTCCACATCAAGCGGCCACGCCCCGCAGTGGTTTGATGTGGTGGCTTGCACCGTCGCCATATCTTCAAAGATCGCACCATTACTCGGAACGTTTGACGCATACCCGGCGCTTCCCAAAATTCTGCATGGCACGTGGTACATGAAGATTACGTACTAACTCAAGCAGGATACCTCTGGCATTCGCCTCGATGAGTCCCAAGGAAGTATGCAAAGCCTTCAGCAACGGCCTTGGTAGACCTGTCCGCTACAAGCGGGGCCCCATAATGATCAACGTCCCTACTCCTACCGGCTATCGGGAGCATCTATCCGCACTGGAGTACACTCTTGGAGAGAGGGGTGCGCCCTACTTTGGACCAGACCTTGAGCCGGCCGTTCCCCACGTCGCACTGGAACTCTGGGAGGGCAACCGCTCAATGGAAGAGTACGCGCAAGAGGTGTTCCCTGTAGAAGAGGCTGCTAACGGCCTGACCTGGATGCAAGAGGTAGAGACACCACGGCGCGAGGTCGAGATCGATTTTGAACAAGTCAATTGCTGACCTCTGGGGTTATTTCGGCAGGGCGAGAACTTGCAGCATCGGCATTGCAATGGAGTCGTTGGTCTGGCAGAACAACTCAACCAGGCCCGCCTTTGAACGTTCGAGTACCCTTCACTTTACATTTTCATCGGCGTCTGTGGCAGCATTTTCGGCGGTGTTTGGCCTTTCCCCACTTCCAGCATGGAGCATGCATATGGAGCGACAGCACAGTGTGATCGGCAGCCAATATTTCTGGTCATGCATGCAATTTACGGACCTCCTCTTTGAGTAACGGCCGACACGAGGTTTCCTTCAAAGCATGGTGTTTCGGATGCCTTTTTCAGCATATTTTGGGTATACAGCATGATACCTAGGAGAAGGAACCAGCTAATATGGACACGAAAAAAGTTTGGTTTTATCTCACGACATAGAAGCTCCTCTCTCAACTAGACATAGGCGTGAAGCAAGGCTGTCTTGCAGGACAACCTGCAAGCAGAATTTATTGAAGAACAGCGGGGAGCTGACCTTGTGAACGTGTCGATCAATGAGTGTATAATGTTTCTTCTCCCGCGATTCTCAGAATTAGTGCCATGACAGAAGTGCCATCGATGTTGTTAGCGTGATTGTACTGTCGCGGAGCGGGCAGCGCAGCTTTCGCATGTCGAACGGCTGACTAAGCACCATCGATTTTCTGAAGCTTCGACACTCGACATGCACGACAACCCACAACGCCAATGTCGACCGCCATATCCTGCACGCGGGCCGCCGTGCCCCGTGTCACATCGAAAGCAGCGAGATGTCGAAGATTTGCCAGCACCGAAGCTGTGCCCGCCGATGCAGCACCCGCTACAATCATCCCTACGGGCCGAGTGAAGAAGATCAGCGAGCCGTTGAATGTGAAGATGCATCGAATGCTGTATCCTGAGCTATACCAGAAGAAAGACGCGAGGAATTGGGTGCCCAAATCGTCGGTCGTAGTACACAAGCCGCGGCGGTCAACGGGGAAGACGATAGACGAGAAGTGGGCACCAATAATGCGTGAGCAGGGCGTGCAAAGGACTCTGAGTACGTCAAGCACCAACAGCGCTCACATGGAGGGGTCCGATTTCCCGAGTGGCACGCTGTGTATTCACCAAGGCCCATCAGTCTAACACGTCTCTAGGCCAACATTTTGGCATCCCCATCTTCGCACCCAAATCCCCCAACATCAAGAAAATCTGCCCGGACCCCGTCGCAGCCGTGACCGCATCTTCAACCGCGCTTCTCGACCCCAGCAATGTACGAACCCGCCTCTTCGCAAAGGACAACCCCGAATGCGCGCGTGTTGGCGACATCTTGCTCGTCCGCCAACGCACCGGCGACCCCTTTGCAGGCGTCTGCATCAACATCCGCCGACGCGGTATTGACACTGCCATCTTGCTGCGCGGTCAGCTGACGCGCGTGGGTGTGGAAATGTGGTATAAAGTCTACAGTCCGCTAGTCGAGGGCATTGAAGTCGTACAGCGCGCGGCGAAGAGGGCGAGAAGGGCGCGACTGACGTTTATGCGGACGGTCAAGCACGATCGCGGAAGTGTGGAGAACGTGGTCAGGATATATCTCAGACAGAAGGCCGCGCTGGGTTCGGCTGAGGGAGGCAAGAAGAAGGGTGCGGCGGCGGCGATGATGGGAGGTAAGAAGAATAAGGGGAGGGGGAAGAAGAGGTAGATGATTACCTCGGACGGTGTATGAAGCACAGTTGTAGAATATGGCATTGCATAGCATGGATTGTACGAATCACACATGTACCAACACACTTCTCCGCAATGAGAGCTTAGTGCTCTATTATTTGGATTAAAACGAGTATTGTTCGACATTCTCAAATCGCAAATTGGTATCTAATATCAACTGTATCTCCTCCTCACCCTCACACATGTCTCCATACCCCCTCTGTTCATTCCCCCCTCCCCCTCCATCCTTACTTTCCCCCTCCTCATCTCCCCCCTACACAGTTCCATACCCCTGCTGCGCATGCACCGCAGGAGCCGCAGCCCCATCCCTCTCCCTAACCCTCGTCCCCCCATTCTGCACCTTGGAGCTATACACGCCCGGCGCAGGCCTCGTGTCCACGATCCCTGCTCGTCGCTCGTCGCGCCGCTTCACGTACACGTGCTCGAGGTAGAAGGCGTGCACGTGGCCGGGCAGGTAGCCGAGGAGTGTGAGTAGGATGTTGATGAGGAGGTCCAGGGAGCAGCCGGCGACGAGGAAGACGCCGATGGGGGGGACTGCGGGGTGGAACAGTTAGTGGGTGGATTAAGTTGGGAGGGAAGGGAAGGCAATGGGAGAGAGGATGGGGATGGGAACGTACGGAAGATTGTGATGAGGATTAGAAAGATTGTTTTGATCATTTTGGCGGTTGCTGTGACTTGGGGATCGATTTCGTGGGGGTAGATTTCGTTGATGTTTGTCGCGTTGTCGAAGAGGGGTGTTTGCTTTCTCGTCCCAATTTGGTGGTTGTACAGGAATGCAAGAGATTCTTTCTGCGATGATAGCTTCTGCGACAAACTGCGAGGGGACGTTGTCGGTCTTTCTTATAAACTTCTCGTCACGGTCACATGCGCGACATTATTTTGAAACCTTTGGAAAGTATTCCTGGAAACGACGTCATTTTCGATGGTGGACTGACGCTCATTGGCTTGGGCAAGTGTGGCTATGACTCGGTGTGGCGTCGGCGCCACAGGTTTTGCTTGCGCTTACGCGGCTCTTCGGATGAGGATGATGAGTGAGGCTATGTCATCTTTGCACGGGGGTTCAGAGATCTTTGAGGGATATGAGAGGGATATGAGAGGGATATGAGAGGGATATGAGAGGGATATGAGAGGGATATGAGAGGGATATGAGAGGGATATGAGAGGGATATGAGAGGGATATGAGAGGGATATGAGAGGGATATGAGAGGGATATGAGAGGGATTTAAGATTGTTGGTTGGCGGATGTGGCGTTGCGATCGCGGGATCGCAAGGCGTGATGCGCAGCTTCATCTCTTCAGCTTCCCACAATTTTGTCTGTCCAAAGCCGATTCTATTCATCCAAAGGCTCTGTCCTGTCTCGAGCTTATCTCCAAGATCGGAATCAAACCGCCTACATGCGATCTAATGGCAGCTTCACTTCACTGTGCGCTTGCGTGGCGCACTTTCATGGCGGCTTTCTCTCCTGATTGGTGTCGAGCATGATCACCAGGCTGATGGACATGAAGGACTCGACTTGTACAAAACGCCGCGCTGATAAGCGTGCAGTAGCATCCAGTGGCACATGCAGCAAGACACGGTAGGCGTTCAGCTTCGACGCCCTGTTCAGCCTTGTGCCAAACAACATAAATGAAGGGCAGGGGCGGCCGATCGAGACTGACAAGGCTACTCCTGGTTTCTCGATGACGTATCATCTCACACGATATGACTGATCCCCTCTCGATCGCTTCTGGCGTTGCTGGCATTATCACGTTAAGCAGTGCTGTTGTTGCTGCAGGATACAAGTACTTCAGCTCAGTACGATCGGCACCCAACGATCTCAAGGACCTCGTCCGAGAGATCTCACTCCTGCACACTATTGTGTCGCAGTTCGCTACTTATTCACTGGACTCAAGCCAAGGTCCGCACAAAGCTCTCGATGCTCTTGTTGATCAAGCAGTGTTTAAAGACTGTTCTGCAACATTGAAAGCAGTGCAAAAACATCTTGACAACCATATCCTCGTGCAGGGGAAGACTACCAAGAATGCTTTGGAAACTTTATCGTGGCCGCTCAAGAAAGATGATATTGCAAAAGGGAGGGAGCGTATAGCACGTCTTTGCGCTTTGCTCAACACTGCCAACACGCTCGACAATACACGATCACTCGGACGACTGCAAGAGATACAGACAATGAGCTTGAAGCAGAGTACAGAGCTGCTCAAATTCTCCCACAGCTCTGAAGAACGAAAAATTCTTGACTGGCTGTCAATACTTGATTCCGGACCGAAACACAACGCAACTAAGAGCTTGCAACAGCCCGGCACATCTGACTGGCTCCTCCAAAGAGAAGCCGTCTTGAGTTGGATTCATACGGGTGGCTTTCTGTGGATCAACGGCCGTAGTGGCAATGGTAAGACTGTGCTTGTGTAAGTTAAATATCACTCTTCTTTCTTTGATGATCTAACAGACAATAATCAGCTCTAATCTCATTGAACACTTGAAACAGCAGCCGAGCTCTGGGACGAAAGCTGTGCTTTATCACTACTGCGACTTCGCCAATGCGGCTACGCTGGAACCTCGACAGATCGTAGGTTCTCTTGTGCGACAATTAGCGGAACAGCCGAAATTGTTCCCCAGTTCAATCAGAGATTCTTATTATGTATTCTCTCGAAGCTCACCAGCTATTGATATCCTTGTATCTTTCCTCCATGAGTTGATCGAAAGGTACTACGATGCTGTATATGTTGTCATCGATGGTGTCGATGAATGCTCAGAGCGGCAATCGCTGTTACGCATATTACACGCCGTGGAACAACACCCGAGTAGTGTCGATCGTCTCAAGATACTGGTATCTAGCCGCCCCGAATACGATCTGCGCAAAGCATGGTCGATGCGATCGTCAATCTCTATTACGCCGGAAGATGTGGAGGATTCTCTGAGAACCCATGTTCGCCTAGAGCTCGCAAAAAGCCCGAAATTGTCACAGCTGACCACCGCGACACGATTAGATCTTGGAGCACAGCTCGTGTCCCGTGCTGAGGGCATGTTTCGATGGGTCCAGTGTCAGCTCGACGTACTACGCAAAGTCAGGACTCGCCGTGCTCTAGAAAGCGCACTGCAGACACTACCCACAGGACTGTTTGAGACATATGACAGGATTCTTGACCGGATAGCCGAACAGGATTATGAACACGCCAATCGAGTCATGAAGTGGTTGATCGGTGCTGAGCATCCCCTCACGCTGCAAGAGCTCGCCGAAGCGATTGCCATCGATCCCACTGAGATGCAACTTGATACAGATAATCGCTTCATCGACTCCGAAGACATATTGGAGCTCTGTGGTAGCCTTATTACTGTCCAACCAAATGGTTCTGTGGTACTCGCCCACTTCTCCGTGCGCGAGTACTTGTTATCCGATCGTTTAGCTAGACATACCTCGGGCTTCGCGAAGTTTGCAGTGGCTCGCGTTGAAGCCAGTCAATTTGTTTTGCAGTGTTTGCTGACATACATCTTCACGGTAGGTACAGTTCTTCAAAGTCTGGGCGACGGCACTCTTGATGAGGATCAATTCCCACTCCTTCCGTATGCTCGGTCGGCATCGATTGCACTCTACGAGGACTTCAACGCTATTCTTCCGTGGGTCGAATCTCACTTTCCACTCCCGAAGCTTGAACTACGCGGGTGTATCGCTATAATGGATACCTCCGGAATTCCGTCCCCGATCGGCAGAAACCATGTAATCGCTAAATTCGTGCAGCATGTTCTGCACGGCGCATTGATGTGTTATTGGAACAAATATGCAAGTGGAATGCAGAATAGAGCAGATCATATGGCTGCAAAGCAGATCGAAGACATGTTCATTGGCCTACAAAAGAAATGGTACGTGACTTCGTTTCTTCCTTGGCCATTCCACAGGCTTCGAGTGCCGCCCTCATCGTGTGACACTCCGGCATTCACGTTGAAGGGTGAGCAAACTGTATACGATATCCTACTCTGAAATAGCGGCAGACATCTCCACATTTGAGCTGTTTTCTCTGTGCATCCTATCTCCTTCCACTGAGAACGACAACCTACGAGTGTCTTCTGATATGATACATGCTGAATTCATGTCTTTTTGCTTACGCCCCGAGGTGCTAGGGAACACCCTGACAACTTGCAGAATATTCGAATCAGCTGCGATGTCGGTGCAAATCTCAATCCATTATGCACAGCTGCCATGTTCAAATTGGTGCATGTAATGAGGCAGCTTCTAGCGAGCGGTTGCTCGGTGGACGGCATATATCCTCCCCACCACATAGGAAACCCTTTGGCACGCGCTTTACGCTCTAATTGCAAGGAAGGGGTACAGCTCTTATACGATTACGGTGCGGACTTCAACCTGCGGTCACATCAAGGCTCGAAAAGTACAGCGCTCGTGCACGCAGCGAAGCACCACTCGTCTTTAGATCTGGTCAGTGATCTTCTGGACAAGTACAATTGCGACGCACATCTCATAGACAACTATGGATACACTATTGTAAGTTTTTTTCATTTTTCATTTGTTGATGTCGTGTTTCGTGATGCTAATAATATAGTAGCGTCACTGGATTGAGCATGACACCTTTATCGGCCGCTGCGCCCGACTGCATGAGGAGTTCACAACACAAGTGACGACCCACCGGGACGACATGCATTCGAAGAAAGTGCTTTACACAACGATAGTGGACATCATACTTGATATGAAAGATCTACCCACGATTCAGCATCACCATGGCCGTGGTATGCTCGCGAAAGCGCTTGAGCAATGCGGTTTGGAATACTACACATTTGCCACAATAGTGGACGAACAAGCCTTGACTGGGCGGAATCCTGTTATTTCCTCCTATTGGTGCGACCTATGCCCTTCCGTTTCCGACAAGTGGATGCGAGGGACAAGATTTGCGTGTACCAATTGTATCAAAACTGACCTGTGCACTGATTGTTACAAGACTTGGCAGCAGTGCGATGGTCAGATAGATATCTGTAAAGGACATACATTTCGTGAGGTACCGCGACCTTGCTGGTACACTCTCGAACCAGGGACGGTAACAGAAGATGGGAAAACGATAGAGGAAGTACTTGACTACCTCAGAGAACACTTCACACACCTTTTGCGACAATCGGACGACGGGATCATATTATCAGCAAGTTGAACTCGGCAGTCTTCACCTTTTTACTTTTATGCAGATGCAGCGATGAAGAATGAAATCTCGACTTACCTAACATGCTGCATATAACAGTCTCTTCGCATATAATTGCCTTTCGTCTCTTCGCACTCGAAAAGCGATGCACGTTCTCCTCAAGTCATGTTAAGCTGCGCAAGTACAATGATCACACTGACACGCATATCCTCCAGGCATCGCTAACAATAAGCCGAAGGTTCCAGACGACATCAATGCGGCTGCAGGCTTCTCCAGCTCATTTTAGCTCCTGTCCCTGCATTGGTGTGGGGTGCAGGGATGCTGCACATCCCGAGACGATCCTGAGACCACGCAACCCTGCCTAACAGTGTAACATCGGAGGATTGGTAAAGTCAAATCACGCCTGCTTAATTGGAACACCGCCGGATGTGATGATCATTTGCATGGATGGACACGAGGGAATGTTTCTCGCATACAGGTCGCAGACATGATGCGCATACACAGTACTTCACTATGCTTGTCCCCAATATCAATGCTGCTGTATTGCCGGTCCAGGACGATTCTCTGGTTCATTAAGATGCCAGTCCTGGCATAGATGCAGAGCAATTTCCCACTCACTCGCTTCATCCTGTATCGATGAATTTTTATTGTCAGCTTTTACACGATGGAAAGACGACAACTCACCACCGTCACAACACGCAACGACAGTCAAGCACCACTCCTCCTTGGCCTCAGTGGCAGTTTCCTCATCATCGCCATCTTGCTCCTCTGCGCGAGAATATGGTCACGACGCTGGATCCTCAAAGCAGATGACTGGACCATCTTAGGCGGAACTGTACGTCCCTCGCACTATCCACCCACCTATTCCGCAGATCCTAACAACGCCACACAGCTCCTCGCCATCGTAAACTTCACCGTCCAATGCGTCGCCTGCACCTACGGCCTCGGGCTCCGCATGCGCTTCGTCCCCCCCTCCAACCGCCTGCGCGCCCTCCGCCTCCTCTTCATCCTCCAAGTACTCTTCTACTGGTCCATCGCGCTCGTCAAATGCTCCGTCGCCCTGCTTCTTCTGCGCCTGCGCCCCACCCGCCGCTGGTCCTACTTCATCTACACCACCATGGTCATCGTGCTGCTCACCGTGCTCGCCCAGACCCTCCTCCAGTTCCTGCAATGCAAGCCGTTCAGCGTCTTCTGGGATCCGAGCGCGGCGAGGACGCCCGCGGGCGTGAAGTGTCTGCCGCTTAGGGTGATTAATGGGACGATCATTGCGCATAATGCGGTGCATGTCTCGACGGACCTTGTACTGTCTTTCGTTCCTATTTCGTTCATCCGCAAATTGAATCGTCCGAGGCGCGAGAAGATATTCCTTGCCATGCTCATGAGCATGGGCCTATTTGCGTCGCTGTTTGCGATCCTCCGCACCGTTACGCTGAGGAACTTTACGAAGGAGGACTTCTTTCGCGGACAGGTCATGCCGACGCTGTGGGGCACGTTGGAGCTCGAGGTGGCGCTGATTGCCGCGACGGTGCCGACGCTGCGGAACTTTGTGCAGAGGGTGCTGATGAGGCTGGGGACCTACTTCTATGAGGAGCAGAGTGAGACGATGGTGAGGGGGAGGCTGGTGGAGTTGGGGTTCTTGGTGGAGGGGGAGGTGGAGGAGATATATACTGAAGGGAAGGAGTGGGAGAAGGGGGGATGCGCGCCGAGAGAGGGGAGGAAGAAGAGGGATGAGTTTGGGGATACGGTGGATACTGTTATGGAGGAGAAGGAGAGGGACTTTGAGAAGGAGATGGAGGTTGTGATGGTTGCTGTGGGCGAGAGTAAGGAGAAGACGGAGAAGGCGAAGAGGAGAACGGTTGGTTGAAACTTAACGATTCAAAAATTTGCGCATGGTATGGGACGAACGAATTAACAGCACTACGTTCCATGTGAAGAACTACTTTTTGATACCCACAACAACCAAGTTTCGCGGACTGTGCTTGTACTCAAACACAGGCTCGACCCACGCATGCGCAACCTCCTTTTGCTCCTTCAGCCACAGCCAGCGATCTGCGACAATGACCGCCTCCACTACTCCTGCGCTGAAAGCCATCAAGCTCCACATAACACTTAGCTCTTTCTTCTTGTCCGCAAATCGCGCTTCGTAGTCCTTGATATCTTCGTCCGTCAATCCTTCCATCTTCTCCTTGATGAAGTCCGGGTCGACTTCGCAGAAGCTGTTGGGACTCGTGAGCTTCCCGACTGCAGCGCGTACATAAGTCACAAAGCTCGAGTACGCGAATTTTCTCAAGGTGCCTATTGTAAGCGGCGTAGATGTTCCGTCTGATGATAGCCCGGGCCCGCGGCCATTGGGCGGTGTCCAGTTGACGTGGGACGTGTGACCATTCGCTGATACGGCAGTGCCAACCATGTTCTCGGCATCGACTGGTGCACTCACAACCCCTCGATCGAGGAAGATGCGTTGAAGTAGTGCGCGGTAGAAGTGGCGTGTGAAGAAGAGTTCGCTGTCTTCTGCGCCCCAATTGAACGGAGCTTGGACAGCCATCATGCGGGCTGTAATGTTCAGACGGATACCTTTTGGCGGTTCGTGATCAGCTGTCTCCTGTTCGAGCTTTGGAAGGGGAAGAGGATGATTGGCGAGTTTCTCGGACATGGGAAAGCCGTGCGGATCGAAAGCGTTGGACGTAGACACGAGGCGCGGGTGGTTGGGTCGTAGTGTTGGGAGCTTGTAGGTTGGGGGACCGAGACGTTCCGTTACAAGATTGTAGCAGCATCCCACCATTGCCACGGCAGCAATGTGTGGGTTCAAAAGAAGGGATCTTAAGCCATGGTGCACAAGGTTACCGCACGAGTGCAGGGATATGACCATGGCGTTGACTTTTGTCGGCTTTGGTACAACGTCTAGATCTGTGGGCTCCTGTACGTCTGTAGATCTTGACTCGGTATTTTCGTCTTTGAGGTTGGAACTATCAAGAACCTGGTCGATGACGGGAGTCAAGTCTCCGTCTTTGATAACGTGCTCGACGTATTGCACACTACCTTTGCCTTTAGTGTAAACTTGCAGAGTGGTAGTGGTGGTTGTCGTGTCTTTCTTGAGTGGTCCCACCTCGACTTTGAAGTTATCGATGTCTTTTGGCGAATCCTGAGCAGCTGGTAGAGTAACCACTGGGCCGCACTCGCCGTCTTCGCAGGGGACGAGTGGGAGGGAATCCTCGGAGAGGCCAGGGAACAGATCATTCTTGCTACTATTGGAACTTGCATCAGCCTTAGGAGTATCTGTTGGGTCCATTGAGACACCAAGCGTGGTTTCTTTATCAACGGCCTGTTTGGACTTCTTTCTCTTTCCTTTTCCTGTCTGTGCACGGTACTCTTTCTTGTTCCTCATGATAAGAGGCTTTGGAACAAGCTTCGCAAGCACATCCATGTTCTTGGCACCTTCGATGTTATGCTGCTTGCTCTCCACAGCGACAATGTGCTTCGAGTACGGCGGAGCAGCAAGTGCACGCCCCAGGTAGTTTTGACCTGATCCGAAGTCGACAAGATGTGTAATGGGCTTTTCGTCCGAGTTTGCGATCTCCGAGGTCAGTCTATCAACGTAGCGCGCAAAGTTGTCAACTTCATGCACTTTCTTCACTTTCATGCCCAGTGCAATGTGTCGCGGTACAGTAGGCTTCTGCGGTACAGGGCCAGATCCTGGCGGTGGAAAGTCTCGACCAAGAAAATGCTTTCGGACTTCTCGAATATATTGCAATAGTTCTTCGGGGGGTGCAGGTCCACCCTTCCAAGTGGTCACGCCTTGGTCAAATTGAGTGAGGTCTTCCCTCATCAGCAGGTCCAGGACATGCATGATCTCTCGTGTCTTGAACCAGTCCCTCCATGATTGTGGTAGGATAGTGGAGTAGAGATCAGGTGATCTCGTGTAAAAGTCGAGAATATGCACGCCCCCGCATAAAGTCTGAAGGAGCCATGAAGAGGTGGTGAAATGCAAAAGTGATTCGATATAAGCCTCGGTGTTGTCAAATTGCGGAGGCAGCGGCAAGGGAATGTCAGGACCCATCATGACCACAAGCGGGGGAGTGAGCGTTTCCGGCAGCGATCCGGGGGTTGTATCTCTGGTCTATCATGGCTGTAAATGGTGGTGCATCTTTTCTGCTGGGTCTAGAATTTCTGGAAGCTGTGTGGGTCCAAGCGCCTCCCCCGTCTGCTGTTCTGGGGTATCGCCGGCTTTAGGACAGCTCTCGACTCTACACATTCACCCCAACATCGAACCTCGAGCATACTTGACAGCTGTTCCAAGGAAATAGATCAAATTTTTGGAGTCGCATAGTGCACGATGATGTCCTCACAAAACGACGAAGACCCTTTTTTGCAGGTGCAAGCGTACGTCATGTCCAACACATTTCAGGCACCACCATTGATAATTCTCACAGAGATGTCCTCTCCGCCCTCAACAATGCGCGACCGCTCTTCAAGTCATACCTTCGAATCCGCTCCTCGGCATCCTCGGCCAACAGTCCGGAGCTGCGAGAGGCTCGAAGCGAGCTCGAACAGACGCTTCAAGACCTGAGCCAGGATCTCGAGGATTTGGTGGAAAGTGTCAAGGCCGTCGAACACGACCCTTACCGCTTTGGACTAGAGATTGATGAGGTGGAGCGCCGGAGAAGACTGGTCAAGGACGTCGGCGATGAGATTGAGAACATGCGCGATGAGCTGCAACACACAATCCAAGATGCGAAGAACAAGGGCAAGGGCGCTGCAAATGGCGACGGTCTACCCGACCCCGACTCTTTCGAGGACGAGGACAACTATGCGGCTTATGAGCAGGAGCAGCAGCTCGAAATAATGAACCAGCAAGACGAGGCTCTCGATGGCGTGTTCCGCACCGTGGGCAATCTTCGCCAGCAAGCCGACGACATGGGCCGCGAGCTCGAGGAACAGGGCGAAATGCTCAACGAGGTCGATACCGTGGCAGATCGCGTCGGTGGCAAGCTGCAGACAGGCATCAAGAAGGTTGGCTGGGTGATCAAGAAGAACGAAGGTATGCTTTGTAAACTCTTGCATGCGACGTGTCACTAATATTTCATGTTCTAGATCGATGGTCCAGCTGCTGTATCGCAGTACTCATCTTTGTCTTGATATTGCTGTTGGTACTACTGTTGATACTCTGAGTAAAGAACCACCACGAAGGTCCTCAAAATCACCCGCAAACAACCCGATGAAGTCTCGGGAGGCTGCCGCACCGGGCTGCGCGTCACGATTGTATATGCGACTATCTGCTATGCCAATGACGCGTGGGTTCGTGTGCAGGGTACCAAGTCAACATCGACGCCTCTCATCCCTACCGGCTAATCTAGATCGGAATATTCTTCCTTGAGATATGCCAGGACGCCGCAAGCACGCGCGCCACGGAATCGGCACTGTTGGAATCCCGGCAGTACGCGGCTACGAATTCATGCGTTCGTGCCCTTGCGTCGACCTCAACCAACACCACGATCGCGCCCACGCGACAAGAAAGAACTCGATCGAAAACATCGACTTTCTTGGACGCCCTTGGCCACGAAAAATATTTTGCCACAGGCTGTTCTGTTTGCAGCCTCGATCGCGGATATTGTGGCGAGTTCGCGGGTTGTAGTCGACCTTCATCAATACGTTGCTAGGCCGAGGGCTGTCCAACCAACAACATTCCACGACACTGGCCCTCGCACAAATATCTAGATCTACCCAATCTGGATCAACCTGTAGTAATTAGTCACTGGAATGCATCTAAGATTTCTCGGGCCGTTCAAGTGCTGAGTACTCGCTACCATCAAGTTTCTGAGACACGCGAAGTCTGGGATTTTTCAGGCTCATCTCTCTCTACTAACAACGCCCCAACAATACCAGACGTCGTTGATGAGATACGTCTTTCAGTTCTCTACGTATTTTCGCTGCTACGTCCTTCTCTACTCTCTTTACGATCGTCAAAACACTCGTTCTTGCCATGCACATGCTGTTTCGCTTTCGCGTAGCGTGTACCTCTTGACTACAGCCCTCGTGGCATATCATCGTTCACGTCCATAGTGATTGGCCACACTGGTCGAATGGCTGACTCGAACTTCGACAACAGCGGAGCTGAACAGCTACCTACAATCACGGAAAAGAAGCAAATCAATAATGTCGCTCGCAAAAGAATCCCTCGCCGAAAGCTCACCTTGATCACAATAACGTTTCTCTTGAACATACTACACTGGAGTTCCTTCGTTTGTGCATTCACATCCATTTACCAGCTTGCATCCACACCGGATGACAGGACAAGTCTACCGTCAGAAATTCTGACGTTGCTTTCGGTGAGCTTGGCAGCACTCATTTCATCAAGTACAATCTAATATGGCCAGGCGCTTGTAACAATATCATATACATATCTACATACTATAATATCACTCAAGCAGAGAATATGGATGCATCAGACGGGGCAGTCGACCGCCATCAAAAAGAGTTCATACTTCGCAACTCGTCTCGCCGTCGCCCTATGCGTCTTCTGGCTCTTGACTGTCGGCTGGGACATGATTATTGTTGCTCGCCGACCAACTTGTCTCCCTGAAGCAACAGATCTGCAGTTGTGGGAGTTTGGAACTGTCTGCCGTATAGCCCGCTTGGGTATGGCCTTCGCTGTGATCGCACTGTAAGTAGACCACGTGAATATGGGAGTCTGAGCTGAGCCATCTCAAGTGTCGCCTCATTGACGCTGTTTGGAGTCCTGGGCGTTGTTCGGCGACCGTTCGAGGCACACCTTTATAAACATGGCTATCGACCACCAGCGGACCCTTTTGCTACTCCAACAGCGTCACGAGGGACGTCTCCAATACGACACAATGTTCGAGGTAGAGCAAGCCGATCAGGTATCAGGAGACGCTCGTTGTCAACGCAGAGGAGCACGTCAGATTCAGATGTCGAAACTTTGGATTTGAGCAACAGTCCCCCACCTATGCATGCGCCCTTGCCGCAATACGCACTTGGAGGGCTGGGCATCTTCACATCTAATTTCGCTCCTCCGCCAATACCACCGGAATTCATGCATCCAGCACGGGCTGCCTCTTTCGAAGTGTTGCCACCAATCTTCCAACCTACCGCATCGCATCGAGTCCTGACAAGACCACCCAAGCTTTCAGGCACCATCTCAACTTCAGGATATGTCGGCCCCTCCGTCGCACCTCAATACTCTGCATCAACCTGGCGTGCTTTGCACCCGGCTAACCCCTCTCCACTCCGGCCTGCTTCTCGCTCGCAACCGCACCTTCCAAACTCAGCTCTGTCACACAGCGTCCAGTACTCACGCTCTTCCATATCTCTAACGCGACCGCGCCGACTCAGCGGTACAGCGCCCAGTGGTAGTGTAGCTTGGAGCTCAAGAAGTGGCTCAACCGGACCTGAAGGGCGAGGTACCCCAGCGCCTGGTGACGAGGCCTCCGATCGGCGAGCATCAGCTAAAGACATTGCATTCGCCATCATGAATGGCACACCTATACCCGGTACCACAAGGCCCGAGACTCGAGGCAAAGGACACAAGCGACGAGCCAGTGCGCCTGACGCGCCCTTGATAGACGGTGAGGCAGACCGTAAAGCCATGGGTTGGAAGCCGCAGCTCCCAGATGAAGCGCAATCGGAAGACACGCTCTCCGTCCCCATTAAACTCCATCACCTCACGCGCTCTTCCTCCACAGAGTTCATGTCCCGCTTCAGTCCCGAGAGCAGCCCCGACAACAACGACATCACGCCGCGCGATGAGCTAGAGCGGAATATCGATTTGCGATCCCGAGTCATGAAAGAGCTACCCTTTACGCGACCAACGTCATCGGTACTGGCTGGTGGTGGGGCAAGGTCGAGTGTAGTGGAGGCTGCGGCGGCGATGGTGAGTCGAATGCCGAGTGATTTGCTGGTTGCTAAGAGGGTGTTGCATTCTGAGCCGGTGGCGAGAAGGAGAATGAGGTTTGAGGAGGTGAAGAATAAGCCGTTGCCGAAGATTGCGATGTTGTGAGTGTGAGGGGGATGTGTTTAGTATATATAGTTCTGTGTTGTTGGATGACTCGTAGCTGGAGCGCATTGCCTCTTTTGATTGTGCCTACTTGTCTTGCCTACTTGACTTTTCCATTAACACGACCTGCTCACATAACGGTCAGCGTGGTAATGCGCTCAAGTTTATCAACACTGAGCAGAATGCACAGCGTTAGTTGATTGATTAGCGTTTTGGAACGGTTCACCACTTCTTCCACTGACGTGGCTTGGGAGCACCGCAGAATTCTGCTGTTGAGTACAGAGTGCGACTGATTCTTTTCAATTGCTTTGTCCACTTCCTGAAATCTTGTTATAACCTGAAACCTTTGCTTTTGGCCAACCCACGACATCATGAAAATCGTGCGCGCACCTCAAGCTACACTGCTCTCGGCCACTACATGCATACAATTCATTGCAGCCGACTGTGTTGGAGCCACGGCGACATACAATGAAAGTGGCCTCCTTGTCCCCTTCGAAAACCTCTGCGGCCAAGACATCACCGCTGATGTTGATTTCGTCGATCTCCTGAAAGAACCCTCCCGTGAACACTGCCTTGAGAGATGTGTACAGAAGGCGCCGATGTGCTACGGATTCGACTATGCCGAAGACGACTTGCAGGCCTTCAACTGCTGGCTCAAGCAGAGTGCAGTCAACAGTGTCCAAACAAATACGTCCACGCGTGTGAACGCAGCTATATTGATGCCAGATATTCTTGGTCGGCTATCGCCTGATTGCTTTTCGCTCGGCCTTTATGGCTGCTTCAAGAAGAACGGTCAGCTTGGTGCAGCAGCATCATCAACCGCATCTGGCACTGTCGCAACGACATCCTCCGCAGCAAGCTCAGCTGGAACCGGTAGCGGTCTTTCAATCAATGCAAAAGCCGGCATCGGCGCAGGACTTGGAGCCGCGGCGATCCTAGTTATTGGTGCTGCCGTATTTTGGCGACTGAGACGGCGCGGGCCAGATACGCTACATGTCCATCGGCAGCACGATGTCGACGCTGTGCATGAGCTCTCTCCGACCGAGAAACATGCGTTGGCTCTTGATGGCCAAGAGTTGAGTGAGATGCCTGGCCAGGATACTGGGCAGGGGAGAGCTGAGCTTGAGAGTACAGAGGTGTCGGGTCGACGGAGTATCGGCGGAATGGAGGCCACGAGTGTGTCGTGATCAGGCATACAATGATGTGCTTGGAGTATCTTCGTAGGGTCTAAAAGCCTTAAGCTTGTGAGTATCCGGAGTGTCAGTTATAGGACGAAGACCATCCCATCTATCGTCCGGGAGGCTTTGAGACGGCCATGTTCCTTAAAAATCACAATCATCTACCTCCAGTACCTTAGTATATTTGTGGCATCTTCTTGACTTGTTCTGACCGACGACGTGATGTTGTAAGGAGGTGGGAGGGAACGTGAAATCGGAGCACGCGCCGACGCGCCAAAGATCCCCGCGCTGACTCGACCGAGGTGTCAACCGCGGCAAGTCCGTCAGCATCTGACCTCCAAGACTTCGTAACCACATCATCCAGAGCCATGTCGCCAGCTATCCTTCAAACTACACAATGGCGAACCCCAAGCCCCAAGCCAACACACCGCTTCCCTCCGTAATGTCGCCGCAAAAGAAGGAGACGTTTGGGAATCTTGGACCATGGGCTGAACCAAGTTGGTACAGCTCTCTCGCGTCGCCGTATTACAATGAATCCCACAAGAAGCTGCGCAATGCAATGCGAACATATATCGATGCGAACATCAAGCCATACATGTTCGAATGGGAGGAGAAAGGAGAAGCGCCGACAGAGGAGCGCCTCAAATGGGCGAAAACAGGCTTCGCATTCGGCGACGTGCCAGAACCATATCGACCGACGGACGTCCCTGGACCAGCGGGCATTCCAGTTGGAGAAATGGACGTCTTCCACCTCCTCATCTCCACAGACGAAAGCAGCCGCATCGAAGGAGGCGTCGGAACCGCACTCGGCGGAGGAAGCGTAATCGGCGTCCCACCCATCGTCCACCACGGAACAGAAGAGCAAAAGAGAAAATGGCTCCCAGGCCTCTTCACATGGGAAACAAGCTTCTGTCTAGGCATCACCGAACCCAGCGGCGGAGTACGTCCCCCTCTACCCCCCTTCACACATCATATTAACATCCCCCACCAGTCCGACGTAGCAAACATCCTCACCACCGCCACCAAGACCCCCGACGGCGCCTCCTACATCGTAAACGGCTACAAGAAATGGATCACCGGCTACCCCTGGGCCACGCACATGACGACCGCCGTCCGCACCGGCGGCCCCGGCGCAGCAGGCCTCTCCGTGCTTGTCATCCCGCTCTCCCTTCCTGGCGTCTCCGGCCGCAGGATCCCCAACTCGGGGCAAAAAGGCGGCGGCGCGTCCTTTGTCGAGCTCGATAATGTGCGCGTGCCGTGCGCGAATTTAATAGGCCGCGAGAACGACGGCTTCAAGATCATCATGCGCAACTTCAACAAGGAGCGCTTCATCATGGCGGTCGGATGTAATCGCAAGGCGCGGACGTGTCTGAGCGAGAGCTGGGCGTATGCGAGTACGAGAGAGACGTTTGGGAGGAAGTTGATAGCTAATCAGATTATAAGCCACAAGTTGGCGACGATTGCGAGGTATGTCGAGAGCCATTGGGCGTGGTTGGAGCAGCTGGCGTATCATATTCAGTCGTCCAAGCTGGGGTGGCAGGATCCGGAAATCGCGGGCCAGATTGCGCTGGCGAAGGTGCATGGTGGGAGGATTCTGGAAATGGCAAACCGCGAGGCGCAGCAGGTGTTTGGTGGTGCGGGGTATCAGAAGGGAGGACCGGGAGCGATCATTGAGCAGATGAGCAGGGACTTGAGGATGATGGTTGTGGGCGGTGGAAGTGAAGAGATTATTGCGGATCTGGCGGTTAGGCAGGAGACTGGACTGGCGAAGAGAAGAGGATGGAAGTTGTAACTATTTATTCTAGACAAAATCAGTCCTGCCGATTTATGACAACATCCTGAGCTGCGACATTCCTTCCGTCAACTCGCAACCACGGCATCGCCGAATTGATCGGCACCCATTCGACCTCAACGTCAATCTTTTCGCCGGGCCACAGAGTCAAGTAATTCTCGCTCCACAGCACAGGATTCTCACCATACCCCTTCCTGTCCACGAAAATCATACGTACAAATACCGCGGGCACCTCGCTTTTGTTCTGCAACGTCACTCTTTTCCTCTCTGGCCCCGATGTAGCATCATCAGTCAGGCCGGTGATAGAAACATGCAGCTCCGCAGGCTCCATCTTGCTCAAAGCGCCAAGGTCTGCGTATTTGCTCACAGGCGTATGATACCAGGTCGAGCTGGCCCAGTCCAGTTGGTCGAGCCTAGGCGCAAGCCAGTACGTGTTGCGACTCAAGACTTTATCCTTGTCCCTGAGGACGAGGCGAAGCAAGACCACTTCGGTCGCCACCTGGAGCTCAGGTATTTCTGCAATCAAATAGGTGCTCTTGGTATTGTCGACGTATCGCGTAAGAAGTACTTTGCCCTTCAAATCGATGATCTCGATATCAAGCCAGCGCTTCCAGTCTTCTGGGTGATGCTCCTTTGGTGCAGCCCCTCGTTGGACGAGGTGGGCACTCATGGTCTCATAGTCGTAGATGACATACTCCGTCTTGCCCACTGCAGCTTTGACACCAAAATAGGCAGGCCCTGGTTGCAAATAGTAGTCGAAGAGGTTCCAATGTAGCGAGGGCCAGGCATTGTTCAGCATCCAGTAGATTAAGCCCGTAGCCGGACGTTTGAGCCCGGGAAAGGCCCGAGGACTATATGCTTCGAACTGAGCCCTTGTCGCTTCATAGTCCATCATGGCGGCTTTCATCAGGTAGTCATTCAGATCTGTCGGGTAACCCATTCGAGCCCACAGTGCAGTATTGTAGATACTCCGGGTATAGAACGACGAGACGTTCGTGCTCATGTGGTATAGACCTTTGTGTGGTTCTCTCCAGAGGTCCGATAGGTCGTCTTGGTTGAGAAAACGTCGAAGACTTGATAGAGCCGGAGTGCCTACGCCGGCACCAAGTTCTGAACCGAATCCACCTGCAGAGCCGAGGCGCTGCTTTGTATCGTACCAATAGTTTGGAGGTACCCAATCGTAGGGACCGTCCATCTTCATGCCCCCATTTCCAAGGAGCGCAGGAGCGCCGCGTTGACTTGCAGACGAGATAATAGGCGTGTCCCAATCAAAAGCACGTAATGCGTCGACATATATCTTGGTTGCGCGGTCGTCTGGCCAAAAGTCGCTGCCGATGAGAAATCCCAACACGCTCGGGTGAGACTGCATCATCTCCGCTTCGTGACGCATGGATAAACTCGCAACAGAGTAGTCAGCATCAATCCATTTCTCACCACTGCCTTCATCGTTGTACGACCAGCCTTCCCACTTGTCGCAGCATTCCCAGCCTGCGAGGAGCATGACGCCCATCGAATCTGCTAGCTCATAGAGACGTGGGTGCTCTTGCTTGCCTTCGAGGCGTACCGTGTTGAGACCCATGTCAAGGACGTATTGTAATTGGGTGCGCACTTTGGACTCATCGAAACGGAGGAACATGTCGGATGTGTAGCCTGCGCCAAGGACGTGGAAGCGTTCCCCATTAACGAAGAAGGTAGTGTCGTTGTACGCTGGATCGAGCTTGGAGGATACTGTCCGTATACCGAATTTGATCGTGGGAGTGGAGTCTGATATACCTGGAGTGCCTTCGATGGATGCACTACATCCGAGTTCATACAGTGGCTGCTCTCCCAATTGTCGTGGCCACCATAGCTTGGGACGGGTGACCCTGGTCTGGAACTCCAGCTTCGATTGCCCACCAGGCGTAATATCAAACGTGGCCCTCTTGGATCCATAGGTGCCTTGGACCTCGCTCCCCACTGTTGGTCCTTTGAAAGTGCAATCTAAAGATCCTTTTGCCGAAGCACCCCTGGCATGGTTTTTGACATCCAGTTGAACAGTAATGGAGCCATCAATCTTCGTGTTGACACGAGGAGTGCTGAGACTAACTTGTCCCGTCCCCTTCAACTCGACATCCCTCCAGACACCCGTCCCATTGTCAGGCGGATAAGGGTTCCAATCGACGAATCCGAGAGCCAAGTCGCGATTGTAATCGGTCGGGTAGACCTTGATGAGCAACACGTTGGTACCATTCTGTTGCAGCTTGTCGCTCACATCGTACTCTAAGCCCACGTAGGCGCCAGCTTGAGTGTTCTTGTCCGCAACGAGACGACCGTTGACATATATATCGGCACGTGAGCTGATTCCATTGGTTCGGAGTGTATGGTAAGTGGTGACGTTGCTGTCCTTGGGCACGGTGAACTCGGAACGATAGTACCAGGGCACACGGAACTGGTTCGAGTCCACTTTCTGAAGGTTGTTCGAATAAAAGAGGTCCGTCTCGTTATATACACCGCTTGCGATCAGAGTGGCCATGAGTGTTCCTCTTGTCGCATAGAGTTTGTGCCATGTTGAGGTATCGATGCCGGGAGTCGAGAGCACGGTCACATCCTCGGCGATGCCAGCGGACGATGCGACGCGCCACGATGCGATGGGTTTGAACGGGTCGGCGATCGTGAAGTTGGTGAAGATGAAGAATAATAGCCAGCACACACTGTGCGACTCGATATGCATTGCTCTTTTGCTGATGTTGATGTGAATGTGGATGTTGATTACGATGTTGATGTCGATGTTGCGAAGAGAGGATGGGGACAAGTCGCACGTGGGAGGAGCTCACTCCCATGTAAGGTCGGAAGTAAACAGATCGAACCACATCGTACCTGCGTCAGTATTCATTAGGCAGCTGCAGTGTAACGTTCTGCTCCACAAAGTTCAAACTACATCCGCAATTGGAGGCATCCTGCAAGGTGCAACCCCTCTTTAGGTGCCAAGAACTCGGCAATATGGAAAAACTCATGTGTCTTCTAAGGCGGAACTGTCATAATCGAAGGAGGATGCATATAGGCTCAGAAGCTCGGATCTGTCCGGGCTTGTTGAGGCCGCGGTAGGGAGGGCGCGCTCCCTCCAATGAATCGTCCTGGTGCTCAGAGCTGTCGGTAGTCAAACATGTCCCTACATTAGCGGGCCTGATCAACCAGGAACTATTGAGAAAGTCCTCAACTATGTAGAAAGAGATCACTGGGCGGGCATATATCATCGTGGAAAAGACGAGGCGTTTTAGTGGTGTCCAACAAAGCTTCGAGCATGACGTCAGGGATGCGTGCCTACAAAGGAGCTGGTTTCGAATCGCACTAGCTACCATCGAAAGATACATGTCTACCAGGAGTACTACAACAGTGTTTTATAAGATCAGATGACAGAATTCTGCATGTGACGTACATCAGAGTCCTTTATAAATATTTATCATCATATAGATCTTATCTAGAGTCCTAGAAAAGTCGTAAGATTTCAAACCCCGCGTGCGGTGCATCACCCAAAACCAGCTCCTTCGTACAGCCATCCTGTCTATCACAGAATCTCGTCTGCGTGAAATACGCTGCCGGGAGTATTCGATATACGTCTGGTTGAATCTTTGTCAAAGATATATTGTTGATGCAGATTCAGACATGGATAGAAAGCCACTTCGTACGTTACTGAGAAACGCTTCAACTTCGTGGTAACAAGGCACGAATATGACATGCAAGGACGATATTTATCAAGCCGCAGCATATATCTGTAAACTCTGCAGCCAATATCTTGAGTTATTCTAGGTGACTAAAGTGGATGAAAGCATTTCCTCATCGATCTCACTACTGGGCTTGAAGCGATCTCTACAGCCAAGCAAGGCTGCACGTTTCCCGAGTCGAGCAATGTGCGGGTCCATGTCCAGGCATCTCGTTATAGAGGTACTCCACGACTAAGGTTCCTCCAATCAGTCTCAACCATGTGAAACCTTTTGGCACTGCAGATTTGCCCGCCTATGAATACCCGAGATGACACTTGGTTCAAGACTATCGTACGCCCACTAAAGCTAAATCCAGCATCCTCACAAGTAGTGGCGTCGATGGGAACCTGGTATAAAACTTTTGCCGCAGACAAAGAGTGGACTCACTTCAAGGACTGGAGTGTCACGATCGTGTGCACGTTACGAGACCATGACCGGAAACTTCACAGCAGTTTATAGCACCCGTAGTAATGGTTCATTAGATGCACTGATGTTTATATCCATTCGAAGGCACTCGTCCGCCCAGCAGGACACAGTTCAAGCATGTCGCGCTACATCGAGTGTTTTCAACACAAGCATCACGCCAAAGGAGCTGCTAGAAACTTCGCCGTAATATACCACACGCGATTGGACTGTGAATCCACCTTTCTGCAAGATATGTGTGCGGTTTGTTGTCTGTGATAAACTGGCGGTGCAGTTGATCAAACGACAATCCCGGGGGCAAATCATGGGCTATATTGGGTAGCAGTTGAGACACAAGAACCCGTAGAGCGACTATCATATATATATTGCATAAGATCAAAGAGGACGATAGATCCCCTGAGCACTTGGTCGAGTGGTAAGACGCTCGCAAACAATCGGGTCGCGTCGGGTTCACCCGCGATAGTGGTTTCTTAACCTTCTCTTGGTCTGCCTTGTTACAGGCTCCTTTGTCCTTGCGAGAGATCGTGCGTTCGAATCGCACGGTGTCCATAATTTTTGGCCTTCTTTGCGTATTACTCTCTTGGGCGGGAGGTGCTGACATCCGGACCTATTTCTCTACCAGCGTATAAGCAGCCGAGCTCCGGTTTTTCGACCTCCCTCGCACTGAAGCATAAATGCCCGGCGGTCTCGGGGCCTCCTCTGATCGTAACCCCCCACTGAAGAGGCTTCTCGACAATTTCAAGGCCATCCTCTTCTCGGACCGAGTCTGTATGTATGACGTGACAAGCCGCGCTGATCACCGCACTATTCGTTCCACCAACAGGTAGGCCTTTTTCGTATGTGCAGAATTTTGCAATGAGTCTGAAGACTATGATCAATGCAAGCATCAGTACCAGGCTTGTCAGTAACGCCAAATCTGAATATCCAATGCCATTATAGATATTGGCCCAACGCTCCGGAGGCGGAGGCCCCTTCCCTACCTGATTCCCCTTGACAATCTCCACACCATCGACCCTTTGCTTTTGCCAACGGATGTGCATACTGTTCAAATCTACCTGCGTTGGCTGTCCGTCCTTGTAGAAGGCAACGCGTGCCAAGAAGATTGACTGCGATACCGTCCAGTGGAGTACGATACTAGAGATGAGCAGCGGAATGCTCCACGTGTATGGTAGTTGGAGAAAGTGCGTGGAGCGCTGATTTGGCGTGGGCATTGTAACTGTAAGTTTGTGTCAATCATGACGCAGCCTACATGATGCTAAAGCGTACATACCTCTTAACGTCGCTCGCTTGGCAGCGTATTGAGACCACTCTCGCCCCACGAGCATGCACGTGAACAGGCCATTGTAGAGTAGATAGAGGAAAGAGATAATAAGCTGGGGACTATTGACAACCAGCACTGCGGGGAGAATTGACTCGTCGTCACCTAGAAGCTTTTTGTTCAAGAAATTGGCTGTGGACATATGCCCGAAAGCGTTCCAATTCGATGTGGGCCGGGACCGGCGCTCCAACTGGGAATAAGTGAGAACAGCAACTGCAGGAATGACGGCTGCTAAAGCACTGAACCACATAAGCAAAATCCATGCATAAACAATGTAGTGTTTTTGCGCTCACAAAAGAGTTGACATGACACATCGCCGCGGACTGCACGACATATGCCAAAATGGCCTATATGATTGCCTCCATCGTTGCACCGAGAAGGTAGTAGCGAACCGCCACTGACTGTGGATGTTGGTCATGGACAACAGGCAGTTGCCTCTGGTCGTGTTGTCTGCTTCTCGGAGGAAAGATTGTATAGCATCGCCAACTGTAACTAACGGATGGTTGTTGAGGGACCAGAGCATGATAGAGATGACAATGATCTTGATGATGTTGGCAGCGATTACAACACCCATGATAGTAAGACTGAATTGAACTTTACAGTGGGGCTGAGCCTTTTCGCTGATACAGTCTATATAGATTAGCCACAGGTAGATGGCGAGACACGATCCTAACCCTGTCCGCTTTCAGCAGCCTCGAGCGCACACGAAGAGCAGTTCGGTAACAAGGGCAGGAAACATAGACCGTCGTTTTCACGAACGACTTTGCCATCGGGATACGACCGGCGTTCTGTGTATCAGGATACATTGTTTCGTATCGCAAGCTCAATTTGAGATAAGTGAAAGAACTTACAGAGGTACGTGTTTCTCATATTGAAGTTTCCGAAACCCTTGATGTTCTTGGACCAGACTTGATTACCATTGACTTGTGCGCCAGTGGTAGTGTTGAGAACGCCCCACCCGGATCCATAGTTGATAAACAATGAAGCGGTATATCTCTCATTGTATTCATCACTGCTGATGTTTGTATACAAAGGACTATGCCAAATGTCTTGAGTTAGCCAGTTCATGGCCTGGAGTGACCCTGTGTAGGCGAAAGTGACTGAGTTCGCAGATGTCGTGCCAAAGATTACAGAGTTATAGCTGCGTAACTTCAATGCTCAATTCTTAGCGATGGCAATTGGAACGTCTTACAGGAGATGCAATGGAACGCTGCTTAGCCCGAGCAACAACCATAACAGTGCTCTAGGCCGTGCAATGATAAATAGAATTTTCACGCTGGGGATACCGATATCCACCGATTTTTTTCGCGCATGAGCAGCGTCGATCTCGCCCCGTGTTGGAGCCACAAGGCGTTGCATGCAGTAGTTCGATGCCCCGAGCAGCGCACTACTTAACAGGTTGATGAACAGATGAGCCACCGTCAATTGCCGAGCGACAACGTCGCAGTCGCCCGTATAAGACGTCGCTATGCCTCTTTGTGGGTGCCATGCTACTGCTGCGATGATGAGCAACAGTATGTTGACAAAGAGGACAAACCCGCAGAGGACGAGAGACACGAGAGCACCTCCTCGCCAGCCAGAGAAGCGAGAGTGCCATACTCGGCGCCATGAAGTGGGAACCAGTTGCGAAAGGCGACTGCGCCACCCTTTCGTAAGATTTGAATGCTGCTCTTTGGTGTCAGGGAGCTCCATGCACGTCTCGACAAGCGTGGGCGACAAGAATTTGATGTCGTGAGTGTCATGAGCCATAACGACGTGTAGGATATATCTTTCCCTTTTCACTTTATCTTGATCAATGGCAGGAAAGGATGACTTGCGATCTCATAGAGGCTGCTCAGCCTGATTACATACATTTCACCTACCTCCCCCGTATGTCTGACACACCTCGGGAATCAACCGAACCCCAGGACCTGCGTGCACATATATTGCTGACTTGCATCTGCATGAGTGGCGAATGCAAAGTGCAGAGTAAATCTCAAGCAGAGCCCAACAGAAGTACAGGCTGCTCTGAAAATGGCGAGTGCGCGAGAGACCGGTTTGTAGTCTCGAACTAGGAACCGTCGCTGGGTGCTAGCTTCTTTCGTCGTCGGATGTGCATGAAACGTGGGGTAGCTACCCCATTTGAGCTTCATTGACGCTGTCAGACATCACTATCGCGTGCATGCGATGCACTTGATACCAGCAAGAAAGAATTCTTGCGGTCCACAATTCTCCATCAATATTACCAGGAAGTTGCCGTCCTTATATCGAGCACATCAGCCATGTCACTACACTCACCACTCAAGCTGTCCGATCTCTGCGAAGACGTCATCCTTCTCATCTGCTCTCATCTTCAATATATGCACGCCCAAGACTCAGCATCACTCAAGAACTTCTCTCTCACATCTCGACACTTCAGGCTCATTCTCAGTTCTCTACTTTTCAAGACCCTTCACATCAACAAACCCATAAGCCAGCTTTCGCCTCTTGCACAGGACGCCCGCCATGCCCGAACATTCAAAGTCGACATGTTTGGTTCATTATGGTGGTGGTGTTCCGGCTCCTACACCTCCTCCACCGACGCCCTTGCTCTCTTCACATGCATCAACCATCTTCCCAACATAACAACCCTCGAACTCAGCATGATGAGCCGCAGCGTCGACATCTTCATCGCCGCACTCACATCTCCCACACCAAGGAATTCCTCCATCTTCACATTACCCACCATCACCTCGCTCGTAGTCACAAGCCCCGCCGCCTTCCTCGTAAACCACTGTCCCAACCTCAAAACAATGACCATCCACGACGGCGGCGACTGCCTCCTCGAAACATACAGCCCCCTCACCAAGCGTCTCTCCCCACTCTGCCCCGATTTCCAGCTACACACACCAACTTTACTCTCCTTCGACGCAACAGCCACCTGGTCCGCCCCCGAACTCTCCTCCCTCATCACCTCCTTCCCAGACCTCCAGCATCTCAAAATGCGCAGCGACACATACTGCTACCGCGCGTCCACCGCCTCCATCATCGCCATCCTCGCAACGGGCCTGCACGATCTGAGGACCCTGCATTTAGTTAAGAGCGGCAATTTAGGCACGGGCTACCAGTCCATCTGGAAGCGGCGGATCCAGTCGTGCTCCAACGCAGAGTACAGACAGATGCTGTGGCGCGAGAACGAGCGGCTGCGGGTTGAGGCTGAGAATCATGTTGTGCGCGAGGCGTTTGGGAAGATGGGGAGTTTAAGGGAGTGTTGGGTGGGGGAGAAACGGGTTGCGCGACGACTTGGTGGGGAGCACGAGGGGGTGAGGTGGATGTGGGAGCGGAGGAAGGAGGACCACGATGGTGGAGAGGAGAGTTTTGGGCTGGAGAAGTTTAGGCTGGAGAAGGAGGGTGTGGTCGTCGTGTCTGAGATCGGGTTTTGAAGAATCGTCACGTATTTCGGAGGCGCTTATGCGTGCAACCCCCCAGGCCAGCAAGAATGGAGAGAAGAAAGAGCAAAAATCAATAGACACTGTGCGATTAGAACGCACGCTCGCTCGCAAGGACGAACGTCTAATCTGGAACCCAGACTGCAGGGCCCAAAGGACCCCGGGGGCGACGTTATGGAGTCGAGTGTGGGCGTACCCAACAACCCCGATACACGGCACGGTCAAGTAGCCGGAATACCCAAGTTGTTTGCGAGCGTCTTACCACTCGACCAAGTGTCTGGTGGGAAGTGAATGTGGAAGGCTTGAAGATTGTCAAGTATATAGACATACTGAATGTCGCCATGGAGCCCGGGTGGGGAAGGGGGCAGGTGCTGAGTGAGAGGGGAGATAGAACGTCAAGGAAGCCATAAGCCTATTTTCTGTGGTGATATAGGATCGAAACATATATTGTATACCTTCAGGCTACCTCATAATGTGACGATGCTCCGCCACATCTGATCTACATACTTGAGAGCGAGGAAGCCGAGTCCAAACTCTTGTTTTTGAAAGTCGTGATTCGTAGCGCATTATTCATGATCCCTTGTTATTCCAACAAACCTTTTCATACAAGTCCATATCTTACGCGAAGCAAAAGGCGAGCCCTTCCTGTTGCTCTTCCATCTAGGAAAATGTGGGATATCATAAATAACATGGTCATGGGACGTCGGTGTGCCAATTTCTTCTCAGGCCACGCTCACTGGCGCCTTACCCTTGTCGAAATTTTGCGATGAAAGCAGCATCTCCCGCAGCCGCGTCTCAGCCCGTGTCAATTCCTGCTGACTACTGGGGTTGAGATCTGGAGGCCGAGGCCAGGGTAGCCACGACGCTATCGACGACAGTGTGCCGGAGCGCATTCTAGGCGCAGGCAGACTGGTGATCGACGTTCCTCTGCGATGTCCTGAGCTTCGTCTGGGCACGGCTGTCTTGGGCCGAGCACTAGTCGCGCCGTTGATATCTTCCATCGCATCGAGACCAGACGGCGACTCTACCGAGAGGTGCTTCGAGGCTGTGGGCGATGTTACGAGGGTGATGGCAGGGTGGTTCGAGGACGATGAGGATGCGGGCACAGCCCAGGCTGGCGCGTGTGGTTTCGTGCGATCTGTCAACGAGTTCTGCTCGCGGAACGTGTCGCCATCGATAGCCTTCCGCTTTCCACTGCCGCCGCTAATCACGCTCTTGAGACTGCCGTACGCAGACTGGCTGCGCCTCTTGCTGCTGCTCACCTTCTCCTGAGCCAACCGTTCGCTGCTGCTGCTCGCTTCAGGCACGGCCATCAGCGTATTCTCCGTCGTCCAGCCCTGGTTGATGCGCGACAAGCGCCCGCGTCCAACCAATGCACCTGTACTGGCAGCCCAGCCGGGACCGCTGCCTGTGATCTCGCCTTGTGGCGGCAGGTGAGAGTCGTACTCGTCAGCCAGGCTCATCCGGCTACGTGCGCAAATCTCCGCAATGGCGTCAATGGCATCTCTGATCTCTGGATCCACGGCGCGCAATATCGCAGAGAAGGAGAAGTCATCGGCCGACGGCAATTGATCGCTCCTACCTGCCAAGCCAGCTGACAGGTTCGACGCGTAGTGCCCGCTCATCGCGACAGACCGAGGCGTATTGAAGCCTGAGCCTGGGCGTGAGGCGTGTCGCGACCCAGAATACGTGCGGACGACGACAGGCTGGCTGGTGACGGTCGTCCGGCTGGACGTCGACTTGGCCGACTTGCTTTTGGCGGGCGACGAGTGGAAGGCGGGGGCATTCAAGGCACGCAAGGCGGCAGACTGCATGGGAGGCAGCGTGTTTGTGAGTGTCGTTGTCGCACTGGGCACTGAGCCGGTGCTTTCGGCGAGGTCAGAAGGCCCTCCCTGTGCATCAAGTGCATCAAGTGCATCAAAGGCAGGCTCGTCAGTGGTGATGGACGGGATCGCGCCGTGGGACGAATTGCCGTGGACACCGACGGCGGACGAGGTATTTGTGCCCCAGAGCGTCGAGAGGACACCGAGCGCAACCGACTGTCTAGTCGTCGTCGCTGGCGTCAGTGTTGGGGGGAGTGCACCAGAGTCCGCGACGGCGGAAGCATGGTTGTTCGAAGGAGGGGCAGAAAATGGAGCTGGTGCTGCAGTGTGAGGGGGATCGACGCGCGAATTTGAATTCGCCGCAGATATAGCCATTGTGGGTTCTTTTTTGCTTGAGCTGCAGGTCAATGCATGGCCGCTATGCGACGCAGTCTGAGTTGTGGACGAGGGCTGCCGTGGTCGAGACGATGCGTTGTCGAACACGGGATGCGCGCTTGGCGCGATGCTTTGTCCAACCGTCACCGCCGAATCCAATTTTCACCATTGGACAGCCTTTTGCAGGATTAGAGATTATTGGCTATACTCGCGGCCATTCCCATGTTTGATTCCACTGCTCAAAGGTAGATATCATATCCAAAAGCCGTGGTTGGTCAGGATGGCAGGGAGTATGAGCCATGCGAGGCCATTCCCGAGCGCCACGAAGTGCAGCTGTCGGAGAGGTGACACAAACAACATCCTTGCATTGGGCTCTGATGGACTTCTGCGAGTATGTATGAAGACCTAGAACAACATGCCATCATCAGGACCAGGACTCTCCACTGTATCGCTCATGCTGCATCGACCCAGCTCCCTGTCCAGCCACGACACCAGTCCGCCCGGCAGCTCATCGAGGACTTGCATCTCAGCCTTGGTGTTAAGCATGAGCATAGTCTGCAGCTCATGCCGCCAGTCCTGTTCCAAACCACCGTCTGTACAAATGTCCCACTCCAGCATGCGCATAGCTTTCGTACGATCGCGCGCCGTAAGCTTCATGAGACCTTGAAGCTCAGTGACGAAGCTTGTGTCTAGGTCACTCTTGCCTGCTGGAATTTGGGTGATATGCTGCCTCCTCACACCAAGCCAGTGAATGTTCGACAGACTTAGGCCGGGTGTGTCGCCCTGAGTAACGTCTTCGTGCGCTAGACGATACGAGCCATATTTGTACGTTGATAATATGGCAATGCCATCAGGGTCGAGATCGACGAGTGCAAAGGCAGGCACGTGTGGCACTTGATCCGCGACATGCCGCAGGAATATCCTTGAAGCAAGGTCAGGGTACCCTTTTGCCTGGTGGGAGTGAGCGATGGCCCATCCACTTGAGGCATGATATTCGTACCGTCAGCACCAAACCGTACGAGCCTAAGCTTTCCCAGAGAGTGGTGCTCAGCAATGAGCGAAATATGGCCTGTCTTGTTAGCGAAAGCTTTTCTGTTCTTGCTGAACATTTCGCACCTCCTTCTCGATAACAAGGATCCATTGAATCGAGTCCGAATCAAGAGTATCGTGCTCGCCGACTTTGGGGATAAGTAGGCCCTCCTTCTCTTTCAGCCCTTCTATAACGTGTCCATCTTGGCGCATGATTCTGAAATTGCCCGCTACTAACCCTTTCGCCGCAGCTGTCTATACCTCGGCATCAGCATTTCGGTATAGCAGTTGTAGCCAGAGCACCTCACCACGTTCAATTGCGATCGCGTGATGCCGAGTGTGCAAGCCAGGTCATCGACATAACGATCCACAACTGTCTGCTTCATGAAGAGGTCCGGGTGTCGATAATATATGTCCCTGTCAAATCATCAGAAGCGAGCTGGCAGCATGTCCTGACACGTGGTACCTCTTAGTCATGATGGTGTTGTCAAGGAGTCCGCCGTGAATGAGCTCAAGTAGGCGGAGCAGCACAGCTATATAAACTGTAAGCAAAGTTCTTGAGAGGTGACCCAGGTACGCAACTGAAGTTCCAAGCTTCTTGCACAGTGGCACCTGGAAAGTTGATGTCACGCAACTTCGGCTCTGGTAAACCTCCTTCTTGCCTGCTTCCTTTCGCTCGCCTTCTTGATAGACCGGCGCGAGACTTTAGTGTAATAGTCAGTGCTGCGCTTTCTTCTAACAAGCCGTCAACGATTCTCTCCAGCATGGCCTCAATACGTGCTATGACCCAGAGCCTGTCGCGAGGCATTCGCGCTATATCGATTGGATTATGCACCTCGTGCTCAATGTCGATTCGGGAGGGCTCCGCTGAGCAGTCTGTCCAAATCGATGTCGGCAAGAACTCGTCTTCCAGATCCCACAAGTTAGTCTCGTCGTCATCCACATAATCCAGCAGTTCATCATCGAGAATTTCGTCTTCAGACACGTCGCTGCCAAAATTCTCCAAATTGCGGTGCGAAGCATCAGGTCCGAAGAGCATGTCCTCGATGTCGTCGTTGTCCATCGTGATCGTCGTAATTGAGGTGAAAGCGTCAAAGTGCAGTGACAAATTGGGTCAGTATCAGGGCGAGTGAGAAATACATGGCCATGTTGTCGCCCGGGAAGGTGATTGCACGTGTGTTGGCACGTGTGTTGAACGTTGGCTCCTGCCAGAAAGACAACATGGGAAGGCACGTTGAGCACATTGAGACGGATACGACGATGTATTCGGCGGAAAGACACAAACGTGAAATACAACGAAGCTCATCATGATACTGCAAGCTCCCTTGCTTGTTTTTCCGATATTGGCCAAAAGCGGAAACTAGCTCATCAATCACGTTTTGGCTGCGGAAACGAGAGGAAAACAGTGCCCCAGCAGCGCCAAGACCAATCGCGCCCTCCACGCGTCCACGCGTTCGCGCCGCCGGAGTCGCGTCCACCTCCACTCTCTACTTCCTCATCGCCGCAACCACAACTCCAGGTCGACCACGGCGCATATCACCGACCGATTGCTCGACCTATCACCCAACCACCACAACTCTGCAAATACCCACATTCGTTCGCCGCCACAATGATGGAGGATCCCACACCAGTCGCAGCGGTTCCGCAAAAACGTCCGCTCGAGGAAGACACGGAGCCTTCCATCTCAACTCCTGTCAAGGCCAGCAAGTCAGAAACATCCTCACCACTATCTGTCCGTTCTATACAGACCCCATCGCCCTTCAAAGCCAATGCCACGCCAAACACAACTGCGCCGAGCAGCAGCAACAATGCACCGACCTCGAGTTCTGCCCAACAGCCAGCCAAGAGGCGGCGGCTGACGCAGAAAGAGAAGGATGACTTAAAGCTCGAGAAGGAAGCAAAGGCAAAGGCTCGTGCCGACAAGAAGGCACAAAAGGAGGCCGAAGACAAGGTCAAGGAGGAAGAGAAGCAGAAGAAGGCAGATGAGCGAGAAGAGAAGCGCCGCATGAAAGAGGAAGAGCAGCAGCAGAAGGAAGAGGAGAAGGCGAAGAAGGAGCGTGTACGTACAATACAGCTTCTGTCCGTGGGGATTGGTTGCTAATCCGTACAGTCGCAAATGAGGCTCAACGCCTTCTTCGTGAAACCAAAGACGACTGGCGTCAGTTCTGCCAAGGTCTCGGTAGAGTCCTCCCAGGAGCCCATATCGTCATCAGCAACATTATTACCAGAGCCTTCTGAAGACGTTACTGACTTGGCCCCTCCCTCTCCGCAGAAGAACATTGTCAAGAATGCCCAGTCTGACTATGAGCGATACTTCCTGCCATTCAACATCCCCGCGCACACGATCCTCGCACCGAAGAATGCGTTCATGGAAGATCCGGCAAAGTTGCAGGCTGCTTGCGCACGACTGGACAAGCTCATCGACCAATCGGATGTTGCAATGGAGCCTGTTGAGCTGCAAAGCTTCAAGGCCTCGTTCCCCCGTGTTGATCGTCGTGGCCTTCCATCTTGCTCCATTGTCGATGTCATACAACGCGTCAACAATACTTCCGAACACCCCATCGACCTGACGGATGACGACACATCGAGCACAAAGCAGCCCCTCGAACTGCTGAAGCACATCCCAATGAAGTACATTCACTTCGGAGAGGATGTGCGGCCGCCGTACTATGGAACCTACACACGAACATACACAGACTCAGAAGCACGTCGGCTTGCCTGCAATCCTACGGCCCGCCTGCGTCAGGACACCAGTTACGATTACGACTCAGAAGCAGAGTGGGAAGAGCCCGAGGAGGGCGAGGACCTAGATTCCGAAGGCGACGAAGATCTGGAAGAGGACGCAGAAGATGACATGGACGGCTTCCTGGACGATGAAGAAGACCCACAGCTCAAGCGCCGCCTCATAAGTGGTGACCTCCAGCCTATCAGTACCGGCCTTTGTTGGCAGGATGGACGCGGTGTGTCCAGGCTTAATGACGGTTCAGACGCCATCTGCACGGACTTCCGGGAGTTCTCCATGGGCTTCCTGCTGCAACTACAACCACGTTCAATCGATCCATTCTCCACTGCATACTGGACGCCTGAGCCAAAGGCAATCAAAACGACGGAGGCATCAAAAGACTCAACCAGCAATGGCACTATGAACCCACCACGCGCGCCACTCGCCCAGCGGACCATGAATGGCCTGCTGAACACATTCAACACACCATCACAAGCACCTGCCGCCGCTGCTTCAAAGCCAGCGAAGGCAAAGCGTATGATTCCGCCCGAACAGCTCCCGGCCTTCAAAGCCGAGGTTGATGGCAAAGATCTCACCAAGATCGGCATGGTTGAGGCCCTCAAGAAGGTCTTCCCCAAGCTGCCCAAGGACGCCATCACCAACACACTCAGCGTCGTCGCCGCGCGCGTTGGCCCGACCGAGAAGGAGAAACGCTGGGTGTTGATCAACACTTGAGCGGTGATTCACTTCGGCGTCTTTATTGCAGCGAAGACGTACTTATCTCATCGCATCTTACACTTGTCATAGAGCAACTGTGCCATGCGCTGAACATTGTTACCTCTAAACACGTTCACCCTTTCTCGAAGCATGTCACCTTCTTCACAACGTACATTGTTCTCTGTAGAACGTGCGAAAACACTTTGTACCATTTCCATCATCATCATAGCGTTCAGCATAAGGAGTACACGGCGCACAAGGCATAACGGCGACAAGGGAAAACGGATCATGGGTCTTTTTTCAATAGCTTTATATCATGACTAGATACTGAATATCAACGTGTACTGTACTCGACCTGTCCTCATACTTTGCACAGTGAGAGATTCTGCGTCTGGCGAAGTATGGAATACTGTGGGCGCGTGCGAGGCGCTCGCATGGTATAGGTGAAACGTGGAGTGCGGGATTGTGGATATTGGCTGGAGACGGGGATTGAAAGTGCGAGTGGGGCAATGGAGGGCAATACTGGAATGGGAGGAAGGGCATGATCTTGTGAGGACGCTTTGCTGTGTTGTGAGTTGAAGATCTACTTTGTGTGGGATAGATAGAGGTAGGTTGTGTAATTTTACCCTGCGAAATGCCCTTGTGCTGCGTAAGTTGAGTGTAATCGTAGATCGCGTTCGCAACTGTCCAAATGTTCCATTTTGGGGGCTCATATCGCTCCGGCACACATACATGTAATTATATCTGGGTCACAGACGCTTTACGCTACCTATATGCATCGGAGGAAGGCAAGTAGAGGTGTAACAAGAATGGCGAGGCTGGAACATCTCAAGATGAGTAGGGGTACGCACAAGAACGATGTCTCCTACATTTGACCAACATCTGCAAAGTGGCAAGATACAATACCCTATCAAGAGAAAACAAAGAGAGACATGATGATGGAGACCAATTTACGTCTGACCAGTGGTGCCAGCTGTGGTCGTGTACTATGGCGCGAGCGCCGACGCCGATCTTCTCAGTGAATGCGGGCGCATCTCCACAGGCCCTCCGGAAATGAGACGGAAGCCCGTTGTATCCGAAGCTTGACAGGCGGCTAGGAAACCAAGCTCAAGTCGTGGTCGCATTTTTGGATGCAGAAGTCGAGGTCAGAAATAGCCATCTGGTGTTCGTCTCCACATTTTCGCAGGGTCCGTGCACCCGGTAGCGCTTGGGACGCCCCTCACCCAATCGATCACATCTTGTAAACGCCAGCTAATTTTGGTACAACGCCCTGCCGGATCTACCCAATCGCATGATTGTACCCCACCACTCAGCTTCTCGTCCGGCGATGGTCATCTTTTGTCCTTGCCTGGAAGCGCTTACACCACGCCCGACCCAGCGATTGTACCCCCGTGTCGGCATCAGCAGGCGCTTTGGTGCAGCGATGCCTTCTTTTGCGGCTCTAGCCAGAGCTACGACATGCAGCCCTCGCGCCATGAATAGACGTTATAGGAAAGGTTGATATGTAGGGATTATCAGCAGCAGCCAGCCTGAGTGGCCATTTCACTGCACGGTCGTCTCAGCTTATGAAGTGTACCACCAGCAGAGACCTACAAAGACACCGCGTCGCCTGCTGCGCCTTTAACGAGGTCTGAGACGTGTCGTGTTGTTGGCTTATACATTTGTCAGTAGTTCCGTGAGCGTATCTGTCCTTACCACACTAGACAACTTGCTGGTTCAAGTGTCTGCCGTCCTTCACAATGTCTCCACTCCTCGTCTACCTATCAGCAACTGTTCTGTTTGCTCAGTCGACAGTTGCCTTCAACTGTTCGAAGAAACCTATCTATGTCGACATCCACAAGCGAGCCGTACACGATTCCGAAGTCTTCCAGTATGGATCCTTCATCGGATTGGGCACGCCTGCACAGAACCAGAGTCTGTGGCCATCATTAGCGCAGAACCACACATCGTTCGCGTCTCATGACTATTGTAACGGCAACAGCACTCTTAGTGACTGCAAACGATCAACTGGAGGCTTCTTCAAAAACGAAGACTCGACCACGTGAGTGTCACACTAGAGTCTCAAGGACTATACTTACAAGTACAACAGCTTTGTCATGCAGCCAAACTTCCAAACACAAGACCGGGGAAGCAACGGCTCTTTCTCCGGGTTCTTCGGCCAAGAGAGCGTTCGCTTATATACTCACTACTTCGAGACCGAGGGTGCTTCGCAAACCCTCCTAGAGAACTCAACCGTGGAAGTCGCAACACAAGGCTCGATAATACCCAGTCGCGTCGGCATGGGCTCGTCGTCAACGTTGCTCCGGGATCTCGCTGCACGTGACATGATTGCCGGAAAGACCTACTCGCTCTACATTGGACAAGGCTTTGACCGTGCTGGCGGTATGGTCAACGGTAGCAACGTGTTCGGAGGATACGATTCCGGTCGTTTCACTGGCACCCCGAGCAAGTACGCGATGAACATTGCGAACGTCAATCCCATGAGTCTGCGCATCAAGGACATTGTCATCACAGACACCAATGATAACTCCAACGTGTCCTTGTTCGACAACAAAGTCTTCACCGACATGAAGGCGCCTGCCACCACATTCGAAGCTCAAATTACGACTGAGCAGTTTCCGCTTTCTCTTCCGTATCAGATCACCAAAAACTTCATCGCCCGTCTCAATGCCCAGAAAGACAACTACTGGGGTGACAACTCCCTGAAGCTCAAGAACGACTTCAAGGGCACATTGTCAATCGTGTTAGAGGATGGCTTCACTGTCACCCTTCCACCTGAGGTCCTCATGAACGCTTCCCGGATCACGCCTGTTCAAGACCGCAACGAGGATGACAAGTCCTCATTCAAGCTTGGGTCAGCTTTCCTCGGCCAAGTTTATCTCATGGCAGACTACGAGACAAACAACTTCTTCCTTGCCGAGGCTGTTCAGAAAAACAACATGGTCATGCCCATGTCATGGTGCCCCAAGACCGATCCTGTGGCATACGAGCGACCGAATCAGTCTGCGTGGCAGAAACAAGGCCTGATCGGCGCAGTTCTCGGTGGTGTCATCGGCGGAATGGCTACTTTGGCCGCATTATACTGTTTGTGGGTGGCAATCCTGAGAAAGAAGGATCAGCGCAAGCTCAAGAGAGAGTTGGAGAAGAACCAAAAGACAAAGACGGCTCAATTCGATATTGAAGAAGCACCTAGCTTTGATCCCCCACCTTCCAAAGCTTCGAAGGTGCTATTTTGGAAGAAGTAGTGTCTGGATCAATAGTAGTCCGTTTTATGTTTATACCCACAGCAACGCATCGCTGCTCATTCTACGTAAATACTTTCACCCTTTCAATCCATCGTCTTCCCCAATTTGTTCTTGATGTCCTGTGCAATGGCCCAATTGCTGAGCCAATGAGCTTGTGCTGCCCACTCGATCTAGCGCACAAGCCTCAAGATCTTCGCGTTCGCGACGCGACATCCTTCGACACTTCATCAAAATACGGAGAACACGCATCTCAGATCAGTGCTTCAAAAGAGTAGGGTTACCATAGGAACGTTTTGGGTTTGGAGAGAGTCGCGAGAGGCGTGACAAAGACAGGAAATGATTGCGCTGCAGGAGTGCTCCCACAACAGCGGCCTGGGTGCGACATCACAACCTCACGAACTCTTGTGGTGCACCAGCTACCAGGTCGATCATGCATGCATCCCAGATCTTGATCTGGGCAAGACAAGATCTGACACCTGACCTATGTGCCGCTAAAGTTCAAAGACAGGTGGACTTCAGCACTCCCTGTACAACATCGCGCGGTACCCGCGACAGACAAAGTATCCCCACACCGTGGCACTGACGCAAGTGCGACGGTTCAGTGCGAGTACGAATGCGCATCATGCGTAGATGGCGATGTCTAGGACGTTGATGAGAGAACTATCTACAGTCAAGTGTGCTTTGCGCCAACAGAAGCGTGAAGCTGATGAGTACTGATGGCGAACTTCACGATGATCTTCAAACCTCAGTGGACAACCATGCAGGTCATGAGATTAGAACAACCCTTTCTTGTCAGCCCATGTCATGCCCCGACACTGGCGCATCATTGCCTCCCTGCTCTGCTTGCTCGCCTCGGTCACATTCCATCGGCATCCCTCGTTCGGCACTTTGTTGTGCTCCTCATTTTTCGTCTACATTCCTCCACCCCTCTTCACCTCGACGACGGGAAGAACACTGTTCACTCTGATAGAATGCATGTGTACACGGGGGTGTCCTGTGTGTTAGCCCGGTTTCTGGACCCTCTCGCCGTGCTTGTTATTGCGTCGCTTCCCATCGGACCGTCAGACTCGAGGAGATAGGATGCCAGTGTCAGGGAAGAGGAGGAAACCCGGCTGCTGCAACTCACCAGCAAATCCCGCGTATCTGACAACTCAAGGCCGCGCCGCTCCCCTTCGCAAAGTCAATTTCGAAGCTAATTAGCACACGGGCTCCGACGGACAACGACTCTTGTGCATCAAAGCACGATTACGAGAAAATGAGCGCAACTCCTCCCCCTGCGGCACCGGGCGCAGGCCTGAGTACGACAGCCATCGCCGCCATTGCAACTGGCATCGGCGTCAGTCTCATCTGCATCATTGCGCTCATCGCGTTATTACTTCGCGCAGTGCAGAACCACAGGAAGCTTCTCGCCGATCTTGAGGAGAGAGGTGTATCGTTCGCAAACGTGCGAGGGCAGGCTCGAGACTCGGTGACGCGACCTCGCACCGTCCTGAGGCGCAACAGCGTGCTTCCTTTCAACAGCAATTCTGAATGGGGCACCTTGACGTCGGTGGAGACGTTCAAATCCGCCGAATCTCCAGCAGTGGTTGCGCATTATGTACCACCAAAGTCGAGCGATGCCACGAAGAAAGCCAGCCGTCTCTCATGGCCATTTCATACTCGGCGCGTGTCTGGCCACAACGTACACTTGAAGATGGTGAAGGGATCAAGGTTGTCCACTGTGTTGGAGGATCCCAAACCGTCAGCATTAGTGCCTGTGCTCAGCTCACATCACAATGTGAGCAGGCCTTCGTTGGTAGCGTCAAGCCACCGCCTAAGTCGACCAACATCATCTCAATCTCTGCTCCAATATCATCCGGCCTTCCGAGCTTCTTCTGAAGTGGAGTCAAGGGAATTTGGTAGTCCAGTCTCTACAAACTCGTTCTTCCGAACTGGCGCCAACGACCGGCTTCAGCGCGCAAAGTCTTTTGCAGATGTTCCCACAGAGCCACTTGAGAGGCCACCCCTCCGAGCGAGATCTGCGAGTTTGTCCAGTCACACATCAGGAAGAGCGCCTGATGTCATCCTCCCCCCGCTACCACTTGACATTGCGCGCATCAAAAGTGAGGCGAAACGGCAGAGTCAACTCAGACGGATCCCCTCGAAGCAGTCGGAATCAAGCTTCGAAACAGAAGATACGTCGATTCTAGCTAGTCATGCAAGCCCGGTCGTTCCTCAAGTCGCAAAACGGCGGCCACAGAAGATCACCAAACCTCGCACTAGAGGCTCAAGTGCTGCAGGATCTCGCTACAGGGACTCACTGGACTTGCGTGCGAAAGTCCTGAGCTTGCGACGAACCCCTAGTAGTAGCCCGACTCGATCCTCCCTGATATCGCCCGACATCGAGGAGCCCTCTCCAGACCACAAAAGCGTTGTCTGGGACTCACCGAGCCCGTATGCTGCTGGAAGTGTCCCTATGCTGAGACCGATTCTTGTGAGGAGGACCTCTTCACCTACACCTAACCCTCGGGCTGGCCCTGCCACCCCGAAGCGCAAATTAGCATCTCAGTCGTTTTCAGAGGGATCACCAGAGAAGCAAAAGCGAAGTACCGCACCGGCGCGAGGGTACAGTGGCGTCATCCGCTCTCCGAAGAGACAGCATTCCCAAACTTCATCACGAAGCAGTGGCGGCAACCCCTTCCAATGGGACCCTGCACCGTTGTCACCTACAGGCAAGCCTTCAGCCTTGAAAGGAAGTCCAAGTGCACGTCAAGGCCACCGCCGCAAGAATAGCGTACGCATATCCTTGGTGCCAACTTTCCATGGACCGCCAACGAGAACACCAAGTCCATCTTTCCTTAGCGAGAGCAAGGACGATACGATAGAGGGGGCTAGTAACGAAAACCTGGTTACTGGACTTGGTCTTGCTGTACCCAACACTCGTTCTCTTCCTACGCCACCGAGCTCTTCAACCTTCGCACCTCAACTCAAACTCCCTACTACATCGTTGCGTGCCTCGCTTACACGTACCTCTCCTAGCTTGCCACTGACAGGATATGACCAAACATACGTTGTCTTCCCAACGGATCAATTAATGAATGAGCTATCGAAAATCGATACGAGTCCAATCGAAGAGAATGGCAAGTGTCTTTCAGAAGTTCCTCAAGCACCCCCTCGTGAGCTGGAAAACCAGTGTATCACTAATGACCTAAGCACGCCCACAGTCCGGACTTACAATTCCAATCGAGACTTTCAGATGCCTCCAACCCCTTACTTATTCCAATATCCCTTTCGGCCCGAGACACCTGATGAGGAGCAGTCACAATCGTATTCCAATTTCACAGACTACGACAGCTATAGCCCTGATGGACCAGCCATGGTGTTCCAAACGCCTGTCAGTAATGTCTCGCGTCCCTGGCAGTCCGCTTTCGCAACCATTCCAGAAGAGTCGTCGGTCAGTTCCCAGAAGACAGTGGATCTCGATCGCGAACGTCATGGCGACTCCCCACCCGTTTCCCCCAAGACTGCCTCTCCTCCGAGGTTCAGTCTGACCGACCGCTCGGTCTATAATATCCCAGTGTATGCCACAACTATTCCGGAGGAGATGCCGGATACCATCGACCCTGCAATACTGGACAAAGATACGTTCAAGCTCCTGAACAGTACGATGAAGGCTGTGGAGCAAGACTTCATAAGCTTGCCCAACAGTAAGCGCTCAAGTCTAGCCCTTGTTATACCGCCAACGTCAGAGCTGGCACACCTTTCCTTCGAGCCACTGTTGGAAGCAGCTTTTTCGACGCACACTCCAAAGCACAACGCTAGCGAGTCACCAGTCCTCGGCCATGTACAGTCAGATGCAAGCTCTATATACTCGCTTCCATCTCCTTTACCAGAATTATCACCCACGTCATCTCCCATAGAGCTGCCGAGCCCTGTAATGCCGTGTTCTCCTCGGCCAGCACACGCTCAGCTACCCGGCGCGCCACCAAGAGTGGCCATCGATTTGTTTGATATGCCCAAATTATCGCCATCGTTACACGGTCCTCGGCGCTCACCGCCCAAACCGCTGCGAACATCGATTGCAGCTTTGAGACGCATGAACTCTGATGCAGCTAAAGCAAAGAAAGAAAAAGCTGGTCGCGGGGAACGCAGGTATCTGAGGTTGGGAAGGGAGGACAGCGTAGCGCTGCCTGGCGAGGAGAGTTGGCTAGACGACTTAGAGGATGACGTGAGTACAGTTACAAGTGAGGTGGGTGGGGAAGGCATCGCTGTCAGCGCCTTGAGCGACTGGGACGAAGGTCGGACGATTCTTGACCTCGACGAAGGCAGCACCTTGGACTCACTCTCCACGATCACACCAGACACCGAACTCCAGGCGCCATCGTTCAATCCTGACACAAGGGGCGATACTGTGGCAGGAGCTCAGCAACGCGAGAGCAGTATTTGGGAAGACGGCGAGAAGTTCTGGACCTCGCCAGCCCCTTCAAGACCCAGTTCGACTCAGAAAAGCAAAGACGATCGCCACTCGTTTATCGTATCACCACCGCCACCCTCTACGTCCAGCACGATCAAACAAAAGGCAAGTAAGAGTCGCGACTTTGAAGTCGCAAAGGACTCGTCGCCCACTCCTGCGACCCCAACCAAGCATCGCTCACGGGGTCGAGACCGCAAGAAGCGACGAGAAAGCGCTGAAGAGGCCGCCATGGCTGGCGCCTCGAGTCGGAGATATATAAAGAGGAATGCGTTGAGCTTGGGCACGCCGAATGTGAAGATACAAGTGACGAGTCCGAGTGGAAGGATCGTTGCCGGGATGACTGGGAGTCTATACGATTCGCAGGGTTTCTTGAGGTATGATGACATGATGTAATGATCAGCGTTTGTAATCTTAATTGATAATATTCATATGATCTTATGTATCATGATGAGATGCGCTCTGCAGTGTTGTTGCAATGGTGAGTTGTGATGGATTTGGATGACTCCTAACTACCGTGCGTTCGTAGCTTCATAAATCCACTTATGCACTTCCTAGGGGACAGCGCTTTCACGTTTCCCAAATCAAACCTCCAAGTATGTCTAAACCACTCGGCCCTTAACCTGCTTAATGTCCTTGACATTGATGTCGCGCCAGAAAGCAGCCGCGATCAAAGCACACGACAACATGCAAATACTGGTGATAAGCATGAGTCTCTGCGAATCCGCATAAGCCTGCGCTATGCCCAGTCTCTCCGGAGAGCCCCACTTGTACGACAGCTGCTTGGGCAACGACGAATAGATGCTCTTGATATCGACTCCATTAGGAACGTGCTTGTTGAGGTTGTTGTAGAAGGTACCCGTCCAAATGGCAGCTGAGACGGTGCTTCCAACTGCGCTACCAACCGAGCAGAACAAATTGAGTACTGCAATTATGACAGCCATATGCTGATGATCGGATGGCGCCATCATAGCCAACTCTCCAGCGATGACGATGGTGCCTGATGCAATGGCCGTGAAGATCTGCGTCATGACAATAAACCCAACGCTCGTCCCAGGCTGGCGGAAATGGATCATCAGTCCAACTCCAAGGATATCAATCGGGATAGCAAAGTACAGCGCAGTCCACTTGAACCTGCCCGTAATTCGAATCGCCGGCCCAACAGCCGCCAAGCACCAAAAGCAGCTCACAACGCGATGGATGCTCGTAACATAGCTCGCGTTCCTGACATTGAGGTTCCAAACAACCTGCAACATGGACCCAAAGTACGAGCCCCATACCGCGCTGTTGAAGTATACAAACACGAACATGATGCCTGCGAAGAAGACGGTGCGGTCGAGTAGGAGTTTGTACGGGATGAAAGTAACTGGCGCGAAAAACTTTTCCCAGATAGGGAACGCGAGGAGAAGCACAAAGCCAGCGACGATCATGCCTATGATCATGGGCGACTCCCATTTCTGAGCCTGGTACGACCAGAGACTGAATGGCAAGAGGAAGAGAGCCATGCCTGAGACGAGGATCATGATGCCGACCAAGTCGATGTCGACGCAGAATTTCTTGATGGCTGGCAGTGACCACTCGATCCTTCGCGTCTCGAGCAAGCCTTGTTTACGCGCTTTGCGGTCGTTGTAGATCACTAGGATGGCGAGAGGCGACACCACGAACGGGATGATGATGGTGAAGATGCCGAATGCCCAGCGCCAGCCTGGGCCCGCGAGGACGGATTGTGCGACTGGGCCACCGACCCAGGTCGTAATTACATACGGGGAGGTAGCGAAGGAGAGCATGAGGGCGCGGTTCTTGAGGGTCGATGTATCGGCGATGAAGACGGTGAGGATGTAGGAGACGGCTTGGGAGCTTTGGGGTCATCAGCCTTCATTCATCTTCATCAATTCTTCGCATTGTGAGGAGTGTGCGCGTACCCGGTAGATGAAAACACCTGAGCGGCAGCATATGTTTCGACATTCTGACACGATGCCATCATGATGTATCCTACCATCCAGACGAAGAGGGAGAGCAACAGTCCTTGAGGTCGACCCCACATGTCCAGAAGCTTTGCTAAGGGAATCTTGGTCAATCCTCCGATGATGGACGACATGATCCCGGTAGCGGCAGTGAGTGAGTGAAGACGGAAGGCGCTGGTAACGTAGGGGTTCATGGCGCGGACGACGACTTCTTGGAGGGCGGTGACGAAGTAGATCCACCAGATGCTTCAACTTGTCAGCCTCATAAGTCTATATACTGGTTCTGGACATACTTACATGGCATAGGCGCCCCATAACGAGTACTTGGACCAAACGCTCGCGGCAGCTTCCACAGCTTTGACACCAGCTTGTGCGTTACTGGACAGGCTCTCATCATCATGCCCCTTCTCGGATGGGGTGTTCGAGTCGACACCCTTCTCGGCATCGACAGAAGTTAATGTCTGAGGCTCAACCGGTGTGACCTCTTCGTTAGTCTTGTTCTTCGAAAGGTTGAAAACACCCATGATGACAAGAGTATTGGGCTCAAAAGCACGAGCAGCTTGTCTAAAAGAAAGAGAGAGCGTGACGAGATTTGCAATGACCACCAGAAGCACATCACCCTTTTGTATTTACTGCACCTTGTCTCCACTCCCTTCGCACTCGTCTCTATTGCCAATTCTCTCTTCCCCCTAGGGGATATAACGGCACGTTGGTCATGCCACCAAAGTCCTGCAGTGTTCTCATCACCCCATTCTACCTGCATGGATCTGTCAAAACTGTTGTCTCGAGCGCTTGGCTCTCCGTGATACTGGCCATTAAGCTTCGATGCCTCAAGCGGACGGGTAGGGATGTGGAGTAGTGGCGCTCCGAAACGGTCTTAGTTCGGAAAATTTGATCAGATTAGATCCTTCGATCATCTTATCAGCTAGTTGCGCCGAAGTTGGGTCATTCCACATTATTTCATAGAGAAGGTGGAGTGTACGCGAATCTGTGAATCGGTGGACTTTGAGTGGGAGTCGGAGTTGGTGGTGGTGCTTAAGAAAGGACGTAGGGTTGTATTTGCTGCGCGTACTAAACTGGAAAACAATTCACGTGCCATCCGCACTCATCGTGCTGAGCTTCGCTCGGATCAGCTCGGTGCAAGCGGGTGCCGATGTACTAGATTGTTGGGTGCCTTAATATTGCCCTCGTGACTTGTGACTAAGGACATTCGAGTGGAACAGAGAGGTCAGCAAAGGTCGAATTTCAGTACAACACCTACATTGTAGGAGAAACACTGCTCTATACTTAAGAATCTAAGAGGTGATCTAGATAGCTAGACTTATATACTAATAGAAAGTATCTTAGCGGCGACCAATGGCGTCGTCAGGCTGCGTAGCCTAGGTAGTGCGCTGCAGATGCAGGTGTGTTCGCAGGTATACAGAACAACAACGATGGAATGAGACAACCAAGAGTAGCAACCGGAAGATATCAGGGTACTTTTTATGTGTCTCGAAACTTTCGCGTCGATGATGACAGTCATGGAGAGCGGGGACACAAGTTGGGCTGATGGGGCCGGGAAGTGCGGCGAGGCAGTGCAACCATCGGAATGCGCCTGACCTCGCTTCGAACGTGTAACTTGCTTCGGCAACACGAGCGATATACACAAGGTCAGCCATTGTCATCTCAAAGATTGTACTTACCCACCTAGGTACTTCTTCTTCGGTCGACTTATAATACAGGCGGCTACAACCAAACTATGATTTTCACAGTTAATCATAAGATCCATTCTGACATATTAACAGTAGCTCGTTATCACAACTGTCGCACGATGTGTACTCGGTAGCTACTCCACCGTCTCAGTGCGACAGACCACACGAGCATACAACAGACTTCAAGATGGCCGCCGCCACGAGATAACGGCGCGCCCAGAGAGAGTTCAAAAGCAATGATTGGTCAGGCTGTTTGAGGCCTTCGCAGATACTGTGTGTCTATATCGAATGGCTCCAGCCCATATGTACTTGATGGTCTGGGAGTCGATGCCTGCTAATAATGCCAAATCGCCGCAACAATTCGTCAACGTTTCGAGGACGGCAGTACAGCGTATGATGAGGGGCAGATGACGAACTCAACGCGACTTGTGTCGCGTCCCAATAATAATCTCTCCTGGTACAGAGATACGGTCGAAAGGATACCTATATTCTTCTCAGAGTTGGAAAAGTTCCCGTTAGCCACGAGTGGCGTCCACTCGTCGCTCATTGCGACCACGCCATCAGATAATACACGACGTGCCACCTCTACGTTGGATATGCAATTCAATTCAAACCCTAAAGTCCCTGCGCAGTTTTTTGACATCTCTTGCCGGAAGCACGAGAGGTATATCATACATTTCGTGGTACTGCAGCCACGATATTTGCAGCGGCAGCTTGAAGTTCACCTTCATGATGAGCATACATGAGCATTCACGAAGACCTTGGGATCACTTTGATGGGATAGGACTGGTCTATGATAATTCATGATTGTACAGGATTGGAGATGGGGATCTACATACCTACTAAAATCCCGGATATTAGTAGAAGACGTCATGCGCTAACATGCCTCTACATTTCCAATGTTGTCAGAAGGCTTACACTAAGGCTCCTGAAGCGCGACCGTTCTTGACCCACGTGATTGGGCGTGGCGATTCGCGCATCCTCGAATATCATACTAAGCGTTCACACCACAATGATATGCTGACAATCATGGACTCGAAGCTCCCAGGTTTGGAGCAGACATGGGGAGTCATCAGGAAATAAGTTTTGTACATCACAAGGCAAGTGGCATTCCAGATTGCGGCATAGGCGAAGACGAATGTTCTTAAACTTTGTGGCTGTTCTAGTGTTCGGCCTAGGGAACTTGTTGAACGCCAACAGTCTTGTGAGAGTTGATCGCTCATGAGCCGCGACATGCACACCTCGAGATGCGATATTTGATTTCTCTGTGTATGATTCATGTGATCTATAGCAAACGGGTCGCCAAAGCAAGGATGTGTTCAAAGCGATGTACTCCACACGTTCTCCGAACATGAGATCGGATGATAGTTAGTTCTGGATCCGACTCGGTGGTATGGTTCCGGCACTTCGCTTGGGAGCGATAAGCGAAGCTTTCGGAATCCAATCAATGCGTTCTCTAAAGAAAAGCGCTTGAATCGTGCGACAGGTCCAGACTGTTCACTCAAATGGGGAAAGTAGGACGAGGGGTTTGGTCGAGGCTTTTGCATCTGGACAAATATGATGCACCAGCCAGATCTGCCCACGTTCTTGCATCGCAGCTCCAAAGCCACAAAGAATCCAAGTGCGACATCTTGCAGAGCTATGCAGATTATTGTATCTATCGTAAGTCTTGACCACAGTTACAGTTGAGAGCAATGTAGATTAACAACGATCCGACAGGTACTACAATCATTGCTTTTGCTCCTCGCGCTAGTGGTCACATTGCTCCGTTCCTGGGTACGACTGGGAGTGGAGAAACGAAACCTCACCTTGCCGGATTATCTTGTGTGGGGCGGATGGTCGTGTCTACTCGGATGGTTCATCTGTTCGATTGTATCGCTTCAGAATCAGATCCAACACCCGTTAGTGGAGCCTGACCTGACTACTGATTCTGTCACATACCTCGTTGTAAGCCGAATACAATGTTCACGCCGTCATATCATTTGCTGATTATGTCTTGCCAGACGGTCTTGATCTCTGCGTTTTTGTTCGATGTAGGGCTCTATCTTCCTAAAGCTGCGTTACTTGCTTTCTATTGGTGGTTGATTCCGCACGGCTTCCGACGCCTACGCATAGCAGTCTATGTAAGCACAGCATGCCTAGTCTGCGCATGCACAGCGACAACATTGACTTGCGCTTTGACGTGCAGACCATTTTCAGATAACTGGTGAGTGTTGCTATGTCATATCGAATCACGAGACTAATCAACGGCATCAGGTCCATTGAGAACCAGTTGTCGTCCTTGTGGAACACATACAGTGCCTTTGCAATTAATTGGTCTTTGAATTGGTCCACAGACGTACTGTGTAGTGTACCCTGCATATCATCGCGGGTATCATGTACTGACTTTTAAAAGTGTTCGTTTTGCCATTCTTCATCATCACGTGCTTGAAGCTTCGCAAGCGCCAGAAGGTGGCACTGTGTGGAGTATTCTCACTTGGTCTCATCACGATCGTAATCAGCCTAGCACGTTTTCTAGTGTACACCGTGTCAGATTACGGTCTCGATGACGCAGCCGGCAGTAAGTCTGAAGTCAGAAGATTGCCCAGCCTCACCCCACTCACCAGTATCAGATTTGTGGTGCACAGCCGAGATGTGCGCAGCTACGATCGTAGTATCACTCCCTACCCTCAAGGTCTTGATCCTACGATCTACACCCATCACCACGTCAGGTCGCAGCAACAACGGGTACATAAATTCCGATTCCAAGGATCATGTCGCGACAATTGGATCGCGCGGTCGTAGAAAGTCTTTAGGTCATCTGGACACTTACAGGTCACATGTCGAAGCAGGGCCCATCGATGATGAGATTGAGCTTGTTCCCCAGGACTCGCGAAAATCAAGCATGAGTCCCACTCGAATGCCAAGCACGTCAGATATACACGATGACAAAATAGGTGTCAGGGTCACGACCAACGTGAGTATCGTGAGGGATGTACTATAAATCCTATGGAACGAGTGAATCGCCCGAATTGAAAGAGGCTGTTCGCTCGGTTGACACCTCGCGGATGATGCCGAGGACGATCGCAGGAGAGATGATTGGTTCCAGGCAGGTGAGCCTAAAGGTGTTCGCATTCCTCCTTTTGCTGCTCAGGGGCACGACTTAGGGGATCCTCGACTTGATTGTTGTGGCGTTGCGCGCGCACATGGAGGACTTCGCTGACACTTCCACGTATTGAGTGTGTGTCTTCAATACACGGAAGACCGGTCCTACTCGAGTAACACGGTCATCATCGGTGTCTTTCGATCGTTGGTAACTTTCGATCTTCCTGCCCCACCAGTTTCGTTTCACGATCAATACCTCATGGAAATACAGGCGCTCGCAAGTACTCTGTCTATATACTACACTAGAACATAGATCAAAATTTGAAGCTGAATAGCACAGTGTTATTGCGGTCCTGTTTATGGATACTTGCGATCGATGCAACAATCTCTACACAAATTGACCATCGCAGGCAAAGTTCCCTGTCGTTTTGAAGTTGCATGAGCTCTGCACTCCACCTCCCGTGATGTCGACGTTGTCAATCGTAACGTTCTTACAGCTCCCCTCTCCGCAAAGAATATAATAGTTCCTTGCTTTCTTTGTCGCGGTACCTTTCACATTCCTAATTGTGACATCCTGGATCATGACACCATTGGTCGGATTGCCTGTCGGACCTCCGTTCAGATAGTCCTGCTGAATATCGATCCCGTATGTCGAAATATTCTTCACAGTTATGTTTTCGAACAAGATACCAGATATGAAGCCGGTCGTGTCCGAGTTGGTCTTGATCCTTGCGCCGTTCTGTGCATTGAGAACGACCGAGTCCTTGAAAACAACGTTCGTCACGTTATTGTTAGACTTTCCGCCGACGGATCCAATGGACAGGCCATGACTTCCGTTACAGTACATGTTGGACACTATAATTTCATTGCCGCTTGTAACAGCGACGCAGTCGTCTTGGTTGATGACTGTGCTGTCGCGCACTTTGGTGTTATTGGTCGTTGCTAGGTCGAAGCCTGTGCGATTCCCCTATTAGTGACTTCCGGAGCTAATGATATTGAAAGTCATACCATCGCTATTGTGTGCGGCGGCCAGACCGTTAGACCGATTGTTTGGCGCATATCCCGCGCTATTGTTGAGGGTGATGTGATGGATGTCGATTCCTGCGCTGTTGCTGATGCTGAAGCAATGAACAGGGTAGTTCTGGATGTAAATGTCGTGCACAGAGCTGTTACCGAGGACTTTGCTGAGCTCAATGAAGTGGTTGGGTCTGGTGGTTCTGTCAGCGGGATGCGATCGTTGCCGTACATCAGACAGACTCACTTAGCCACACCTCCATTGCTACCAAGTCCATCCCACCATGCCTGGCCGTTGCCATCGAGCACAGCGTCTTTGGTGGCGGTGATTTCGATATTAGTACCACCAACCTTGATTAGAGGATAGTTGGCATCGAAGTATTCCCAGAACGTCCTGCCTTTGAAAGTGACTTTGGTACCTGTCGCTAATTTTGATAGATTGAGGGTCGAATTGCCCGGCACAGTGATATTGTTAAGGGTGATATCGCTGCAAGCCGCAGTAGCTGCTGCAATCGCAGAATATGCTGTGACATGACAAGCATCTGTTGTAGGAGTGGCTGCCGGTGTGGAGGTGGCAACAGCTATTCGTACTGCTGCAAATGAAAGTACTGGAAGGAGATTGTCTAGCACAGCTTAGCACTACTCTTCTATCTTGGCTGCGTGATCAATACCTCTGATGTGCATGGTGCAGGTCGGTGTGGCAAAATGCTGGAGATTATGGATGGGTCATTTGAGCCCTGGAAAAAGCTTGTCTACTTATACGTCTGCGGACTGTATATGCAAGATGCAAGTTAGCCACAACCGATGCTGGTCATTTCCTCGGCCCAGGAGCTAAGCTTCGCAAGCACCGTCGCCGAGGCTGGTCAAGCTTCGTCACGAAACACTTAGACATCCTTCGTGCATCGCTAGCAGCCGTTGAAGCCTTCGCATACAGAAGTGGCGGGATGTGTTCGAAGAATGGTAGGAGCGGATGAAAGGAGGGTACCGTGTTTGCATTTGTTCTAGGGCGAGGCTATTGCGGATAAATAAGTTCCGTCCAACCGGGCGACATCAGGTAAGTTATCCCGGGTCTCGAAATGGCCTGTAAATCAAAGAAAGCTGCGGTAAGTTAATCTCACAAAATCCGTGGGCCGATTTTCAAAGACCGGAATCATCATCGAATTTCTATTTCCATGATTTAGGAATTCATTGGGACCACAAGGAAGATCTACAAGGGTCTTTGAGCTCCGAGCATGATTTAACTCACACATCTCTGAGTGGACTTTAGGGTTCCCGAATTTATCAGCTCTGCTAGAGTTGTTCAGGAGAGTTCGATCTCAGGACGCTCCCCATGAATAGCACGATGAGTGCCAACACCAAGGAGGCTACCTAGCGTCGAGTAACGGCACGACGCCACCCGACGCGTTCAGCAACCATCCACATCGAAATACTAGCTCCGTCTCATCTCGATCCCGAAAAGTATACTAGAATCGTACGTTTCACAAGTGGGATGATTTGCCCGAGCGATATGCAATGATACCATAGTTATTGCGAGAAGTTGATAAGATGATAAAGAACAACATCCAACGCACAACAGAACTTGACGGGCCTATAGTCTAACGAACTATGCGAGATAGAATAGATTGGGGCTACCTCGGCCAGCACCCAATCATGGTAGAATTGCCAACATCTCACGTGCCCCAACTTTCGTCACTGCCTCTGACCACGGGTTTCTTAGGTACGCCAGTACCAAAATCAATCTCTCTAACCATGGTGTCCAGACCTCCTTCCTTGAAGATGTGCATGAGAATATGTTCAAGGTAGCCAAAGTAACGATCTGTCCTGTCCAAGGAAAAGAAAATTGGATCGATCTCCATGAGAAGATCTACCCCAGTATTACCAGTGTGCAGACAAAAGTTCACGCACAGTGCATCAGCTGACGCACGTATTTCAGCACGGCTTCTCGTCAGTCCGAGATGCTTTGTAGGTATCTCCTCATACTCATCAGGTGGATTGACGATAACGAGAGGGGCCGATCCCAACAATTTCTGCAAACTAGCACCGAGCTCGGGTGCGTGCTGTACACTGGAAGCTTCATCGACGCCCTTCTGTATGATTTTCACGTTACTTCGTATTGTTGAACCTTTGTCTATCCTGGTAGCCAATGGCGCCGTCGTGAGCGTGGGCCCCATGAGGCTGTCTACTCCAGTAAACTCGGCGTCTCGGCCACCGAGCATGATGTTGAACAGAAAATGATCATGTCCCTCGACATGCGCTGCAACAAGTGCCAACGCTGTAAGCATGACTGTAGAATGAGAAATTCCACCGGGGAGAGGTGCCGGAAAATCGACGCCAAGGGATAATCGATGAGTGACTTGCGGAATACGTGTGCCGTCAAACGTGAAATAATTGAAGAACCCGCCAGCCTGAGCCTCCTTCGCCAGTATACTGTGAGATTTCTCTGGACTCAGGTCGTACACGTACTCGATGAAGTCTTTGTATTGCGGTCGGGATGGTGGAACGCTGTTGTGGTGATATGCGTAATCAATGTCTTCCAATAGCATCTTTCGAGTCCATGGGTCAAACATAGCATGCGTGCAAGACCATGCGAGAAAATGGAACTGAGGATCCCCTCCATCTACAATGCTGAACCGGGACTGTGGTTGTCCGAGACCCCACAGCATTGGTTCATCCTTGAAGCTGGCTGCAGTCACGAACTCCACTTTAGGGTAGATACAGTCATCCTTGAACACAACATGGACTATGTCCGATGAAAGTAGTACAAAGCGACTCCGCAACAATGCGTTGTTCCGTACGATGCGCTCCACGGCTTTCGTGATCCTGACAAGATCGATTTCTGCCGGTAGTGGCACAATGTGCCGATAAGTGTTACCCCCTGGCGATATGATCTCCTCGTTGGTGTGAATTGCCTGCATCCTTGTACAGGGATATGCGTCTTCGACATCTTGGAACTCTATGTTGTAGATAGGTAAGCAATCTCGTAGTTCATCGACACTATGACCAATTTTCCCTAGCAGACTGAAATTGGCCGGACTTGGCTTTTTGGTCTGCTTTAGAAGCGTCATTTCGGCGGCCATCTCCGATAGTACGGGGTGTTTGAAGATCTTTTGTGCTGGAAGAGTGTAACCCAGATCTCGTACCGCAGCTGCCAATTTGATTGCCACCAACGAACTTCCTCCGAGCTCGAAGAAGTGAGCGTTGGCTCCAAATTGTTTCCCGTCCAATCCGAGAAGCTTCTGCCAGAGTCTGTGTTGTATCTTCTCTGGTTCCGAGACTGGGGCTTGGATTGATTGATTGCCAGACAGAAGCAAGTGAGGCTCCAGACGTTGTTGCAGAGTTCGCGCTCGGAGTACGCGTCGGTCAGCTTTGCCATTCGCTGTCATGGGTATATTTGTGACTGCCAGGAACACCGAAGGTATCATGTACTTCGGCAGAGCGCTGGAAAGGTGACTCACAATTGACGCCTTCATTTCCATGAGATGTTGTTGTAGTACAGGGTCCATGTCGACTGTGGCTGCCCTGTGAGGTGCTTCTCGAGCCAAGTAAGCGATGAGAAGGTCGGAGCCTTGACCTTGAAATCTTGCGATATCGACAAGCACTTGAAGCTTCTCATCTAAGAGGCATTCTTGGATGCGTTGTCGAACCTCCTCACCCTCAAGTCGCTGTCCATGTAATTTCAACTGCATATCAGCACGACCGATATAAACGATGCTGCCATCTTCCGTGTATCTGACGAGGTCACCCGTTTTATACATTCGCGATTCAATACCATTCCTGAAATTTCGTAACCATTGCGGACTTGCGATAAACTTCGCTTCTGTGGCTGTGGTGCGGTTCAGATACCCCATTGCGAGGTTCGGGCTCTCGATGAGTAGCTCTCCTACAGCGCCCAGAGGAGTGAGGAGATCGTGGTTCCCGGGCTTCACAACCCATATACTGGATCCAACACTGTGACCGATGTTCCTGGGATCGCTTCGCGACAAGTGACAATTTATGCTGCACTTAACGGAACACTCGCTCGGTCCGTACCCGTTCATGAGTTGTACCTTGCCATTCCATTTGTCGATCAGACTCTGGTCAGGGGCTTCTCCTGAAAGAAGCAAGGTTCTCAGGTCTGTCAATTCGTCTTGTCTCAATGTATGTGCCACTGAAGGAGTGATGTTCGCAAAATTGACGCGAGCTTTCTTCATGAAGGCGCTAATATCACCCATGATATCATCATCCGACGGCACACAGATACATCCACCAAACATGAGCGTAGTCAGTATGTCTTCAACACTGGGGTCGAAAACATAAGGTGCGAATTGCAGCACGCGGGACTCGGGTCCTCGTTTGATCAAAGGTGTGCGAGCTATAGCGCCAGTCGCAAAGCTCTTATGTTGTACAGCAAAGACTTTGGGAGTACCGGTGGTCCCCGATGTTGAAAGAACATATAGCCGATCGTTCGGGCTCGTGAATCTACTCAAGGTCTTTTCGGCGGATTGAAACGAGCTGATTGTGTCACGGGTGACGACAAGAGCTTGCCAAGTTGGACTGGGAAAGAGGTCCTCTTGTGCCTGGGAACAAAGTACGAAACCGATATCTGCCTCGCGGGCAATATCTTCGATACGTTTCCGTGGGTTTGTCGGAGACAAAGGCGCAAAAGCGCTGCCAGCTTTGATGATAGCCAATATACTGACTATCGCCCATGGCGATTTCTCAAATAGAACACCAATAACACTGCCTGGTCTAACTCCCAATCGCCCTATCTCTCCCGCAATGCTGTCGGACATCTCATCCAGGGCTGCATAATCTAGGCATGCGTCTTTGGAGTGTATGGCTGGAGAGGCCGGAGAGCGTGCGACTTGCTCATTAATCAAATCGTGGACACGGACATCGAAAGCTTGATGATGTCTGGCATTCCATCGGAACATGACCGACTTGTCTGCTTCAGAAGCAAGATCTAAATCGCCAATTTTGGTGTCGGCAGATACAGCACATATTTCGTGGAATGTTTGCTCGAATTGCTTGAGGATTCTTTGCACCTGCAGAGGCGAGATGATGGCACTATCGAATGTGGCAATGATGTCGATAGCGCCAACCCCATCAGGCGTGAGTGTTAGGACCAAGGGGTACTCATGTAAGGATCTGTTGACTTCATTTAGTCTTAGATCTCCTTCTCTTTCGTTTGTGACCTGAACAATCAGCAGAGTACGAAAAGAGGCTGCGTTCTTGATTTCTTGGTTCATGGCTAGAATCCGGGAGAGGCCGAATTGTTCACACGGAATCATGGCCGAGAACTGTGTCCGGAGATCGTCGAGAAAGCTTTGCACTGTTTGAGCGCGATCAATTCTGGTCCTAATAGGCAGGGTTGTGACGGTGGGGCCGACGACATCTTGCAAGTGTTGCGGCAGAGAATTGCGTCCATGAAGAGAGTTTCCGAACGTAATATCGTCTGAACCTTCATACTCTGATAGAAGTAGAGCCCACGTTGCTCTTGCTAAGATTGTTGTAGTGGCCCCCAGGGTGGTTTCGCCTGCATCGGCTATTGTGTGCCGTAAAGAGGAGGTATCTGCAGCCAGATATCCAGACTTGGGAAGGCTGGGGAACGATGGTGTTGGTGCATGTTGCAGTTGCTGGGTCCAGAAAAGTTCGGACTTCTCGCGGCTCAAGGCCCCGCAGAACTCCACAAACTCCTGAAAACTTCCTAGTGACTGTACATCTCTCGATTGGTGGTAATACTTATTGCGGATATGTCCGACGACATACTCCAAGCTCCATCCATCGTACATTGCGTGATGAAGCGTCCAGACTAGATGAGATTGATCTGACGATGGGTCACGCACATGATGAAATCTGGCAAGAGGCTCACCAGGCTGGAAAGGGACCGCCTTATCTGCTGATAGGAAAGATGCAAGGTTCTGCTTGACCTCAGCCCATTTTGCCTCTTCTTGGAGCACAATCTGCACGAGGTTCGAGGCAGACGGCACAATCGCCGTTCTCAATATGGGGAACGCCTCGACTGCACTTTTACACGCAGCTTTGAACTGTTCGATATCGACAGTTGATGAGAATTCGAAGACAAACTGGCTGGAGTACAGCAATGGTAGCGCCAACGAAAGGGAGAACAGTCCTTCTTGAAGGGGTGTGCAAGGTAAAATGCACTCCACCTGCTCTCGACGAAGACCGTAGTCGGTCAACTGGTGCCAAACATCATAGAAGTCTTCTTGTGTCTGCGAGGATGATGTTCGGGTAGTGCTCAAGCGGGGATCATTATCGGGAACCCCCTCCATGGCTGTAGCCATTTCGGATAAAGTCGGGTTTTGGAAAACTTTCTCCATGGTCAAATGGTAACCCTCCCTGTTGGCCAAAGTCACCAATTTCATTGCACAGAGCGAGTCTGCCCCCATTCGGAATAAGTGCGCGTCGGATGTTATGTTCAGCGTAGTAAATTTGAGAACTTGTCTCCAGAGTCCTGCCAGTATCGATTCGGTAGGGGAAAGGCCATAGTCGTCTCCACCATTTATTTGTATCTTGGAACAATAGTTTTTGCCGATATGTAGAAGCATTCGTCTATCAAGCTTCCCGGTAGGACTTAGGGGTAATTCATCCAATGGTATCCACACAACAGGCCACATGTATGCTGGTAACTCTTCTGAGATTCGTCCTCGAAGTTTTTCAATCTCCACCTCCACCTCTTTCGCTATGCCTGTGGATGCGCCATCAAAAGCGCATCCCGTCATATCTTTGAGATCTGGGGTGTACAGAAAAGCGACCAGGCTGTCGTAACCATGTATATTGAGGACTTCGAGTACTATGTGCGCCCCAGGAAGCTGATTGTGCTTTTGCAATTTGATCTCAATATCTTCAAGCTCGATACGTTGGCCACGAAGTTTGACTTGGCGGTCACGTCGACCTATGAAGATTATTTCTCCGTCGTTGGCGTAGTGACCCATATCACCAGTCCGGTAGCACCTTCCCATTGATTCCAGTCGCATATTCCAGTCCTTTGCCCACGGTGCGGCATCGTAGAACAGATTCATACTGTCCGAGTTGTTGTTGATGTAGTTTCGCGCGATTCCAGGGCCTTCCACTACTATCTCACCAATAACTCCAACAGGAGCAAGTTTCTGAGGCTCATCCAATAGTGAAATCCACACACGGCTGTTGAGAGGGAATCCGACTCTGGTAGTAGAATCAACCGGGGGACGGACTTTTTTAGCGACGGATCCCACTGTCGTTTCAGCTGGCCCATAGACTATGAACAAGTTCAGTTCATCGCCCCACAAATCCACAATATCCTGTGTCACGCGTTCTCCACCAGATATCATCGTTGTCAGACAAGGGACTTCTGATGGTGACAGTAATCGCACAACGGTAGGTGTGAGCAACACGGTGTCAGCGTTGAAGGTGCGTATCGATCTAGCCAGGTTGTCTAGACGATCTTCCTCGGATGGAATGCAGACGCAGCCGCCGCTGATCAACGTCATGAGGATCTCTCCAAATCCGGCATCGAATGCGTAAGACGAGAACTGAAAATATCGAGTTCGATCACTTATTCCCGCGAGCTTCGCTAAAGCCAATAGACTTGAACAGATCGAGTAGTGTTCGATTTGAATTCCTTTTGGTGTGCCAGTAGTTCCTGAAGTAAAGACAACTGCCGCTACAGCGGAAGGACTAACTTCGATACCATGAGGCACATTCCTTGTCACCGCGTGCAACGAGGCATCCGACACCACAATTACCCGGGGTGCCAATTTCACTGCTCTTTGTAGTTGAGCGGACGAAGTGAGTATCGTAGTTGCCATTGCTTCGTCTGATAGCGTCTGTAGTCGACTTGTGGGGTGTGAGACATCCATGAGCAAGAAGGAGCAGCCGCTTTTGAGAACACCTAGCATCGCCACGACAATCCACACGGACTTTTCGAAGCAAAGAGGTATACAATCTCCAGAAGAGGCTCCAGCTTCTAGCAGTTGTATAGACAGGCGCGACGATAGTGCGTCAAGCTCCTCATATGTCAGTGCGCCGTCCCATGACTCAACGGCCGGAGATTGTGGGCTTTCAAGAACTCTCTTGATGAAGAGTTCGTGAACGGTGGAGTCTACAGTGCAAGGAGGCTGTTGATTCCATAGCTGTAGGTCATGTCGATCTACATCGCAGATTAAGTCAACTTCTCGCAATTTTCGCCCGTCCCTAGTCGCGACCAGCAACTCTTGGATGATGTGCTCAAGTTGTCTGAGAAATCTGGCTTCAGTCTGAGAGTGCTCTCCTGTAGTCTTTACAACCAGCGAATGACGAGTTTCCGACTTGAACATCGTGCAGAGAATCTGAGAGGGAACAGAGCTTGAGTGGTCCCCAAAGCCTGAACCAACAGTATCCGAAAATGGAGTCACCATGTTCTCGGTTTCATCCGCACACAACCAGAAGCCATATGATGAATCCAATGAGTTGAAGTTCTTTTGGTAGGTCTTGTAGATGCGTTCGAAGAAGTCGTATGCACCACAATCTTGGTCGATATGAAGGGATATATCGAAGGTATGTTCTGGTTCACCAAATCGGACCCGAAAGGATGGCGTCGAATCCCTGAGATATGCAGATAGTAGATATCCAAACCCACCACAGATCGCAACCCATGGTGGCCATTGGCTGCGAGTATCAATAGATACGTCTTCTAGTATCTCGCTTGGTTTATCTGCTGGGAGATTCGTTGTAACTGCCATACTACTGTCGGTTGTTCGAGACGTTTTGGTAGGGTTTGTTGCATGTATTGATGGCGCTTGTATAACATTGATGTGATTTTGGATGTTGCAAGTCACTTTTGTGAACAGCACGGGTAGTCGTTGGGGAATTCTGACAAGGGCTTGATTATCCTTGGCATGAATTAGGCGCAAACATAGGTAAGCTTGTCGGTCTCTGTTTCTTGAATCACTCCTGTGACACTAACTTTCGCCCGTTACATTTATCCTTGCATGACTAATGTAGGACCGAGACGCTGTAGGTTGCGTTTTTCCGTGCTGATGTGAACTAACAAGGACTTGGACTAGTTGGTCAGGTTGGTAAATGCCACATACGGGCATTTCAGCTCGGCCTTTGCAGGCAATGGACAGCCGGTCCGCACTAGAGTTCTGCCCAGCGTTGCGTAATATCACCTACGATTTTCCATTCGGCGTTCAATCAAGATAAGTGCCACACAAATGCTTCTGAGCTAAGACTTTGCATAAGCAGGGATAAGCACAACTTAGGTGCCGCGGACGTGCATATCGGTTAACGATTTGCACAAGCAGGGATAAGCCCAATTATGCAACGCCCCTTTGGTAGGATTCTACACTATTGTTGCGGGACGTTTCCCGTACATCCCCATTCGGAAGGCAGAGTGAGATTGGGGCACTGCTGTTTGCCGGCTGAACCGTTCTACAGCGACTACCTAAGCAAGGCTAGCATGGAGTCCAACCAACCCCGTGGCCACTGATGGGTAGCAGGCTAGGCCACCAATAGACCATGTTTTGGCGCCCTATTGGTGGCTTAAGAGTAGTAAGGATCTTTGTGTCCACCAGACAACAACGATTACGCCCGTTGCGCCGCATCGATGCATCCTGTTGAGATGCACTCTGCCTACAACATTATTAATGTTTGACAGCGGATGGCCGTGCTCATCTGCCAGCTTAAGATAATCTACTTGATTGCTGCTGCATGGTACTCGCCACGGCTCTTCACACTCCGCCTTGGGTTTGCTGCCACAATCATCGTACCTAGGTATGACGTGACTCCTATCGTGACCTGAAGTCTGACCACATAGTTGATGCATTACAGCATGATGATCTCCGACAAAGCAGTGATTGATGAGATTTGCGATTGTATGAGTTCTAGCTGGTTTCGACTCGCCACCGACCCTGGTCGATGAGCGCTCGCGACGGTACGAGTCAACCAAAAAGGATTCCAGCTGTGTGGCACCCTGCACCAACAAGGCGTTTGGCCCCTTCTGTCTTACGCGTACTTCAGCTTCATTTAGTTGAGTCTGAGACAGTTAATAATTTCACATGAAAAACGCGCAACAATATTTTTTAACCGCCTCAAGCGTGGTTAATCGAAACCAGCTTAGTGTACCTATAGGTATCCTCCCAATACCAGCACGGACTGGACAGGTCACTCTTGTTTCGTACATCATCATTTTCGCCATGTTACTTTTGCAAACCCATTTTCAAGCAATTTGATTCTGTCCCTACTTGACCAGCCCACTGGGAGCCAGCGCGTATGACCTCAAGACGCCATGGCTGAGAAAATAGAGCAGGATTGCGAACCGGAGCCGTCCACGACTTCACATGACTCAGGTCTTCCGAGCGTGAGAAGTCACGTCCCATACCGTGTGTGGCTTGTGCAAGGCCTCATTTTCTTAGAAAGAGCGGCAAGTTATGGTGCCAGCCAACCATTCCGTGTGTCTCCCAATACGTAAATCAAATCGTGTTAATACATCAACTTAACAAAAACCATAGAAAACTACCTTCAGCTGCCACCAGACGACCCTGTGCGCCCCGGAGCTCTTGGATTGGGGCAAGCTAGAGCAATCTTAATCATCTACATATGGTTGATATACATTTATGTTACTCCTCTGGCTGGAGGACTGCTTGCAGACTGCTGGCTCGGCCGTCGCAGGACTATTCAACTTGGGTTCATGTGAGTGCCTGAAAGTCCTATAGGCCCTTCTGTCGATCATGGAAAGCACTGATAGTCCAGTGTTTATGCAATCGGACTAGCCGTTCTTACTGGTACCGCGTTTTCGCAGCAGATCCGCGGAACAGGTGGACTTCCCGGCTTCATAATAGGTACCCTGCTGATTGGTGCTGGCGTGGGGGGAGTAAGACCTAATATGAGTGTGTTTATTAGTAGGCGTCCAGATTCACGTATTACATGCTGAATGCTAACAATCGACAGTTGATCAGTATCCCGAAGAGGAGCCCCGAGTTGTGAAGTTGAAGGATGGGTCTTCGGCCATAACCAGTCGTGAACTTACAATTACGTATATATACAACGTTAACTACTGGTGTGTTGCATCTTGTTCATTTATGATAAAGACTTGCTGATAGAAAATCGAATAGGGTAATCAACGTTGGCGGCTTAGCTGGTATCGTGACTACGTTAACGGAGAAGCATGCTGGCTTTGGATATGCCTACCTAATCAGCCTTTGCCTCATGGTCGCTGCTGCAGCACTGTTTCAAGTTGGGTATCTACACTTTGGTAAGCAATTCGTTCAGCCGTTATATCCATTGTAAGCAGAGTTGACGAGTCCCCAGTGAAGGCACCACCGGCCGGCAATGTCATTACGTCGGTACTCGGAGCATTGCGTCGACGCCGAAATCGAAGCCATGCCGGGACGAACCAGTCAGCGCGTGATAGCCAATATTCTTCTCAGGACAACAGTCCTGCAACTTCGGCCCAAGATGAGATTCTGTTGCGTGAAACAAAGGCTGCACTCAAAGCTTGTTTACTTTTGTAAGATGTTCCCGTCGATAATTGGGCCTACAGGGCCTCATCATGGACGATAGCTGATCGTCTTTCGCAGCCTTCCATTTCCAGCTTTGATGCTCTGTATCGACATCATGGACAGCGGTCTCGTGGCCCAGGCTGGCTCTATGGAGACCCATGGCCTTCCCAACGATATTATGTACAATTTGAACCCGATCTCGGTCATGATTCTTTTGCCATTTTTCCAAGGGTGGTTATATCCTTTTCTGGCAAAGAGAAAGATCGACTTCACGCCCCAACACCGCATCGGCGTGGGACTACTCTGTGCCGCGCTTGCAATAGGCTACACAGCAGGGATTCAGCACCTCATATACATCACTGGACCATGTTTCAACCGTCCATTGAAGTGTCTTTCCGGAGGAATACCCAACGATGTTAGCGTTGGAATCCAAACCCCAACCTACGTCTTCCTTGCGTTGGGGGAGATTCTGGCCATTGTAGCGGGAACCGAACTTGCTTATACACGGGCACCGGACAACATGAAATCGATTGTACAGGCTGTATTCCTATTATTCAGCGCCTTTGGTGCTGTTATAGGAGTTGGTGTGTCGTTCGCTGCCGAGGATCCAAATATGGTCATAGTATACAGTTCCATCGCTGGACTGTTGGCTCTCGTTACAGTTGCTTTTGAGTTTGCTGTTATACGAAAGATATTCTAGTGTCTTCTAGAAATTGTAAGGAATGGGACCAAGCTCAAGAAGTATGTATTCTTTCTGCTCTGTGAGGCATGCCTCATGGCGCTTGGCCCGCTGAAGCAGATGTCTAGGGATACAAGAGAGCCGTACAAAGACGACATAGCACTAAGAGTACCTCCCTCTGGACCGTCTACAAGGATGCAAAGATTGCGCTTATTTTACATGCAACATGGATGCTGTGCTTTTCCGGCCAGACTGTGTCGAATGAAGGAGGTCACGTTGACGACCTCAGGCTTTGGTGGATGATAAGATTGTGGCAAGCGCTCCGTCTTGATGTTAGCGCAAGAACGTAAGTAAGCTGTTCGTGACTCTCGTACATGTGATCTCTGCGAAGAATTCATGCGCAAATCCTCAAATCTCATATGATCCTTCAATGCACCTCCCCAGCCTCGTCGTTACCCATTGGACTAATGTCGTCATCATCGTCCTCTAAATCCGAGTCGTCCTGTGCCTCATCTGCATGCGCCTTCTCAAGAATATCCAGCTCGTTATTGCATTCTGCCATCCATGCATCTATGATTGCCTATCTTGGGGGTTGTCAGCGTCGCAGCGAGTGCTATTCCCACTGTCTATCCACAAAGCTGCCGCTCGCTTCCTGCTCATCACCCCGAGTCGATTCCAAGAGGATAAGAGTTTGGAAGGGATTGTCTCGCGAGATACCAAGATTGTGTCGCAGAAGCCCTTCGGTGTTCTGAAAACACTTCAGATGACACTACTCATGGATAGAACACCTTTGTCAGTGTTCCCGCCTTCTGGCTCGTCACATGTACTGCCAGTGGCCATAACTATAGCGTTATCTTTCAGCCTGTGTCCGGAATGTTCACTGGCCCAAAATATTACGCTATTGGTCAAATTCGAGCGAATGATTTTGAAGGTTTGAAGAAATCATATGTCAAGGAAGTGGAGCCCCAGCTTCCCGGTAGAATAATTCCACAAAGGTGTAAGGCGCGGGCAAGATGTTGAAATCTTGGGACAAAGCACAGGGCCCGGTGATCTTCGTAGCGCCACTCTTAAGCTTTGTGCACAGTCTGTCAGCTCGAGCACTCCATCGTACAATCTAGAGTAAGCGGTTGCCTGGTGGTCATCGCAAATCGTAAGCAGCCCTGCCAAAGTATGCGGGGATCTGAAACTTTGGAAACAATATGATGATGTCAGGTAAAATGCTGCTTCCCTATCACACAAGGAAGTCTGTTGCCACCTCGCACCCTTCCAGGGTTATGGGCGTGAAGGATCCGAATGATCCGGCCCGCGTGCACGGACTGCACTTAATCATGCACACGTTTTGTTTACGGCATAAGTAATCGCTGTTTGTTGCATTATGTACCCTTGTACGGGATCTGACATTTGAGCTAGCAAGGTTCTCTACTTTACAAACCCGCTACCGTGCTAACCTCTGACCAAGGCTCATTTCCAACAACGACCGCGAAGGGCCGATATCTCTTTGTAGGGCGTAAAGTTAGGTTCGTGGGGCGAAGAGGTAATTATCCGGAAGTCTGACTAGGATTCTCCCTTGTTTGTGTTGGTCGGTCCTGTGCACTTTTGTAACCGCGGCTCTGGAGCTTAAAGAACACCCTGATGTTTTGATGGTCTACCATTACAAGATATGACTTATACCAACTATTGTCTCAGTCTTCCACTTGGCAGTGACTGCATATCGTCACCCAGACATAGTTAGGTTGACTTATGCATGATCGCAGATCACAGAGAGAAGAGTAAGTTTCAAACATGCCTTGCATGTATTGCTACAACGCCATAGCTGCAGCGGATGAACCATAACAATCTAACTCATTCCAATACGTGTGCATAATCCTTTGGTTGAAGAGAATCTTTCTACAATACCGGCTTTCCGGAATCCACGAGCTGTATCAAGAACGGAAATAATTTTTCCTTGCTTGGCAGGGACATGTGAGAGGTAGCTCCGTGGCGATCAGTGACTGTCTCTAAAGGATGCTAGCCAGCTGATGCAGCTTTCTAGACATATTAAGTACAGTCCTGATTGACTGTTCGATTGAACCCCAATTTAGATGCCAGAGAACGTGGCATCTAGACGCATGCTCCATCATGCTATCTGTCAGGCTTACTTCCAAGGAGTGAAGTGTCCACTGGTCATTCTCAGATCTTGTGGAGCTGGCAGTGCGGCACAGCAAGCTTAACGTTGCCATCCGTAAGAAAGATCCTTGCGGTGTCTCCAACAGTGTCACGTTGCAGACACTAGACATGGTAGCTGACCGAGTTTCTTCTACTCATGTGCACCATAGGCACTAGCTAGTGCTTATCCTTCGTTGTGGGTAGGCGTTTCCTTATGTGTGAAAAGCTTACGCATAGAACGACCTGGAATTATCAATGTTTGGAAAACTAGTATGAAGACAGCGCCTAAAAACGGTGAACAGTGCAAAGAAGTGGGTCTAATGCCTTATGCTATCCTGCGGGGTAGGCGTAGACCGCGCCATGTTAACGACTGAGCCTGTGGCATTAAGACGTAAGCTAGCGGTCAGTTGCAAGTTCCAGAGTGTTAAACGTGAACCTATCATATGATACGATGGGGTTCGCTTTTAATGCGCCCCGTCCAGTGTTGCAGTCTCTACAACATAAAAGCTAGAGTGTTGGGCCGCACTTAGTCTTCGTCACACAAACGCTACATTTTGTCTTTATACACTACGTTCACCCAATTCCCAAGATGCCTGGTACTCTTGAATCAGAAACCCCAATTAGCTACGATATCAACCTACCTTATCTCTCCGTGGAGAAAGGTGTAGACAAGAATGTGCAGTATCCTGAGTACATGCCCAATTTTGACGAGATTCATTTCGAACCTCTCAAACCTTTCGAGTTCCAGGACCCAGCTTTAAGAGTCAAAGACAAGTCCCTCCCCAACTTGCTTAGCTCTGGTGCCAAACTCATCCCTATTCAACAGCGTATTGGGACTATCGCCGAAGGGTTGCAGTTGAGCAGTCTCTCCGATAAGGCCAAAGATGAATTGGCCTTGCTTATTGCTGAGCGCAAAGTAGTTGCGTTCCCAAATCAAGACCTCATCGATGCCGGGCCAGCTGCGCAAGAGGAGTTTATGAGATACTTTGGCAAGCTCAATTACCAACCAGTTTCGGGTACAGTTCGTGGTCATCCGGGGTTCCACATCATCCATCGTGATGGGAACAAAGAAGACATAGCACGATTTATGGAAGCTCGCATGACATCCTGTCTCTGGCACCAGGATGTTAGCTACGAGATTCAACCACCTGGATACGTGATGCTCGGCTTGCTTAACGGGCCGGAAGTGGGCGGTGACACGGTGTTCGCTTCTACAGGAGAGGCCTATCGGTATGTTGCAGAGTTGACCGACCCCCAGTAAAATTCGACTAACGATAGGCGTTCCTTTCAAGTCGTCTTTCTCCTGCTCTCCGCAACTTTCTTGACGGCTGCTCAGCCCTTCACACATCCTCTAAGATGATTGCGCATACGAAGGCACTTGGCGGACGTTCACGCAAAGATGCGGTTGACACAATCCATCCTCTCGTCCGCGTGCATCCTGTTACTGGTGAACGATGCTTGTTCATCAATGGCGAGTTCATGACGAAGATCGTCGGGCTTAAGGAAGCCGAGACTAAGATGCTGATGGACTTTCTACTCAACCACATGATGACGGGCCATGATTTTCAGGCTCGTGTGCGCTGGGCGCCAAAGACCATTGTGATGTTTGACAATAGGAGCTTGATTCGTAAGTTGAGAGCAACAACAGTGCACAGAAACGCCTACTAACGCTATGAAGACTCCGCCATTGTTGATTACCTTGATGACGAGGGCGGTGCGCATCTCAGGCACATATTCCGGCTGTGTGCGATGGCAGAAAAACCAATCACCGTCGCCGAGGCCCAGAAGTAGTTCGAAAATGAAGTAGGGCGTAGATGAGGCAGGAGTTGAGGGCTCTTTACTGCGAATGAAGCGAGAAGAAGCTACCCAGTTGAAATTTGAGATGTTTGCCAAGATAGTTCCTTACAAATCCGTGGACGGTGAATAAGACATGCTCATACACAATCCTGAAACCAGAATAGTATGACTTCTTTCAATATCAAGCCAGGTTCTCATGTCTAGCTCAGGGACACGCAGAAAGGACAAGTTGTCGACTTCTCGTGCTTGATTTTATTATCAGACCTTCATGACAAAATTGTCGTCTCACGTGCCTATGTGATAAACGGAGATGTTCGGTATAAAACCTTGAAAAAGTCTCAAGTACGGAAGGTTGAACAGGAAATCAAAGCACACTCAGCGATGAGTAGACGTTCCTGCAGCGCGAAGGAACATTTTTAAGGTTGATCTTTTACCGAGGAGGACCTGTTCTCTAGTGACGCCCTGCCAATTCCTCTTAATTCACTCTGGAGTAGCACAGATGCTGCGCTTGGAAATAGCATAGCGACGAATCCTAATGAGTTGGACTGTTCTGCCTCGCATTAACACTGAATAAACCTGTTCTTATCATAACGCGTTGTAGCATTACTGGTAGAGTCGTGATGCTTCAGACGTTAGCTATTCTGGTGCACCACTATAATCTAGCCTCCTGTACCTTCCCTAGAGGTATTTCATCTGGAGAAATACAATCCAATGCACAGTTTCTAAGCTCCATCACCAATTAGTCTCAGGTGGTCACGTTTGGCTCGCTCGGGTTTGATTGCGTTGACGCATTGAAGTGCGCCACCCAGACGCGCTCTACCCTCATCAGGCGGACAAGGACTACGCCAAGATAGGTTAAAGGTTGCATTCGGGGTTTGTTGGTACACGGGCGCTCTCGCTAGCGGGGCAGACAAGTCCGCAGGACCAAGCAGCTCCACAAAATTCCTCATACCGCCATTACACGGACAATGATCCCTTTGCGACATAATTCGCGGCCGACCAAGTGGACCAATAATTCAGGGCGTAAGAAGGCGTGTACAGTAGCGCATCGTGTCAGCGAACGGCTCAAAGATGTTGACGCGTACGCTGAGCATGATGGGGACCAGTGTTGGATTATGCACAAGGTTTTTGCTCGTTGCAGCCTGAATACATGCATGCGCGTGTGACGCCCACGGCGGGCTTTGTACAATACACACATCCCGGGCAAGCTGGCCGCCTTGTCTCACGTTCGAGGTGGTCTTATTGACAGTTGGATTTGTTGGCTGACCTACCGTCTCAGAAAGCGGTTGGATGTGTTCCTATGTTGGAATATTTGAGTATCTGATTCCAAGCATTTTGCGAAACTCCATTTGCTGGCACGAAGTAGTCAGTAACGCTAATTGGTGATGCACGCAACACAACACGCAACAATACCTGGTACCTAGGTTTTATATATAGCGCCTTGTATTGTCTTCCTAGCTAATGAGGTGTGATCTTTGTGATCACAATGCGTCGTCGTGCTTCTCAAGTAGGCTTGCAAACATGAGAGATGAAGCGGTCGTCAGTACTGTACAATGTCACATAATATCTCATCCTTCCTGAACGTGCAACGTAAATCTAAGATGTCATTATCCTGCTGGCGCATGTGCCATCAGAAGATTCTCCTTCCTCGCGACCACGTTTGCTCCACTTTCGCTTCCAGCAGTGTTTCTGGTGTCCACTTGCAATCCAGTACCACAAAGTCCGCTCCCAATCCTACTTTTAAGCTACCAGTCCAGGACTCTGCAAAGCGTGAATGCGCAGCTCCCGTTGTGGCTGCATGGAAAGCTTGCGACATCGTCAGCGCCTGACGAGCATTGGTCTGCTCTGTCATTTCCGGGCGCGTTGCAGATTTTCTTGTCGTCGCATTATATAAATTGGGCAGCGGGAGATGCAAAGCTGTTGGAGCATCGGTTCCGAAAGCCACGCAAGCGTCGCCGTCGAGGAAGTCTTTGTATGCGAACGATCGATCCCACAGGTGCGAGCCGATAAGATTTGGGTAGTCTTGTAGAATGGCTGGATCTGAGTGAACCGGTTGCACACTTGCCGTAATGCCCAGTCGACCAAGGCGCCTTGCGTCCTCTTCGCTTGTCACTTCCAGGTGTTCGATGCGATGTCTGCCCTGAGGAGTGTTTGCTTGTGCAATGGCATCCACTGCTTGCTTTACTGCTGAATCACCGATGGCGTGAACTGCTACTTGCAGCCCAGCCTGCGCTACTTGGACGACCACTAAATTCATGTCTTCCGCGGGCCACAGTGGACTTACAAGGTCACTCCTTCCGGGGTATGGTTGGCTCAATGCAGCGGTACATCCATCTACTGTTCCATCGCATATAAGTTTCACACCCACAATACAAAAGTCGGGCGAGCTCGTTGGATGCCACTTTTGGTACTGATCAATAGCTTCCTGGACTTTCTCAGACATGTCCATGCCACTCCCGGGCGGCGTAATCAGCCAATGCGCTGCGATATGTATAGGGAGTCGACCATTTCGCTCGCGATAGAGCTTCAATGCATCCCAAGCGTTGTGATCCATTGCCATATCGATAGCACCGGTATAACCGGCAGTGACGTACAGATCAAAGGCAAGTTTCAACGCGGCTTGTTTGTCTTCAGCAGTATAGAGCGCATTCAGGAATGGCCAAACTATGTCAACTTGGCCAGCTTCGGCAAAGAGGCCAGTTGGCCGCCCATCGCTATCGCAGGCGACCTGATGATTCCCAAGGTCTTTGGCATGTTCCAGTGGAAGTCCACGTAGAGCGGTGGTATTGACCCAAGACGAATGAAGGTCCAGAGATTCGATGTAGATAGGACGAGAATCCAAATCGTCCTGAAACCACGGTGTATAAAGTCAGCAATGTCTCAAATATACACTTCGCGCAGCGGCATTCTTACCAGCATTGTAGCAAATGCTTGACGTCCGGTGCTCGGCTGGTGCCATCCTCGACATAAGATCCGAGGTAGATTGGGGTGTGATTTCGCATGCTGAGAGATAGCAGACCGGAGTTCATCTAGACTCCTGATTTCTGTGAGATCCAGCTTTTGTTGGGACAGCCCGAAGAAAAGCAGATGCGTGTGTGCATCTATAAGACCTGGCACAACGATGCGGTCTTGAAGGTCTATAACTTGGATACCGGGTTGAATTTGATCCTCCACGAGAGGGTCCTTTCGACTTCCCACATGAAGTATGGTTCCACCCTCGACTACCATGCAATCAACGAAGTCTGCATGTGGAGAAGCAGCAATAGTATTTGCGAATATGCGCGCATTGACGAACACCTGTCGACTGGCCATGATGTTTGTTCAAATGCGTGGGTGTAGCCTTATCGCGGAAGGCAATGATGTGGAAAGATGTACTGCCACATTACTTGTGAACCGGACACTGAACCAAGGCTCTCGGCAGTTGGTACGGGGACGTTCTTGTGTTGGTGTCGATGCGTTCGTTCCTTTCCGAGTGAACATTTGGTGTTTGGAAGGAAGGGCCGAATCTGGGCTGGTCTTGCCTGTTTGGAGAAGGTCCTGCCGAGCGGTTTCATCTCCGCCCAGGGCTTTATCTTCCTCCCTTGTACCTGTAAGCCTAGGGCACCTTGCATGGTCACGTGGATTATCCACCAACCAATCTGCCCAATACTCTATGTACTTAAGCGCTCCTCACGAGCATCATACACACAAGAGAAGGACACATACTACTACACAACCTAATACAACTTACATTATATATCAACCGCCCTTTTGGCTTACAGTACCACCGTCTAGAACATGACTTCTGGGCGTCCACTTCAGTTCATGGTTGGCTCCGGGTGGGGAGAGATTCAGGGCCTTGCATTTGTGCGGGTTAGCTTCCGTGCAACTCGGCACTTCTCGTGCAGCATACGTTATCTAGGATCAGCTTTGAGGTCGAAATCGAAGCCTGCCATAATTAGAGCTGCACGGCGTAGCCACGCGACGCGTCAATCGGTGCGATGGGTGTTACTGGCTCTCACAAAGATATAATGCCACCGCATCGGCATATTGCTGCGCTTCAAGTGGAGACCTGAAGTAGCTCTCACACCCAAATGACCTCAATGGAGTCTTTTTCGTCGCGTCGGAACAATGACGCTGCCTCAGCATGGCCGTCAGGAACTGTCACCCTAGAAGGTGGGTGTTTGCAAACTCTTGGGAAAACATACTGAGTGCCGCTTTACTGATACTTCGCTCTCAGATTTCCGTCACACTTCCGAAGGCGTGGTGGAAGGTGTAGAAATTATTCTAGTGCCCACACCGACGATTGACGTGAACGATCCTTTGGTACGCAACCAACAGTTGCCCAACGCTTCATAACTGAGATTCCCCAGAATTGGAAAATCTGGGAGAAATACCTGAACTTCGGCCTCACATTGCTATACTCAGGCATTGTGTTCGCTCTGTCAGTAGCTTGGATCGCAATGTTACGTGGAGAGGGGATTGACTGAATTGTACCAGGATATCTGCCATTACGCCAACATGGGCACCAATGAACGCAGAGCTCGGCTTCAGCTTCAAAGTACTAAACGATAGTTACGCGACCGGCTCTGCGATGCTTGCAGTCGGTGCTTTGATCGTTATTCCTTTCGCGCTCAAGTATGGACGACGTCCTATATACCTCCTCAGCTTGCTTGGTCAGCTCGCCGTGGCCATCTGGGGAGCAAACATCAAGACTACCGCGGACCTATTCGGCATTCAAGTTTTCAACTGCTTGCTTGGTGCCTTGGCTGAGGTTATTGTGCAAATGACAATGTACGTTAGGCTCGAGTGCATACGCTGGACCATCGACTAACGCTTTCATAGCGCCGACGTGTTCTTTGTGCATCAAAGAGGTCTAGTAACAAGTCTTTATGTCTGCGTTATGAGTGTATCTACCGCACTGGCAGGAATCTTCTCTGGCTATATCACGGTGGGCCAAGGATGGCGATGGACCTGGTGGTGGGTCGCCATCTTTGTAGGCACATGTCTCGTTCTATTTGCGTTTCTTTATGAGGAGACCAAATTCGTTGCGCACATTGATGGTCTCAGAACCGCCGAGAATACCAAAGACGCGCCCGACGATCAGTACGTCAAAGGCGACGACGACAAGCCGCTCGAAGCGCAACTGCATTCGACTGTTTCCGCCGTCACGATGCGCAGCCCACCGAGGAAATCATATGCGCAGCGTCTCCAACTCCTTTCAACTTCGGATGGTAGCTTAAAGAAGCTCGCACTTCATAGCTACCAGCCACTGTTGGTCATGTGTACAATTCCGACAGTAACCTACGTTGCGCTTCTATATGGTCTTGTCACGGCTGCACTGCAAGTCTCCGTGACATTAATCGCCACATATATGCCTGCACCACCGTACAACTTCAATGCCGCTCAAGTTGGGCTCATGAGCTTACCGCTGCTAGTTGGAAACATCCTTGGCACAATCGCGTGTGCACCCTTTACTGATCGCATCATTCTATTCCTGGCGCGAAGGAACAGCGGTATCTATGAACCTGAGATGCGACTCTGGCTGCTGCTGGCGTTCTCGCCACTCTTTCCAGCGGGCTTGATACTCTTTGGTTACGCGCTGGGACAGGGCATGAACTGGCCCATTGTGGCTGTGGGTTCTGGTCTCTACTCGTTTGCGATGACACCAATCGCGAGTGTAGCTCTTGCATACCTCACGGACGCATATACTGATGTACGTTGTCGATATATCTTCGCCAGGATGAACTGATCTAACTCAAACGCAGATCATCGCAGATGCTGTCACAGGCATCACCTTCATCCGCAATGTACTGGCGACAGTGTTCGTCTTTGCACTCACTCCTTGGGTTGCGCGTGTGGGGTTGCAGAACGTCATGCTGACTTTCTCTATGATGACTTTACTTGTTCTTAGTGGTGGAACTGTCGCAATGCTCATTTATGGGAAGCAATTGAGGAAGTCAACAACAGAGTTATACGAATCCTATGCCAAGAGGCAATTTGACACAAGAGCTTAGATTGAGCTTCAGCTTCAGCTGAGCACAACTTAGCTTAAAGGTCGATAGCAAATGTCTATTATGATCCTTCTGCTTGTCCTTTCTTAAAGAGTGAACCTGTATGCAGGATCGCATTGCCACCTGGCTGCCACGATAGCAGCTTTGCTTCCTTCCACCGGCCCGCTGTACCCGTCGGCCAGATCTTCAGCTGCCGCTTGTTCCAGCTGCTTATTCCTCCAGGCCAGATAAAACCTTGTCACTGTTGCCAATAGGATACACATTCCTGCGAAAGCCACGTTTGCGACGTTCGCCTGCCAGTATCGCGGGCCCTGCGAACTTGGATAGAAGTACGATGCATAGATCGACGCGAGGTTGGATCCAGCATTGACCACCGCATAAGCTACAGCTCTTTTCGTTGGAGGACGCGGCAGTGAAGTCGAAACCCACGACAAGATACATCCGAACGATCCATACACTGACATCATCATGAATGTGGCAGTATATCTTGCTGCAAGATTCATTGTAGTAGCAGATATGATGAAGCCAATACTGCAGAAGATCTGAGGCCAGACAACGTGAAGCCAGCGCTCTTTGGTCTTGTCTGAGTGCCATGAGTTGCAGATACCTAGGATGGCGGCAAAGACGTAAGGAGGAGCGGAGAGGAGGAGTGTTGTAGTCTGGCCGTAGCCGAGCGTCTTGACGATTCTACGATACTTAGTACGGCAATTCAAGATTTGAAGGGTCGAAAGAACTTACGTGGGGAAAAAATTGATGAAGCTGGCAGCCGTGTTCAAGCCCAGTTGCATGAACCAAATCAGATAGAGAACCGGATCCGTAAAAGCGAGTTTCGCACCCTGAATAGCGGTGACTTCAGCACGGTTGTCATCCTGGTTGGCTTCTTCTGCTATGCGCAGGACTGCCAGTTTACGCTCCTCATCCGTCAGCCACTTTGTTGTTCCAGGATAATCGGGGCATATCTTCATCGTGGCGGCTGCAACGGGGAAGCAGACAACGCCCTCGATGATAAATAGCCACCGCCAGGCAGGGAGTCCTGCTTTGCCGTCCATTCCGCTCATTATGCCCGCTCCTAGCAATCCACCAAACGCGCCAGCCATTTGGCCTGCTGCATATAATATGCTTATTCGCTTGGCAAGCTCGACTTTGGTATACCACGAGCTAAAAAGGTATAGTGCGCCAGCTACGTGATGTTAGTTTACGATGTGAAGATGTGTGTAGTCATCGTCTTACGGAAAAATGGTGCTTCGACAAAGCCAAGGAAGAATCGGAGTACGACCATGCATTGGTAGTTCTGTACAGCCCCCGTACACGTGGAGACAGTAGCCCACATACACATAATAGCCGGAAGGAAGATTGATGGACGCATCTTGTCCTGCGGGTTGTTAGTGATCGTTTCGGAGTATAAGGATTCGTTCCATATCCTTGGAGACGCGATCAGAGAAGGGAGTCGTACAAGGATCATGTTGGTGGGGACTTGTGTCAAAATGTAGCCTGTTTTGATTTAGCTTCATGACTTCTGGCGTTCTTGTAATGGATGCTATGCACTGGGAGCACATACCAACAAAGAAGATGCTGATTATCGTGTTGTATTGGTTTCCAACGAGACCAAGATCTTTCTCGAGGGTACCGAGACGAGCTGTTGCGATGTTGTTCCTATCAAGATAATTTAAAATGTCTGTGAGGTTTGTTAGTATATAGGAGCGACTACTTGCTGGTATCAACGTCCGAGAAAGTGAGGAGACTTACACAACAACATCATCAAAGGCATCATGCGCATATCAACCTTGCGCACCAAAGCACTCTCTTTGTTCGCGCGATCCTCGATGACCAGATTGTCGGCGGAAATCTCCCCGTCCATCATATGAAGATGGATGGGATTCTTCTTTTGATCGATCATGTCGATCGAGTGCTTTTCGTCTGCCATAACTTAGTGCTGGAAGGGACTGCAGTCTCGCAATGACGATCGATTAACATGGCATGCGGACCTTTTAAAGAGTCTGTCTCGACATGGGCCGACCCCATACCAGGAACTCGTTTCCCCAGTTTCCAACCGTCAAAGGGCTGGGGAAAGTTCCACTCCGTCGCTCCACATGCTGGTTACATCTCTTAGCGTAAGCGATAGCCGACGGTGCTCTCACGCGACTTACATCGGCATTTATTTCCTCCCCGTTCACCTTCCGCGAATGCTTGGTATGAATCAAGAATTCGGAGTTCTGTAGCCGAATTTAGCGCAGCGCCACTCCCCGGCTTTCCCAATCTGGGGAAGGTCGGTCCATCCTCGGGTGGCGTGCGTACCCCATGGGACCTCTTGTGGAGTCAGTTCATGTGCTGATCTCCGGCCTTGCTGTGTCATTGCCTTGGATCGCGCAGCCGACGCCCACATATTTTGCGAGCCGCTCGGCAAAATCGTGGGGCATTCGATCGGAGGCAGGCCATTCTCTGGTTTCGTGGAAGAGGACCAGAAGTAATTATATGGTTGGCAGTCCTTATTCGAGTCGAAGAATCAAACCCATACTCCTGAATTGTAATTGCACTACCCAAATCAACAATGCCGTCCACACCGGACTTTACCGTTTTGCACATAGGTGATGACATCGTTTACAATCCTAAGCTTTACAAGACATTTTCGTCCAAATTCAAGATAATCCAGCCATCACTTGAGGAGCGTCAACGGGTGAACTTCATTGCAGCACTCAAGGAGCGAAGATGGGGAGACTTCCATGCCGTATTCCGACCCTTCTGGAATTCCGGAGGTGAGATGGGCAAATGGGACAAAGAACTCGTCTCAGAGCTACCGAAGACCTGTAAGATCTTTGCAAGTGCGGGTGCTGGATATGATTGGGCAGACATCCCAACGCTGTCGAAATATGGTAAGACCGATAAGTGCTGCATATGAATGGCATGAGCTTAATCTCGACCAGGTATCACATATTGTAATGGTGCTCGCGCCTCGTCCGAGGCGGTTGCCGACATGGCAATTTGGCACATTCTGTCTGTTTTCAGGAATTTGATCTGGAGCGCTGAGGCGGCTAAGTCTGGCGATGTCGAGCAGTGGAAGTATGCGCACAAGCATCAGCAAGACACAGCTTTCAATCCTCGGGGTCGATCTCTCGGGATCATCGGCCTGGGCAACATTGGGTAAGCATGTCGCTAGAAGTGTACATGTGAGACCTTCCTAACTCGCCTGCAGGTACACTATCGCTGAGAAAGCATGGAGAGGGTTCGGCATGAATGTTTTGTACCATGACATCGCACGCAAATCGGACGATCTAGAGAAGGCGGTGAACGCGACGTTCTATGAAAAGCTGGACGACATGCTGGCCGTGGCAGATTGCACAGTCGTCGCCACACCATTTTTCGGGGAGAAACTTATCACAGCAGAACGCTTGCAGAAGTTCAAGAAGGGCAGTCGCTTCGTAAACATTGCTCGAGGGACGCTTGTCGACGAAGACGCTCTTGTCGATGCTCTTGAAAGTGGTCACATCTTTGCAGCGGGGCTCGATGTACATGCGAACGAACCACAAGTACATCCCGAGTTTACCAAGATGCGGAATGTGACACTCACATGTCACAATGCCGGTGGTGCTTGGGACACAGCATCTGGGTTCGAGAGTTTGGCGATGGAGAATATACAGGCTTTCTTGCTTGATGGCAAAGCATTGACGCCGGTAAATGCACATTTGATGAAATAACAGTCTTGCTTCAGAATCAAGTCTGATCACATAGTCTTGGCAGGAGGACCTTCATACTGCTAGCAGACGTGAAAGCTCATGCTGCATACACTTGCTGTCCTTCAAACCATGTCTCCTTTATGCTAGCTTTCAGCAACTCGTCACCATCCCAGTCCATATCGACGACCACAAAATCGGCCATCTTCCCCACCTCCAAACTCCCTACTCTCTGTTCCGCGAAACAGGAGTAAGCTGCTCCACTTGTAGCGGCACTAACAGCCTGCGCCAACTCGAGCTTGAAGTTGGCATTCACGGGTGACTCATCTGCATCTGGTTGTCTAGCAGATTTTCGTGTCGTCGCCACATACAAGTTCGGAAGTGGAGCATAGGGCGCTGTTGGCGAGTCCGAACCGATAGTCAAATGCGCACCATGATCGCTGAAATCCGAGTACGCGAAGGCTCTCTTCAGGCGTTCAGGACCGAGCAGTTTGGGCCATGCTCGCAGAATAGCCGGGTCGGCGTGGACAGGTTGAATGCTTGCTGTGATTCCCAGTTGCCCAAGTCGTTTGGCATCCTCCGAAGCGGTAAGCTCCAGATGCTCGATACGGTGACGTTGGCCCGGCTTGCCATATTTCTCAAGGACGTTGACCGCGTTGTGAACTGCTTGGTCACCGATCGCATGTAGAGCGCATTGGAGCCCTCCTTCCACTGCAAGTTTGACTACTGGATCGAGCATCTCAGGAGTCCAGATAGGGCCTTCAAAATGCGCGTTCGAGGTATATGGCTCAGCCAGGGCCGCAGTGCAGGCATCGATGACGCCATCACAGATCAGCTTGATGCCCACGATCCGCAGATCGGGACTCGTTTGGTTGTTGAATTGCTTGTTCAGCTCGATAGCGCGCTGAACCTGTTGCAGGCGATGATCCGGGCCGTCACCTGGAGATACACACCAGTGTGCTGCCACGCGAAGTGGGAGCTTACCACCTTCAGCATCACGGAGTGCCAGTATTGCCTCCCAGGCACTTTCATCCATAGCCATATCAATGCACCCCGTTGTCCCGACAGCATAGTAGGCCTTGATGGCTGCTTTCAACGCCGCTATCTTATCTTCTAGAGGTAAGACTTTTGCTAAATATGGCCAGACAATCAGCAGAATGCATGCTTCGCTCAGGAGTCCCGATGCATTTCCGTCTGCGTCCCGCTCGATGGTACCACCAGCTGGATTCTCCATCTCTTGGACGCCCATCTCTTTCAAAGCAGCGCTGTTGCACCAACACGAATGGAGATCCTTCGAGTCGATATAGATCGGTCTGGGATCAAGATCGTCAAGCATGCTGGCTTTGGCTTCATTGATGGTCATGCTGTGCATCCAACCAGAGCATAAGATACGATCCTTATCAGGATGAAGTTTTGCCCACGAGGTGATACGAGCTCGTATGTCCGCTAGATCTCGGCTACCGTCGAGTTGCACCTTGTTGAGCGACTGGCCCAGAAGCAGAAAATGCATGTGTCCGTCGATGAAGCCCGGCAGCACATGTCGTCCGCCAAGATCCTTCACCTCACTGCCAGCATCTTTGAAAGACTGGATTTCTGGAGCATCCGCAGCTCCAATGTACGCGATTTTCCCATCTCGTACAACGAGACTGTCGGAAAAACTCAATACACGACTCGAGTGGTCTTGTTGAAAGATTCGCGCGTTCTTAAATATGGTGCTGTTGTTCATGGTGTTCGTTGTTTTGGAGACATTTTCTCCGCGGCGGAGAGGTTCATGGCGTTTCTCCGATATCGGAGATAGATCCGAGGCACCGCCGAGCATACATCGAAGACACCTGCGCGGGTGGTGTCACTGCCTCCACTACTCTTCCGCTTGGCACAACAACGTCGAGATACGACTCGAATGTCACTGAGGTTATAAGCTTCTTAATAGCCTTCTCGAATGATGCCAAACCGGCAGTATGCCTGACGCAATGGAACGGCCGCAATTACCTCGGCCTAGGTAGGTGCTTTCAGGCTGTTTAACGGTTCCATGGCACCCTTGCATCGAACGCGTCGAACTGCGCGAACCGGGCCATCGTCACGATCTTAGTATGCATGATAAATTGCATGCTACCGCCGCATTCATTCATTGTTGAGGAAGAACTTGGAACCCGCAATGCTTCTTTTCGTTGTCGTTTCCCCGCGAAGAAGGTCACTGCGAACCAAGAAGAGCCCCAGGGATCTACAGCACTATTGCACCTATTCTTCCGTCCAGGAACACGACATTTCCTCCAATCAGCGCTATCGCGTCCCGGACCTCCGCCGTTAGTGACGTGCATCATCCGGGGATTTCCCCTCGTTGAAGCTCTTCAACCGGGGAGATTTGTGGCGATAGTGGCGATCGTATACTTTTGGCCCGCGCGCCAAGGTAGTTTAGGGTAAATAACGGTAGAGTTGGAAATGTTTGCGGGCTATAAGATGAAGTCTGCATGCACAGCAATGGGGGATCAGCATTGCCTGCCTCAGTCGACAAGATGACAATTTTTGGTCGGGCGCTCGTTGCAGCCTCATGCATCGCTTCGGCTCTTTCTGTCGACGTTGTCGTGCAGTCTTCTGGTGGTAACTCCACTCGTGACAAGTATGGTCACGTATACGGATATGGTTTCCTTCATGAGGTTTGTGATGATCGATACTCCAATTGACACCGCATGCTTAACGACGTTCAGGATATCAACAACTCCGGCGATGGAGGCATTTACGCCGAACTGATCCAGAACCGTGCGTTCCAGTTCAGCCAGAACTATTCGGTATCGACAGACCACTACTACCCTGTCAATGGCGCCAGTCTTAGCATCCAAAACCTCTCCCAGCCGCTTTCGAAAGCGCTGCCTGCCTCGATGCGTGTTACTGTCGGAAATGGTACCGGCAAGGCTGGGTTCAAGAACGAGGGCTACTGGGGCATGGATGTGAAGCAACACAAGTACACCGGCTCTTTCTGGGTCAAGGGTGCTTATGAGGGCAGCTTCTATGCCTCCCTCGAGTCTAATCTCACTTCTGATGTCTTTGGTTCGGTGGAAGTACCGTCCAAGTCTGTCGAGGACGAGTGGACCGAACACACCTATGAGCTCACGCCCGAGAAGGATGCTCCCAACTCGAACAACACTCTCTCCATCACCTTTGACTCTGCAGGAGTTTCTGGACATGCTCTCGACTTCAACCTCATCAGTCTTTTCCCTCCAACGTACAAGAACCGTAAGAACGGCTTGAGGATTGACATTGCCGAAGCACTCGCCGACATGAACCCTGTAAGTCGCCTAAACCTTCTGTTCTAGCTCGAGTATTGACAATTTGTCTAGAGTGTGCTCCGTTTCCCAGGAGGTAATATGCTCGAGGGTCTTCGCAACGACAGCTGGTGGGATTGGAAGGATACACTTGGACCTCTGAAGGACCGACCGGGTTTCCAGGGAGTGTGGGGTTACCAGCAGACCCACGGTCTGGGCCTGATGGAATATCTGGAATGGTCTGAGGACATGAACCTCGAGATCAGTACGTGCTCTTTTCTATCTCTAAAAGCTACTGTCGAAGTTATGGACTAACGAATGGCACAGTCCTTGCTCTGTGGGCCGGTCTCGCTCTTGATGGTGGAACAACTCCAGAGGAAGATCTCCAGCCTTTCATTGACGACGCACTCGACGAGATTGAGTTTGTTGTCGGTCCGGCAGACTCGAAATGGGGCAAGGTTCGTGCTGAACTTGGACATCCTGAGCCTTTCGTTCTCAATTATGTTGAGGTCGGTAATGAGGATTGGCTCGCTGGCTACCCAGGAGGCTGGGATTCTTACCGCGAGTATCGCTTCCCATTGTTCCATGACGCGATCAAGGCAAAGTACCCTGATATCACAGTCATTGCGTCTGCCGCTACTTCCGACCCCGAGGACGGTACACCGCTCGATTACCCACCCGATGCTCTCGGCGATTATCACCCTTACCGGGAGCCGGACGAGGTCGTAGAGGAGTTCAACCGTTTTGACAACGACATCGGCCACATCGTCGGCGAGATGGCTGCTACTCACCCTAACGGCGGCACAAAGTGGGCTGGTAAGCTGATGCCATATCCTTGGTGGATTGGCGCTGTCGGAGAGGCTGTATCTCTGATTGGCTACGAGCGCAACTCTGATCGCATTCCCGGTACTTTCTACGCCCCCGTATTGAAGAACGAGAACCGCTGGCAATGGTCCATCACAATCATTCAATTTGCCGCAGATGCGAAGATGACAACCAAGGCTGTTACCTGGTACTGCTGGAGTTTGTTCGCCCACCACCCTATCACCCAAACGCTTCCTACAACCTCGAACAGTTCTTACGGACCTGTTTACTGGGGTGCAGGTATCGACGAGCAGAGGAACGGTGCCCTCGTCTGGAAGGGTGCTACTTACAACACGACCAACGGATCTTCCATCCCGGTGTCTGTACACTTCCAGGGTGTCAAGCCAGGTACCAAGGCTAACCTCACCCTATTGACCAACCCGAGCGGCGATCCATTTGCGTACAATGACCCACACACTGGTGTGAACATTGTGAAGACGACCTCAAGCATGCTGGAGGCGGACTTTGGTGGCAAGTTCAACTTCGTGATGCCGCAACTCAGTGTCGGTGTTTTGGACACTGGAGTTGCCGTTGGTAGTAGTGCTGGCGGGAATGGCACCTCGGGCGACTGCCCGTAAAGGTTTGTCGCAACCTTGGAACCAGCCATGTTATACATAAATGTACATTTTCGATATGTGATATGATGTAATTAGTTCATAGTAAGACACAAAATGTATAATCAGAGATGTCTTTGTCACTGGTATGATCAGATGTAATGCTTGCGTTTAGAAGCGATTGTCCTTGGTGATGACCAAAGAGGATTCACACATTCACAAAGCCCTGGATTTTATGTAATTTTCAGATATCAAAATCATACGAAAAGGTCCCTTGCATTGCTTGAGCAAGTCCCTAGTGTGAGAGCGACCAAGAAAGCTTTCAGGATACTGGTTCCGTTCATATATGCAGTACTCGGGTCTGGTCCGATCGCTTCACGATGATCTACACGAGCAAAGAGATGACAACTTTACCATGCGCACGATCTGACGACCAGTAAGATATGACGCCTTGTCATCCTCCTTTTCCATTGACGAATGAGGTCTCCTGATTTGACGATGATGCAAGGCGACCATCGAGGTGCTCAATTGGCCGAGCGCACAACCGCAATGGTGAAACTACAAAGGCCATTAGTTTAAATTAAACCATTATGTTAAAAAGTTTTCCCAGCTTCCAGTGTATTTTGAGACCTCTTAAAAACCACAATGGCACATTCAAAGCGAAAAGGTTCTGGTGTTGACCAGTCGAAGACCAGTGCGGATGCGGCGCCCCGTAAGCCACTGCCAGTGACAATTCTGTCTGGGTTCTTGGTAAGTGGCATACAAAAGATAAGAAAGCTCTGACTGATTTGGTGCAGGGAAGCGGCAAGACGACTCTCCTTCGCCACATCCTCCAATCGACAGACCATGGCTTGCGAATTGCCGTCATCGTGAATGACATGGCGGCAGTCAACGTCGACGCCAACCTCATTGCACGATCGAACGAGCCACGTGGAAAGAACAACAATGATACTGGGGAGATCCGACTCCGGGAGAAAGTTGTACAGATGCAGAATGGATGTATTTGCTGTACCCTGAGAAGCGACCTCCTGACTGAGCTTGCGCATCTCGCCTGGAGCAAAGATAGCTTTGATCATGTCGTAATCGAGAGCTCAGGCATTAGTGAGCCGCAGCAAGTGGCTGAGACATTCACTACCGAGTTGACTGAGGCGATGGTCGATGCAGAAGGAATGGAGACTGACGAGAAGGACACGTTCATGAAGGTGTAAGTTACCCACAGTACTGCTTGATGGAGTCTGCTAAAGCGATCTGGTAGAGCAAAGCTCGGTGGACTCAAAACCATCGCTACAGTCGATACAATGGTCACGGTGGTCGACGCCTTCCGCTTCTTCTCCGAATTCGACACAGCCGAGTTTCTCCAAGATCGTTTCGGCAAAGAAGAGGTGCCCGACGAAGACCAGAGGACGATTTCTGACCTCTTCGCCGACCAAATCGAATTTGCGAACATCATTATTGTCAACAAGATCGATCGTGCAGATGCGAAGACTCTAGGACGTGTCAAAGCATATGTCAAGACCCTAAACCCGACCGCCAAAATCATCGAAGCCAGATACTCCAAGGTGGACGTCCGGCAGATGCTCAACACGGGCGTCTTCAATTTTGCGGAAGCTATAACGAGCCCTGGCTGGTTGAAGAGTATTCACGAGATGACTGTTTTGGACGTACAAGGCAAGAAACGTCTTGCGCCCAAGCCTGAGACACTCGAGTAAGTTGAGTCTGACGATAATTGCTTACTGAGCTGACTTCAACATCAGATATGGGATTGGAAGTTTCGTGTATCGAGCACGACGACCCTTCGATCCTCTCAAGCTGTATCGGCTGATCGAGGGCAAGTTCATACTGTTGCAAGATGAGTCAGAAGACGTTGATGACGACGAGGACGAAGATGAGCACATGTCTGCCTCCGATGCTTCGCGCCCATCAGCGGGAGGTTCTGATGAGACGAGTGATGACGACAGTGAGGGTCCAGCCTTGGATGATGCGACTATACTGGCGAACAAGAACGCAAGCCCTTACTTTGCCGGTCTTCACCGAAGTAAAGGTCTCTTTTGGCTAGCTACACGTCCTTACCAGATGGGTTCCTGGAGTTCCGCTGGCGCCATGCTCACTCTTGGATCTGAGATGCCGTGGTTTTGCTGTGTGTCTGAAGAAGACTGGGGTGCTGATGAAGATACCGTGAAAGCCATCAGGGTTGACTTCGAAGGTGAATGGGGCGATCGACGTCAGGAGCTGGTGTTGATTGGCGAGAAGCTTGATGTTGCGGGACTTACGAAACTTCTTGATGATTGCTTGCTGAGTCGAGCACAGATGAGAAAGTGGGAGAAGGTCATGCATGACAGAACACTAGACGATGAGGAGAAAGAGGAGAAACTTAGCACGATGTGGGACGATGGGTATTGGGCTGAGTGGCGTCGCGCGCAAGACGATCATGACCATGATGGAGAAGGATATCATCATGGCCACTCGCATGCCCATTGATCATTTGAAAAGCCATCTCAACAAAGGCAGATTCATCTACAAAGTTTCGAAGTTCAGAAACGCGTTCATGTCGACCTAGAATAGCAGCTGGTGGTGTTGCTCTTCTGGCATCGCAGATCAAAGTAATCGATGACCAGATCATCCTGGTTCGGAATATTGTGATCCACGCCAGCAGCCTCGTACGCCTCGAACTTCTCGCCGTATCTGTATCTTGTCCATCCAGTTAATGGCATATCCTTGGTTGTCGAGCTTGACGTGTCGCTGACACCAAACACGCTAGTCCACTGCTTGATCTGCTCTTTCAAGTTCTGTGGATAAAGGACATTGTCCACAGAGCCGTGAAGTGTCTGAAACTTGGGTCGAAAGCCTGTGTATCCGGGGTATGCGTTCTTGACCAGTTCAGCCCACTCAGCTCCGGTCTTGATGATCTCGCCTTTCGCACATGCGTCATTCCACATATCGAAGCCGTTTCCGGCGAAGCAACCGAATGGGACACCTGCCCAAGCACTTCCGGCGGCAAACACATCTGGGTATGAGCCCAAGAGCACATTGGTCTATTCGTCCAAATTAGACGACGACCTCGAAAGACCTTAGTATCTTCTCGAGACACTTACCATCATGGCACCTGAGCTAGTCCCAGAAACAAAGACTCGTTCTTTGTCGCCATTGTACTTCTCCAATGCCCAGCGCACCATCGACACAATGCCCAATGCATCGCCACCGCCGTTGTGCGTAAGCGACTCTTTACTGCTCACATCCCAGCATCGGTCTGCATTGGAAGTGTTGGGATATATCGTGATGAAGCCATATTTGTCCCCAGCTGAAGCCCAGGAGCGCCATTCGAAGACATTTTGAGCGGTTCCAGAGCACCAATGAGGGCTCACGAGGATTGGCGGGTTCGGTGCGAGGTTTGCAGGCACGTAGATATACATCCCAACATTGCGAGGGTTTTCGCCGAAGTCAGTGATTTGTGTGAGTTTCGAGGTTAGCTGCGCTGATACAGCGCCAGCGAGGAGAAGTGTGGCTAGGGTGCGCATGGTGGTGAAGTTCGTTGTGCTCGAGTCTTCGACTTGGCGTGCATGGAAGCTGTGAGATCTTTATATCTCGACCAGTCCATTAACTCCATCTTGGCGGGCCTCAATACTCGGTCGAATACATATGTTAGAGCAAAAGATTGATAGGCGCGTAGAGATTCTCTTTAATAATGACGCTAAATGTAACGAATGTTGTGCTTCGTTGTTGCGGCTAGCCAATTTCGATGCGGGGGCGGAAGAATGGAATCCACTTGTAATATATATCCTTAGTCGAAACAATCTTTCCGGGATTGTGGCTCGGGGTCTTTCAGCCCGTAGCACTCGTCTCTTTCGATGACCGTCCACTTCAATCGTCTTCTATGGCCTCTTCTGAAGCTCTAAGAAGCAGCTGGCTGTAAGTGGTGCGCCGCATATGCCTGTTCACCAAGGTTTGTTCCAACACGCAAATCTCAGAAAGAAGACTACCAACTCTCACGCATAGCACGAGAATGCCTAGTATGCATTGGGAAAGAATTGTGTACAACTCGTGTGCGGTATGGAACTTCTGTGTGTGGTCTGCAAACATGAGATCCTATCTGGTGTCTTCTGTTGTCATCGACGAAGAATAGCTTTTTGGCACTCTCATACATGGTTGTCGCAATGTGACAGCTATATAGTCCCTAGTTTCAGGATTAGGGTTTCTAGAGCCATTGTTTGCAAACATCCTCCTCAAATTAGGCAAGATACGACTTTCTAACTTCTTCGGCGCAAAATTTCGTCAGCTTACTTCAAGGGTCATGTAACTTGGTGTGTTTGCGAACTCAAGTCGAGTAAGTCCACCCTATGTATCTTGAGATTATTCAATTGGAGACAGTGTAGCATCTCAGTAGACCGTGCAAGACAATGCTTCCAAAATGGTTCCTCAGAAATCTCAATATAGTGTAATTGTGTTTCGCACAATATTCATGCCATAATACTGAGCATAGTGTTCCATCCCTAAGTGCAGTCAAAATGTTTTTGTTTCTCGCAGTTTGCCAACAGTATAAAAATCTTTCCTTGTAGGAAAATAGTCAGACAGTAAGAGTATAGCATCACACTCACGATGACAAAGACACAGCAGCAAGTTTTGAACAAATTGAGGCCGATGTAGCTAAGAACAATTTACAGTCGAAGGATTTGACAAAATCAGAGATTGTGAAGGTTCTCAAGAAGCTTTACGACCCACGTTGCTCTGGTCCACGTCACTTCTACTCACAAGACAAGAATGGCATGTCACTTGCTAAGATAACCACCATGTTCAATGGACAGCAGATTATTAGTACAGTAGCTGGAAAGAACAGACTCGCGCCGTCAGACTGGCGCAATATCCCCAGACCAAAAGGCTACAAAGGCAGTGTCTGGGCCCCCACCCACTTGTCGCATCTGATAGTCTCACCGGATCTCAGCGAAGTATGCGATATGTGTGGCGAGCAAGATATAGATTGTGGGCGCGATTGTAACCAAAGCAAATACACAAAGTTTTACCACGACTTCTGGGCGGAGAACATCAAAATTCACCGTGCAGGAAATCGTAGCTTTGGCGCTTTTGCATGGGAGCCGATGGCCAAATATGATACCATTGGCGAGTACGCAGGTCAGCTGCTGCCACGCGAAGGCTGGGCGACTAAGAGCAATTTCCACAGTACGCTGGCCATCGGATCAGATGTGGGTACTGGCATCAAAGCTAATGTTGACTCCGTTGCTACAGGCTCTGTGAAACCGCTTCCTCAATCATAGCTGCAATCCCAATTGCAAGTTGTATGAGGGCCGAGTTGGTACCAAATATCGCTTGGTCTTCGTCGAGACTTTGCGTGACATTGCCACGGATGAGGAGCTGACCATCAACTATGGCGATGATTGGTTCACGGGGTCAGGAAATTCGTGCCTCTGTGGCGCATACAATTGCCGAAGCCTTTCCAAGGGAAAGAATAGTCACAAGCTTAGTGACGCTGAAGAGACAGACCAGCCTAAACAAAAACGATCGCGCAAAGCCTAGCTGGCCAGTATAAGTGAAGATCATCGACAGTATGGCCTCCGAGCATCTCAATAAGCTCAGCTGACATATCTACCTGTGCACATAATAACCCAATGCAAATCTTATTTATCAATGATGTGTCTGCTGTGATTCGAATGAGAATATTGTGATTGTTCTTGAAAGAACGTGGACACTGACTACTAAGCCAGCCCTTTATCATGTCTATCAGCAATGTATTCACACAAAGAGCTTACTCCTAACAAGGGACGATTCCTCAATTCCCGAGTCGTACAATGTGCTTGTCAGCGTTTACTTCAAAATACAGCAGCAGTATGAAGTAATGCATGTCATGCTGGCTGATACGATACGCTTTGAATTGAGCAACGGAACACAAGATGGCGACCAAACGTGGCACCCAACAAGAAATATGCGATAAGTTCGTAAAGAAACATCTTACCGAAGATAAACGCGCTAAGAACGGCAAATTGAAACTACCACGGTGGCAATGGGTTGCACTCTTAGCGAAAATGTATGATCCAAACTTACCACCTGAGGAGATCTGCTTCTTTACGGAGGCTCCAAGTGGCATGCATGCATGCCCAAGGAGCTAGTCGACACGGAGATCGGAGATGAAACCTTCTTGTGCACGATAGCATTCAAGAATGAATTGCCAGCAGAGGCGTGGAAAGGTGTCGAAAAACCGCCGGGATTCCTCGGGCCAAAGTGGCCGCCTGAGACAGTTGCTGATCTCCTAGGTTGCTCGACGCTCACGGACACTTGCATTGAGTGCACATTCGGAAATGCCAAAATAGTGGATGGGAAACAATATCTTCGTTGGTCAGCCAGGATGTATGATTTTTGGCTTGATAACATTCGGCCATACAGGATCTCGGATGAGGTGGGATGTGGCCTAAAAGCATGGAGAGACATACCAAAGCATACGTGCATCGGAGAATACACGGGCGAATTAGTTCCGCATGACAAAGTGTCAAACGAGGAGACGCAGTATCATTATCAGATTGATATTGGCCCAGTAGGAGCTAACGGCACACAGACTACGTGTTGGCCAGATGCAACGTATATAGGGTCGATATTTCGTTTCATGAACCACAAGTGTAATCCAACCGCCAGTGTGGAGCATGGGCGCTGTGGTATGCACAACAGAATTATGTACGTGTATACACTCAGAGACATCAAAAAGGGCGAAGATATCATGATAAGTTATGGACCGAAATGGTTTTCGCAGCCAACTGAGCCGTGCTTTTGTGGCTTGCGAGTTTGCAAGAATCCACCTAAAAAGAAGGAAGACAAGAAGAAGAAAGATGGAAAAGGAGAGAAGAAGAACGATCGGAAACCCAAAGGCCCGGAAACGCAAAACGGAAAGAGGGATCAGCGTGGATCAGCAAAAGACGCTGACGACAAACATAAACATAACAAAGTTGCAGCAAATTCACAACTGAATATGCACTCAGCCTCTGCGCAGACAAGGAAACATGACAAACGGTCAAGCGAAACATCTGAACCAACTCAACCAAGAAGAAGTGGGGGGCCATCACGGGCAACATCACCACCCAGACGAAGATCACCAAGATTGAGTCAAAAGGCTTCACGGTCATCGTCACCCTCAAAACACAAATCCTCGAGGTTGAGTCCGGATCCTTCGAACAGGGTTTCGAAGCAGGCTCCACGACGAGGGCCTGTCGGTGCTGCTACTGGCGGAGAAGAAGCTCGCAAGGGACCTAAGATACGACAGAAGACCTGTTCTATTCCAAAGGGGCAGAAGAAACCTGGTGCCAAATAAGCAATGTTGACGAAGTGCATGCGATGATGCCATTGGACAGATACCTAAGGATCGCAAGTTAGCCGATCGACAATTTCTTTATTTCCACACTCTTTATAGCCCATTCAGTATATTAAACACGTTCAACTTTCTGCGTCCATTGTGATCGTTCTGCACCTCTATTTCGTGAGCAATCGATCTAATCGCGTTTCGTGTTCCGTTCCAACTTTTCGTCGCTGTGACGTACCTCCTCCCGCATTCTTAGCGCCATCCCACCCGCAAAAACCTTCACCGCACCGTTTTCACCCCACATTAATGCCTGCAAACTTTGTGTGCCTGACGCAGCATGACCAACAGATGCGATCCGCACAGGGAGCATGCGGCACGTGCCTTCAGCTTCTTACGAGAGAGAATCGGCGATGCAACATGCTGACCTTTGATGGAATTTTGGTTAAAAGCAGGAATTCCCCATGCTGAAAAATGGCCCAGGCTACCTAAGGAAACAGTCAGCATACAAGTGGAGGTGTTGTTTCATCGCCAGCATTCAATATGCCCTCCAACGAAAGAGAGCCGCTTCTTAGAAGTCGCACAGAAGAAGGGCCCTCAATCCGCGCTCACGAAGTCACGACGCACGCACAAGAACATCCTGATTATCCAATCGACCATGGCAAAGTTGCGTGGCTGCAGGTATTGGGTGGTTTCATCATATTCGCTAATAGTTGGTAAGCCTAGACCTTACACATAATCACTCCAGGAACACAAGACCTAACGAGAGCCCAGGGGCCTACCCAACGCCTTTGGCGTCTTCCAGACATACTACGTCGACACCTTGATGCCCAGTCAAGACGCCGCGTCAATCGCCTGGATCGGCTCTATCCAGCTCTTCTTCACAACAATCGGCTGCCTCCCCGGCGGCATTCTCCTTGACCGTGGCTACCTGCAAAGCATCATCGCCGTCGGCACAGCCCTCGAAGTCCTCGGCCTAATCCTAACGTCCTTCTTCAAGAGCTACTGGGCCATCCTCATCGCCCAAGGCGTCTGCATGGGCATCGGGTCCGGCCTACTCGCACTAATCCCCGTCGCCGTAGTAGCCATGTTCTTCGAGAAGAAGCGGATGCTCGCCACCGGCCTCGCGTCTACGGGTGCTAGTATTGCCGGCATCGCATACACGTTATCGATGCGTTCGTTGTTTGTGAGCGTGGGGTTCGCGTGGGCGGTGCGCATCTTCGCCATCGTGGTGCTTGCTACCAACATCATTGCATTCGCGGTCATGCGGCTGCAGTTACAATACGGCAGCAAAGGCTCCGATTTCGGGTTCCACCACTTCAAAGACCTACCGTATGCGGCGTTCGTTGGCGCATTCACGCTGTTCGTCGCGTCCTCGTTCGTGCCGTTCTTCTTCATACAGGAGTATGCACTCCAACTAGGCGTCGAGAAGGAGATGGCGTTCAACTTGCTCAGCATCATGAATGCGGCGAATGTATTTGGACGCTTTGTGCCAAACTATGTGGCAGATAGATACGGGGGTGTCAATACGTTGATTCCGCTGAGCGTGGCGTGCATCGCGACGCTTTGCTGCTTGCCGTTGGCGAAGACGCTGGGTTCACTCATTGCAATCAGCATCGTCTACGGCTTCCTGTCTGGCGGGGTAATCATAATCCCTGGACCGACGATTACGGACTTGACGCCGAGCAGCGCGGAGATGGGCGTGAGGCTGGGCCTGGCGTATCTCGTCGCTTCATTTGGTGGATTGCTTGGGAATCCGCTGACTGGACAAATCAAGGGCGATGGCAAGAGTGCTGTACAGAACTTCAATGGCGTTTGGTTTTGCGCGGCGGCGGTCATGACTACAGGACTCGTTGCGCTTGTGGCGACACGGTGGTTGAAACTAGGATCACCTTTCGCTGCTGGACGTGTGTAGAAGTTATGCGCAGGTGGAATATATACATTATTGAGATATGATTGTGTACATCATATCATATCATATCATCTTACCCTCACTCCGTGCCTTCTCCTCCCTGAACTTCTCAAAACTAAATCCACACTCTTCCACGCTGCGGATGTTACGTCTCTGCTCCCCAAACTCCCCAAACGTTCGTCTGATCGCCGGGAAGTTCTCACGACACCAGAACTCCCATTCGCCCCATATCGGCGGTATCTTGCCCTTGCCATCGTTTTCCAAGCCCTTTTTGCGACTCACGCTCAATGCCCAGTTGCTCATGGCATTGATGTAATTCCCGTCTTTTGGAAATGGCATGAGGTGAAAGTTCCGGCCATCACCAACTTCTGCAATGGTTTCCTGCTCCCACTTCTGCATCTCGCTGTATGGAGGAAGAGATAAGCGACCAGAGTACACGCGTGCAACAACAGACGCTTGTGCCTCTGCTATCGGGAATGGGATCACGCGCTGGTTGAGAGCGAGGAATGATAGCGTTGGCTGTGGCGCGTAGAATATATGCTGGTAGGTGTTTCGAACGTGCGACCCGTCCGTGATCAAATCCGGCTTGACATGTTGCAGAAATGGGAATGAGTAGAAGTAGCCGGTGGCGAACATAACTGCATCGATATCTTTCTCGATCGTGCCGTCTTCGAACTCGACGCCACGAGAATTGGGTATGAAGCGCTTGATAGGAGGTACCTCGCGACGCTGCGCATCTCCAGAGCTGTGGGTCGCGGAGAACATGGAAACGGACTTCGAGGACCATAGCAGCGGCGCTGAACAGAATTTTGAGACTTGCGCGCTGATATCTGCACCCGAAGCAGAATTGCCGACCACAATGACTTTTTGGCCTTCGTAATTCTCGGGGCGACGATAGTATTTGCTGTGATTGATCTTGCCAGGATGTTCAGCCTCCCATTCTCTAATGCCGACGATGTCGGGAACATAAGGCACGATGAAGTGCCCATTCGCCACGATTAGCGCATCGAAAATGAAAACGTTCTTGTTTCCAGTGTCTAGTTGCCGTACCTGCACTCGCCAGCTGCTGTGTGGCGAGTCGCGGGTTGGCTCTGCATTCACAACTTGAGTGTCGTACTGTACGAGATGTTGTACATCCGACCCATAGTCTTCAATGTACTTCAAGACAGTCTGATGCTTTGGGAATAACTGGCTATCTGCCGGCCAATCCAGATCTTGAAAGCCCATCAAGCCACGAGGAATGTTGGTTTCAAGCTTCTCGTACATTGGCGAGACGAAGAATGGATCCTCTTGTGGTTCTGAGCAACCATTTGATTGTCCGAGGTTGCCATTTTGGGTCTTGTATTTCCATATCGGATCTTGGTTCTTCCCTCGGGGGTTCGTCTGGGGAATAGCGAAAATATCCTCGTCGGTTTCATCGGCTGTGTAATTCCATATGCCTCCAGCTCTGCTACGCTGTTCGAACAAAACAATTCTGTCAAACGCTTTCTCTGCGAGGAGATATTTCGCTGCAGCCACACCAGATGGACCTGCACCAACAATAGCTATAGATTTGATTCGGGGAATCTCCGAGGAGGGCATGTTCGAGCAATATGGATGTTGAGTGTGTAATGTCCTTATATGGGATCTGCGAAGGCGTAGAAAAGAAGGCAGTCTATGTCTAGGGTATTTTAAAGAAAGAAACAGTGACATGCAGGACAAGCGAAAATGGTGGAGTTGTACAGGAAGGGTAGACTTGCCAGCAATACCTAGAGCCGTCATCGGCATGCTCGGAAAGGGCTCGGAACAGCTGGCCCATGCTCCTCAATTGCATCACCAAATGTCGTTGTGCTGCCAGCACCATTACACCTACCATACTTTGTCTTAAATGTCAATGTAATACATTTATTGGTATTAGGGCCATCTACTAAGGTCTTCAAAATTGCTAAGAGCCTCAGAACTGATCGACCCATCGTAGGACAGCAATGTTTCGCGCATTGCGTGTCGCGCGCCCAACCTCGACGCTCCGCCTAAGCCGCCGACTCTCGACCACTACAGCAGCGATGGCGCCGCTCAGGATTGGTTTCGTGCCTGGTAAGCTCATATATTGGTACAGCAATCAGTACGAGCTAATCAGTATCTAGAGCACTTCTCGACCCCACTCGAATTCGCAAAGAAACATTATGGCCTCGACTCGAGACTTCTGCCTTTCCCTTCCGGTACCGGCCACATGGTCACTGCCCTGCAGGCTGGCGAAATCGATATTGGCGTGGGCCTGACCGAAGGCTGGGTAGCAGCTATGGGCAAGGCACAAGCGAAGAAGGAAGACGCAGGCTTTCGTGCAGTCGGCACGTATGTCGAGACACCGTTGTGCTGGGCCATATCGACAGGTGCACGCAGGGATGAGCTTAGTGGCGTCAAGGACTTGAAGGGCAAGAAGGTCGGCGTCTCAAGAATTGGAAGTGGAAGCTACGTGATGAGCTATGTGCTGGCTGACCAGCAAGGTTGGCTCGACACCACGTCAGGGCACCCACCATTTCCAGTCGAACCTCTAAACACGTTCGCAAACCTCCGCGAGGGCGTCAACAACGGTACCGCAGATTTCTTCATGTGGGAACACTTCACGTCAAAGCGATATTACGACAACGGAGAGATCAAGCGCATAGGCGAGATCTACACGCCTTGGTCGTCGTGGAAGATCGTCGCTGTAAACGACTTGATGAATCCGTCGAACTGGAGCACTACCGAGAACGCCAGCAAACCAGCACTAAAAGACGAGCTTGAGGATGTGCTAGAGAAGATCAACCAGGGCGTCAAGCACTTTGAAGCAAATCAAGAAGAGGCAGTGCAGTATATCAGTACGAAGCTAGACTACTCCGAGGAAGACGCTCGAGAGTGGCTCAAGACTGTCCGCTTTGCTCAAGATGTGCGCGGCGTGAATCCTGAGGTCATCACCAAGACTGTTCGCACTCTGCAGAAAGCTGGCGTACTTGGTGAAGCGGTAGACTACTCCGCTATGATTGGCCTCGAGAGCAATACATATTCGCAGTAAAGTTGGTCATCATTTTGTTGAACGCCTTCGATGATTAGCGATTCATGCGTCGTTGTCGAAATTGGCGATCAACAACAGGGATACGCCATCGATGTCGTGCATATTCAGTCACATGAAGACATATTCAATTCTCCCACTACCAACGATGAATCCACGCAAACGCAAGTCGTAAGTATAAAGGTGCCTGAGGGGTCGACCGCACAGAGTTTCAAGCATCAACCATGACCAGCGCTACAAAGAACATACAGCTATCTGTTCTCGATCAATCAGTAATCCGGCAATATGAGCAGAATCTCCTCATATTCCAATTCGAGGATATGTCAAAAGCCGATGCCGCGGTACAAGCTTTACAAGACGGGCTGTCTATAGCTCTATGTAGATTTCCTTTTCTGACTGGACCCTCGAATTGTCAGATGTTTCTAGTGGCAGTCTCAAAGCATCATACCATGTTCAATATCGAAAGGACTACGGCAAAATCGTTCTCACCACGAATATGGCAATGGCTACAGACTCAAAGTTCGATTGCGCTGTGATGAAGAGAGCAGGTTTCCCACCGGCTATGCTGCCTTTAAGTGCATTTTGCCCTTTCCATCTACGGTCTCATCCTGATTTGTAGCATCCCGACGCAAACGCAATCGTGGCCAAAGCTGGAACATGTTTTGCACTGTCTATGCTATGTGCACAAGCAACGTTCATTCCTGGTGGTCTAGTGCTCAGTGTGTACGCAAATCACAGCATCATAGATGGAAATGGGATCAACCGGCTGCTCGATGAGTGGAGTCGAGGTGTAAATCAGCGCAGTCAACATGTTCACCAAATCGACATGTCGCTAGGACCCAACGGAAACGCTGTTGACACTTCGGTGGCCCGCCTTGCACTCGATGCAATGGCTTACAGTTTCCCAGCCGAGGCGGTTACAGACTGTCCTGAGATCGCAAGCACTCTCACGAAGCCAAATATCAAACGGCTCCGCCCTAGTCGCTACCTCCTCAAGGCAAAGGTTTTCAGTATACCTGCGGCTCGCATTCTGGCACTACAATCTCAATTGCAGGCCCACACGAGCGTCTCCACCTCCAAATTCGTCACCATCGCGACACTGTTTTGAACACATGTTACACGCGCCCGTGGCGAAGCTCTTACTGCTCAGGGCCACTCAAACACCACGCTGGGCATTGTAGTCGATACACGGAAACGGATCAGCAATCCCATCTTCAAAGAAGCAATGGGCAACATGTGCCTCAATGCCGCCCCGTCGTTCTCCGTGCCGCCGATGCTTCCAGCAACACCTGACCTCGTCTCCATCGCAGCCTCGATAATATCGGCACTCGAAGCTGTTGATGAGGCTTGGATCGCTCAGCGCATCGCACACATCTCATCCATTCCGGATTTCAGGACTTTTCGACACACTGCTACCTATGCCAATGGACCGGATCTCTTCATCTCGAATTGGCAGTACCTGTATGTAAATTGGGTGTGGAACATCCCGGGTACGAGTGCGGATGGAATGGCGAGTGCGGTTCGTAAGCCGCATTATCTGAGTGAGGGCGGAGTGAGGATCTTGCCGAGGCGACGTGATGGGGAGAGGGACTATGAGATACTGGTTTGTTTGGAAGAGGGCGAGATAGAGAGGTTGATCGAGGGGTTGGGTGATATGGTTGCGAGAATTGTGGATGGATAGATCATGTTAACGTAAGGTAAGGACTTTGGTACCATCTACGAAGCACAAGTACGGTTGAATAATTGAGCGATACTGTCCCGCCCCTTGGGACGTGACAGGGAGCACTAAAATCCAGAACAGCAGGAGCCAGGCGCAGAAGCACAGCGTCTCGAATCTCGACCATGGCCGGACGAATTGAGTGGTCGTGCCAAGATTAGGTCTCCAATATGAGCCGCGCTTTCTGACTTTCTGCCAGGCCGAAATTGTGTCACAGCCATTAGGCAAGCCGCAGGCGCTGCAGCACACGGGGTTTGCCTTGGCGCAGCCCGATGTTCAGCAATTTCAAGAGACCTCGAGATGTCCTCCTGAACAACCATGGACGCGCATCGCAATTCAATGAGATACAAGACGCTTCCCAGCGAAACGAACGTGACTGACTACCGTGAAGCGGGAGACATCGAGCTCTCCACTCACGACGGGTAAGATTAGCCCCACCCAGTCTAGCTTAGCACTAATGATGTAAGCTACGGATTCCTCAGACAACAACATGACGGCAACGCGTCACCTCTTAGCGAAAACAAACCCAGGACGGTCCAGCAAGAATCTTCCGCTAATGATGTCCTCCTGCCAAAACATCAGGACCAAAGGCGTCGCCGGCGCTTCCTTCAGGGATGGCGCTTCGGAGGTCTGGCTTCGCTCATTGGCTCTGTCTCCGTCTTCATCCTCAACCTGACCATCACGATCTGGGTGTATAAGAACCCCAAGTACGATGTTGTTGATGGTGTCGGCACCTTGTTCCAGGGGAGTTGCGCAAGAGTGCGGAACCTGAACGTCTGGCTACATCTCGTAGTGAACGTCTTGTCCACTCTGCTCCTTTGTGCAAGCAATTATTGCATGCAGGTCCTAAGCGCGCCCAACCGAGCAGAGGTCGATCGAGCACATGCCAGCCGACACTGGCTTCATATTGGGGTGCCAAACTTCCACAACTTGATGCGCATTGCACCGGACAGATCCATACTATGGGTCATGCTCATGTTCTCCTCGCTCCCGCTGCATCTGCTGTTCAACTCGGTCGTATTCACCAATCTCCAGGCTAACAACTACCTGGTCGTACCTACCATGGAAGACTGGCTTTACGGCGCCGCCTACAACACCTCTGGCTTTTTGAACTTCAATAATGCCACGGCACGGTCTGTTGCACGAGACTTTGACGATTTCAAGATCGATCTAAGCGACACTATCACACTCAGTGACGGCTCTGTTGTACCTCGTTACATGAATGTGAGCACGGCGGAGTGTTTCGATCGGTATAGCACCCAGTACACTACAGACATTGGCAATGTCTTCCTTATCCAGAGCGAGCCCACTGTCATGCGCCAGGAACCGATATGGTGGCTTGGTGTGGACGCCGCTGGAGACTTGGCTTGGCGAACTGGCTCAGAAGTCAACTCTCACTATACGCGAGTAGACATAGATGCCAAGTTCCCATTTCTCAGCAACCCAGGCTACTATCCCTCAAATGGCTGGCGGTGCCCATGGCACAGGAACGCAACCTGCAATGTGGATGACGAAAAGGAAGTTCCATCCGACAGGTCCCAGTGGAAACCCTACGAGAGCCCGGTTCGATACTGTATAGTGGAGAAGGTCCAGGAGATATGCAAATTGCAGTTCAACTTCCTCATAGCCGTCATCGTCATCGTCTCGAACGTCATCAAGGCCGGAGTTATTGCATGGGTTCTGTTCCGTTATCAGAGCCATCACGCCCTGGTTACGTTGGGAGACGCCATTGCGAGCTTCCTCGAGTATCCCGATCGAACAACACGTGGCCGTTGCTTGCAGTCGCACAAGCAAGTGCAGCTCTACTTCAATGCGAGGACGTTTGCCGAGGCCCCGGCGACCGGGAAGGATGTGAACGAACCGGGGCCCGTAAGATGTACCCTCGAGCGCAAGCATTGGATGCACGCTCCAAGCTATGGTCGTTGGTTTGGCACGTATATGTTGTAAGTTAATAGCCGCATCCTGGAGGTCGACGTGCCACTGACATGACGTCTAGTTACGCCGTAGTCATCTTCGGCACCTTCATGGGTATCGGATGGACCGTTCAGGGAATGCCGAAAGACCCGGGACAGCTATGGAAAGTCGGGTTCGGTTCTGTGAACGGGAACAACCTGTGGGGCGTGCCTACTACGCTCATGCGCGGTGTGCTCTTAGCCAACAGCCCGCAGGTCATTCTGTCGTATCTCTACCTGGCGTTCAATGGTCTCTACACCAACATGTTCATCGCCAAGGAGTGGTCGACGTTCCTGCACAAACGCAAACCACTTCGTGTCACTGCGCCGGTGGGACAGCAGCGCAATACCTACTGGCTCACAGTGTCATTTCGATTCGCGATACCGATGACGATTGTGTCGGGTATCTTCCACTGGCTTGCATCGCAGAGTCTGTTCATGGTGCAGATTACCGTGACAGATGCGAAGACTCGAGAGATATCGGAGAAGGATCAGATCTCGACGCTGGGATTCTCGCCATTTGCCTTGATCCTGACCTCGGTGCTAGCGACGCTGATTGCGGCGAGCGGAATCGTAGTTGGACGGCTCAAGTTTCCAGCGGGTATGCCAGTGGCGGGCAGCTCCTCGGCAGCGATTAGCGCAGGATGTCACAGACGCCCCGAGGATACAGATGCGCGACTGTTGCCAGTGCAGTGGGGTGTTGTCTCGCATGGCGACGAGAGGAGCGAGGATTCTGTCGGACACTGTAGTTTTTCGAGCTTCCTGGTCGAGCAGCCGATACCGGGGCATCTCTACGCTTGACGGCGGGCTGCAATATGCAATGCAAAGAGTTTATGTATCCAACAAACCAGCAGGGTTGTGTATTTAAGATGTCTGCACACACAAATCCATCGTGCAGCCAGCAGCCTCTAGCTCCAGCCTACCGGGAAGGGTCCGAAGGGATCGAGGTAGTGCTCCCGAAATAGCGGGACCGCACGAAACAAATGCGCCGGTGTTCTACTGTGTATCGATACGGCAACATGGTGCGCTGAGTTGGCTCAGATGCAAGTCAGCACCAAGGCTGTTGTGTTACCAACGACTGCGGGCGTGCGCGTGTCCAAGAACTCTTCCACAACATCCGGCGGGTCAATAGCACAGGCACAGGCTTCCGCCCCTCTTCTCGAAGGCTGCTCGATGCAGTGCTGCAGGCTCGCTATATCCCGAGACAGTGGACAGCACCACGCAGTCACATCCGCGGCCCAATCAGGATACTTGTCGCCATGCCCTATGGCGCCTCTACATGTCCGTTGCGCCTCTCATGTCCGGCAAGCTTCACTCTCGTATCTGAAGCCACCTGCCGCGCTGCTGCCTTTCCCTCCATGACCGCCTGTTGTCGTCGTGCGGCGCTGCTCCAGACTTGGCCACCATGTCACATGCCCCGCCATCTGCGGAGGCCTCGCTGCCCGCCAAGGGCTCCTCGGCGGCGCAGCTGCTCTCCAAGACGTGCCAGAACTGCTTCTCGCTGAAGATCCGCTGCGACCGCACGCAGAACCAGAACATATGCGACAGGTGGGCATGCATTGCTTGGTGTTGTGTGTTAGGGAGATGCTAATTGCAGCAGGTGCGCGCGATTGGGCAAGCATTGTGTCTTTCGCCCGGCGAGAAGGCGCGACAATTCGGCCAAGCGTGATTCGTATGTCTGCGCATACCATGCCATACACGACACTGACTCTATTACCAGACGAATACAGGCCCTCGAACAGCAGGTCCAGGACCTCCTCCGCCTGCAGCGCTCCGGGCCCATCGTCCAGCAGTCCCTCCCCGAAGATTCCGCCGTCAACTTCTCGACCTCGCCCGACGATGGACAGGACGGCGATGTCGTCGACCAGGACATTGTCTCGATTGAGCGGGCGGAGACGCTGGTCGAGGTGTACAAGACAGACATGATGCCGCACTTTCCCTTCGTCATTGTCCCGCCGCAGGTTACCGGCGCTGAGCTGCGACACAGCAAGCCGTTCCTGTTCCTCGCCATTGTGTCGGTCGCCTGCTTCCACGACCTGAACACGCAGGACAAGCTGTGCACCCGCTTCAAGTTCATGGTCAGCGACAAGGTGCTGATGGGCGGCGACGACTGCCTCAAGCTCGAGTACATCCAGGGCCTGCTGATGGTCCTGGCCTGGTACATCTTCCCTTGCCACTCCACACCACTGCCCGGCCACTGACACGCCCAGGAACCAATACCACGGCCGCTCCAAGTACTACTCGCAGTACCTCCAGCTCGCTATCAGCCTCGCCGTCGACATGCGCCTTGACCGCAAACCCGTCCGCCCCGCGCCCACCAATGCAGGGAGCAAGCGCAACCCTGTCGCTGAGAGCACCCCGGGCCTGTACGACAATGCATGGGGCACCGAGGAGCAACGTGCGGCGGCCGGTCTGTTCTACATCTCGTCAACGTAAGTGTCCTCGGGGTCCGAAGTGTCGCGCCATGGGGCTGACGCTGCACAGTGTCTCCAAACTATTTGACAAAACCAACACATTCGGCTGCACACAATTTATCGAGGAGGGAACCCTGGCCCTGAGGGAAAAGGCCGAATACAGGACGGACAAGGATTTATACCACGTCATCCGGCTGCAGCGAATCATCGAGAACATCGACAAGATCGCGACCGCGACCGACTCAGAGGCCGATGCTCACTCAGCTTACCTGCGCGTGCGATCCGAGTTGGAGGAGTTCCGGGTCTATCTGTGCTCCGACGTCAGCGACAGCCGTAAGTCAAGCCACTTGTACAACACCAACCAAGTCCGTCCACTGAGCACGTGCGCAGAACTTCTTTTCATGCAATTCCACACCGCAAAGCTTTTCCTCTACCAGGTAGCCTTCTTTGAGCGTAATCTGCAGCAGTCGCCGGCCCTGCATCTGAACATCATCTGCGAGGGTCTTGAGGGCGCCAAGTCTTTCCTCGATCTGTACCTATGGCTACCACCAAAGTCCGAGATGGCTCTGACCAACACCGAATGGATTCAGCTATCGTTTGGTGTCACCCTGGCCGCAAAATTTGCCATTGTCAGCAAACAACCCGATGTTGAACCCCACACTCGTGATCTGCGACACCGACTCAACATCGACCATGTCTTCCGCCATCTGGCCCTTCGCATAGGCGCATTAGTAGGGCGCGCTGGCGAAGGCAACAAGCACAAAGACATTTTTTTCTACTATGAACAGCGTGTGCGTAAGATCCAGAAGTGGTATGAGCGCATGATACAAGCAACGGGCGCAGACAGCCCGTCGGTCCAAGCCGCTGCGATCCAGTCAAAGGCTGCAACCGGCTACCGGCAAGTATCGCCCCCAGAATCTAAAAGTCCATACGACGACCCTCCCTCTGCCATTTCATCCAACGTCCCGGTCTCTGCAACATACTCGCACCAGCAGCCCCAGGGCTACGCACAGTCGATCGCCTATCAACACCAACCAGTGCCCATGGTACATCAGCATCATATGCCACATCAAATATCTCCACAGCCATCGATATCTGCCATTGGTATGGCACCAATGAGCACGTACTCGTCGTACAGCCCTGTACCCAGTGTCGCGTATCCCGACCTCATGAACGCGCAGGGGTGGGACAACATGTTTACCATACCCATGGAGCACGACGCCATTTTCGATGTCGCGCAAGGGTATAGCTTGGGCATGGCTTCTCCACCGAGCGAAGCATCGTGGGATAGTTCTTCGGCGCAATGATACCCCCTTATATAGCTTTGCTCAAGTCCTTCGAATAATTGCGCTCCCGCGTCTGCCTTCTGAAGCAAGTCCGCGGTTCAAAACCGGGATGGATGTCGTGCGGAGTTCGACGGAGAGGAGCTTACAGCTATCCTTTGGACCTGTCAAGCATCGGCTCGAGCTCCTCCACAAGGCAGATCATCTTGTCAATTTGTCTCAAGGACATTGAGCGCACCGCTTCAATGCCGCAATTCGATCGGAATTATGACGCAAACTTGTCCACATGTAGATGTGAACGACTGGCTCGGGCTCTATTGAATCGTTTGGGAAAGCTGCAGAGACATGGCGGTTGTATCAGCATGGCGTCTCAAACTCGCGTTGTGCGGTTGTGACGCGCTTCGTTTCAGATGCCCGTCTCGACTTTCCGAAACCACCCACCACAGCGTGAGCGGCGCCGCGCTCCGCACGCGCATCGCGAGCAGTTCCTCGCAACGGAAAAATTCCTGGCTGCCTGGCGCGCCAATGTGTCCGCGTTGGCGGCGTGCTCGTCCGCGTTTTGTAGTCGCCTGGTGGCTTAGACATTAAGCATTTCCTTGGACGGCAACCGCAAGGCGAGGCACCGACTTGGTGTGTTTCATGATTGCAGAGATGGAGGGAGGGTGTGGCAAGTTTGAAGAAGGATATATGGGAGAGTGCAGACGTGTTACAGAGAAGATCAGTTCCATTTTCTTCGTGCTTTGCACACCCATTCCCCACATTTATTCGCGCAAGTCGCAGAGGGACATAGATTACATCACATCTATCAAGACTCCATACAACACCACCATCACATCTTCAATCGACATCACCGTCGTCTACTCTCCCTCAATCTGAGATCCAAACACACACACACAAGCCGCCGCCAAAATGCTCACCAACCGCCGCTCAATGATGGCCCCCCCATCCCGCATGCCCTCCTGGC